>CM033744.1:26182363-26581736 GCA_019671005.1 Hibiscus mutabilis | reverse complement strand
AGATTATTCAAGTATACTTAAATCACCAAAATGACATACAAAGGAATTATCCTTATGATATGCAGGAAACAAGAAATTGGAAGTGTACTAAATTTCTTCAAAACACCAACAACCTTTGTTATCCTTGATTCAAGCTTTGCCCTTGCCTTGAGCCTTAGAGTGCTTACCAAGCTCTTTAACTACACCCAAATGTTGTAAAATGATTTACAACACTGGCAAAAGGTAGAAGATAACTAAAGAAGGTTTAACATAACAAGAAAATGAGATTAAACTCCTCAATCCCATTCTTCCTTACAAAACCCCAAGGTTTTTATCCAACTCTAAACTTTGACATTCTTACCTCAAAGATAGATCTCTATAAGCAAAATGAGATTCTCACAACAAACTCCAAAGATCCTACCTTTAGTAGGGTGGTTTGGATGGAAGAATGGGTTTAAGGATGATGGAGACAACCAAACTAATGTTACCTCACCCATTCTCTGCACATGGAGAAAATTAAAGGGACTATGTCTCTCTTTGTCACCCCAAAAGTCCACTTACTAAAATACCCTCATCCTCACTTCCAAGACCAATCTACAACAAAGGGAAAACCACTAAAGCTTTACATATGGCCCAAAATACAAGGCTCGTGACTTGGATTAACCAGACCTTTTGATTCTAAAATTGGGGTCATTACAACTCTCCCTTTCTTTAAGAAAATTTTGTCTTCGAAATTTACCTTTAGGAAACAGGTACGGGTAAAGTAGCTTTATATCCTTCTCAACTTTCCACGTGGCTTTCTCGACCATGTAGTTCTTCCATAACATTTTCACTAAGGGTATACATTTGTTACGAAGCTCCTTAACCCCTCTATCAAGTACTCTTATCGGTTCTTCTTTATTCTTCAAATCAGGGCTAATCTTGATTCTTTCGAATAAAACCATATGTGAATGATTCGAACGGTAACGTTTCAACATCGATACATGTAACACATTATGGATACGTGCCATCTTTAATGGCAGGGCTAACCGGTAAGCTACAGGTCTAATTCTCTCTATGATCTCATACGATCCAACAAATCTCGGGCTCAACTTGCCTTTTTCGCCTAAAGCGAATAATTTTCTTCCACGATGATACCTTGAGAAAAATCTTGTCACTGACCTCATATTCAATGTTCTTGCACTTTTGATCCGCTTAGACCCTTTGGCGATCAAGCTTGCAACCTCTTCTTAATAATCTGAACTTTTTCCTCATTTTGCTTAATCAATTCTGACCCACAATCTTTCTCTCGCTAAGATCTGTCCAACAAAGAGGAGTTCTACATTTATGCCCATACAAGGCCTCGAAAGGAGCCATTTTGATACTTGACTAGAAACTGTTGTTGTAGGCAAACTCAACTAGCGGTAACTTCTCCCAACTCTTGTCGAAATCTATAACACAACACCGGAGCATATCTTCCAAGATCTGGATGACTCGCTCAGACTAACCATCAGTCTGAGGATGAAAAGCTGTATTAAAATGTAACTTGGTATCTAAAACTTCATGAATCTTCCTCCAAAGCCTAGCGGTGAAACGAGGGTCCCTATCAGATATAATCGATGACAACATTCCATATAGTCTTATAATTTCCTTAATGTACAATCTAGCTAACCGTTCAAGGGTAAAATCCATACGTACAGGTAAGAAGTGAGCAGACTTGGTATAACGATCCATAATCATCCAAATTGCATCATACTTTTTTTGGGTCAACGGTAAACCCATAACAAAATCCATTGTCACCCTATCCCATTTCCATTGAGGAATCTGAATGGGCTGAAGCAAGCTCGAAGGAACCTGATGCTCCGCCTTTACTTACTGACATGCAAGACACTTGGTTATAAATTCGGATATATCTCTTTTTATGCTTGGCCACCAATAGAAAGAATGAAGATCCTGGTACATTTTGTTACTCTCAGGATGCACGTTATACGGGCTACGATGTGTCTCTTTAAGAATATAATCCCGAAGATCCTCTAATGCTGGAAGACATAATCGACCCTTAAAGTACAAGAATCCACCATCTCGTACCTCGAAGTTAGGTTCTTCACCTCTTTGTACTGATTCGATCTTGGCCACAAGGTCCTCTTCCATAACCTGCATCATTTTTATCTCTTGTATCAAGGTAGGTTTCTCCCGAAGTTCGGCTAGCAACCCTCTATCCTCAGTCATCCTTAACCAAGCGAACATTGCTCTCAAATCTGACATAGACTTCTGGCTTAAAGCATCAGCCACCATATTGGTTTTACCGGGATAATACTCTATGATGCAGTCATAATCTTTCAACAACTCAATCCATGTCCTTTGCCTCAGGTTCAACTCTTTTTGAGTGGGGATGTACTTCAAACTTTTATGATCCGTATAGACATAGCATCTCTCCCCGTAGAGATAGTGCCTTCAAATTTTCAAGGCGAAGATAACCGCCGCCAATTTGAAATCGTGTGTAGGGTAATTCTTTTTATGGGTCTTAGCTGCCTCAAGGTATAAGCCACAACCTTATCCTCTTGCATCAAAATACAACCTAACCCACACAACGAGGCATCATTAAAGACTACATAATCCTTTTCAATTTGGGTTGCGTCAAAACCGGGCCATCGTAAGATACGCATTTAACTGCTTGAAACTTTGTTGTCTCTCCTTATTCTACTCGAAAAGGACTCTATTTTGCAAGAGCTTAGTCATAGGCGCCGCTATGATCGAGAAGCCTGTGATAAACCGCCTATAATACCTAGCAAGCCAAAGGAAACTACGAACCTTTGAGATATTCCTAGGGGGTTTCCACTCAACTACCGCTTGCATTTTTTGAGGGTCAATACGAATCCCATCCGCAGAGACAATATGACCCAAAAAGCTACCTCGAAAAGCCAAAACTCATACTTTTTGAACTTGGCATAAAGCTTCATCTCTCTCAAGGTCTGGAGGACAACTCGTAGATGGTAATCATGTTTCTCCTTCGAGCGCGAGTACACCAAGATGTCATCTATGAAAACCACAACAAACTGGTCTAGATAAGGTTGGAAAATTCGGTTCATTAGATTCATAAAAGCTGCAGGAGCGTTGGTAAGCCCAAATGAATTACCAAGAACTCATAATGTTTATACCGTATCCTGAAAGTGGTCTTTTGGACGTCCCCTTCTACTACCTTCAATTAGTAGTAGCCTGACCTTAAATCAATCTTTAAGAACACGCAAGTACCCCTTAACTAGTCAAACAGATCATCGATCCTCGGGAGGGGATAACGGTTCTTCACCGTTACCTTATTAAGCTGTCGATAGTCAATGTGCATCCTCATTGACCCATCATTTTTCTTAACAAACAGGACCTGTGCACCCCAAGGTGAGATACTCCTTCGGATAAAGCCCCTCTCTAATAACTCTTGAATCTGACTCTTAACTCTCTCAATTCGGTGGGTGTTATACGATACGGTGCTACCGACACGAGTTTCGTTCTAGGCATCACCTTAATTCTAAACTCTAACTCTCGATTAGGGGTAATCTGGGTAGCTCCTTAGGAAACACATCAGCAAACTCTCTAATCATTCGCAGGTTCTCTAATATCGGGATCTCAACTCTGGTATCCACCACATGAGCTAAAAAGACTTTGCAACCCTGTTAAGTCAACTTTTGAGCTGTCAAAGCTGACACCACATTTGAAAGACAAGGATTTCTTTCACTTCTAACCACAAGCCAAGACCCATTTAAAACACGAAGTTTCAAACTCTTAGTCCTACAACCCAAACTTGCATCATGCTCAAACAGCCAATCCATCCTCAAGATGACATTAAACTCCTAAAACGGTAGCACCATCAAATCTATAGGAAACACTGAACCTTGAAACTCTATAAGACACCTCTTATAGACCTTATAAACTAGCACATCATACCCCAACGGGCTAGTCACACGGACTCCTACCTCAAGATCTTCAGCAGGTATGCCCAACTGCTCTGATATCCCACTACGGATGTAGAAATGGGTAGACCCCGAATCCACAAGAACAACAATAGAAACAACAAACAAGGTGGACATACATGAGATAACATCAGTAGCCTCACAGTCCTCTTGTGCCTTGACTGCATACTGCCTCGCGAGAGCCCTTACCGTCGATTGAAAGGTACCAACACTTTGATATCTTGTCACATGACTCGTCCCTCCTCTAGAAAAACCATAACCCCTCTATGCTGTGAAAGAGTTCCTCTAATTTTGAACTGGGTGGCATCCAAGGCCTCATGACAGTCTCTCAAAAAGTAGTTCAGTGATTTGCATCTATAGTATACTTTGACATTGCTGAAATACTTTCCATGGTACTTACACCCACACTGGGCATATACTGATGCATAAGACCCTCTAGATGAGCCTCCTGAACTCATGGCCGAAGAAAAGTTAGGCCTTCCACGCCCCGCAGAGGTAAACCTGGGATCGGACCTTCCTGAGTGATTCGATACTCTACCTCTCTAATTCCAATTTCCTCGATTCTTTCTTAATGAGGACTGAGATTGGTTAGAGTAGGAATAACTCTCTCCACTAGCGGCCAAATCAGGTAACACTGTTGGTGGATTCGCTGTCAAGAATATATGTATTTCCTTCCACAATCCTTTTTTGAACCGCTTGTATTTTATCTTCTCTGTGGCAACAAGTTCTAGAGCATACCTACTCAACTTTATGAACTCTTGTTCATACTCATAAACTAATTGATTTTCTTGCACTAGGTGGGTAAACTGGTCTCACAGACTATCCATGTGGGCTTCTCCAACATACTGCTTCTCAAACTCATCAAGAAAATTATCCCAAGTGGGTCGGTTAGGATACCAACCTAACTTTACTGTCTCCCACCACTCACGAGCATTCTCCTTTAGAAGAAAAAAGAACACATTCAATTTGTCATTTGACTCCATACCTATTTGACGCAAAATCCAACGTATATCCCTCAACGATTGATCCGTTTTGATTGGGTTATCTTATCCTGACCCAAGAAATTTGTTGCACCGTGTCTACAAAGCCTCTCGATTGGGGCTTCCTAAGGAGTAGCGGGAATTCTTGGGATAGCCCTCACTATCCGATCAAGCGCCCTATACAGATGGAAAAAGTAATTGGCTCCTTGATGTCCTTCGCTCTATGTTTTTTCTTGGTTTTTGGGATAAAATCCTCATCAAAGCTCTCCTCCCGAAAGCCCTAGCTTTCCTCTATATTATGAACTCTTCTAGGCATGTTCAAACTGCACAGATAACAAACAATGTCACTATATCAGATATTCAGCCTTAATGTGAGTAAGACTTCGATTTGAGGCCATGTATTCACTAGACACCCTTTTATGATTCTCTATCACCCAAGGGTTTCTAGAACTGGCTAAACTTAAGCTCTGATACTACTAAATATAACACCCTAAACCTGGTATCACATTGGGCCTCAAGCCCAAACCTATAAATAAAAATTTGTGATCGAGTTTAGCCTAAATCTATAATTTCATAAACCATGTTAATTTAAAAAGAATTATACAAATATTCAAGCGTTACTTTGGAGATCCAATTTAAAACCTAATAAGTTAAAACATTCATTATATAAAATAAATCAAAATGAGTTACAGATACAAAACATAAGAGTCCTATGAATACATTGCCCCTACAAATCTAAGTATTGTACTCTTCGCATATCGATGTACTAAAGTCCTACTTTGATGGCTCCTTGCAAAGTACACAACAACCTAAAGACATGTGTAAGGAAATAACAATTCCAAATGCTGAGCTCGAAAGCTCAGTGGATACACCTCTATTCTACTATTCTTCATGCAGATCATAAACATAAGTATGTAGTCAACAATGATCAAGAAAGCAAGAATATCATACGGCGCTACTCTGATCACCTAAACACATGGGATTAACATAATAAAACATCCAATCAAATAAGGGCTCACAAGGCCCCATATACCATACCATACGAGAGTGATGTCGGGTCACATATCATCGGTATATACACTCCGGGTGAGGCCATATCATATAGCATCGAAACATACACCTTGAGTGAGGCTGGGTCACGTAGCATCATAACATGAACCCTGCTCGGAATCATTCTTCGAGCACATACAGGTGAAGCTCAGGTAATATAACATTGGTAACCTCTATCCGCTCATCTTACCATGGTGTTGCAACACATTCTTGGGCATCCGAATCCCATAAACCAAGTGCTCACACGGTGCGACTTAACATTACAATACTATTACACGAATTACACAAGTCTAAGACCCATTTTATTCTTATTTATTTATATACGGGGTTGGAGATCATGTCTCTTAGTTTTACAATTCATTTCATACCTGTAGGGACCCATTGGGACTTTTACCTCGAATTATGACACCCCTGAACAAAACCTCAAATTTCTTGGCAGACTGCCTTGTGAGTACCAATACTCCTATGTAGGTATCGGTACGCCCTCTAAGTACTGCTACTCTTCTACGAGTACCGATACCCAAAATAGATTCGAAAGAAATAAACCTTCTAGTCGTATTGATATGCTTACCTCCTTATCGATACTTAGTATCAGTACGTGAACCCCCTGTACCGATCCCCTCTCGTGCCAGTACACTCACTTACCTGTACTGGTATGCGAAAGCCTTTCTCAGGCAATAGAATAGTAGTAGCGATACGCCCCCTAGAGTACCGACATGCGAAAATGCTAATGGAATTATATTTAAGTTAGGGATATCGATACTCAAAAAACCGTACCGGTACGCCCTTCATAACTCGACTCATTTCTTAGAGAGGAGTGTCGTTGCTGAACTACCCCGTATCGGTACGCGAACCCAAATTTCTAGGTTTGGGGTTCAAATTTCTCATTTTTAACCCCCAAACTAGCTTAATAACCCCTATGACTCAACCTAAAACTTATGAAAGGTGTTTAGGGCCGGTTTCTAACAATTTTACAAGTTTCCAACATCAATTTTAGATTTTTCCATTAACACCCATCAAGATCATTCAAGCATACTTAAATCATCAAAATGACATACAAAGCAATTTTCATTATGATATGTAGGAAACAAGGAATTGGAAGTGTACTAACCTTCTTCAAAGCACCAACAACCCTTGCTATCCTTGATTCAAGCTTTCCCCTGGCCTTGAGCCTTAGAGTGCTCACCAAGCTCTTTAAGTACACCTAAATGTTGTAAAACGAATTACAGCACTGCCAAGAGGTAAAAGAGAACTAAAGAAGGTTTAACATAACAAGAAAATGAGATTAAACTCCCCAATCTAGTTCTCCCTCACAAAACCCCTTCAAAACCCCATGGTTTTCATCCAACTCCAAACTTTGACATTTTTACCTCAAAAGATAGATCTTTTAATGCTAAAACTCCTTTCGTCAATAGGCAAAACGATATTCTCACAACAAACTCCAAAGATCCTACCTTTAGTGTGGTGGTTTGGGTGGAAGAATGAGTTTAAGGATGAAAGAGACAACCAAACCAATGTGACCTCACCCATTCTCTGCATATGCAAAAAAATAAAGGGACTATGTTTCTTTTTGTCACCCCAAAAGTCCACTTACTAAAATACCCTCATCCTCACTTCCAAGCCCAATCCACAACAAAAGGAAACCCACTAAAGCTCTACATATGACCCAAAATACAAGGCCCGTGACTCGAATTAACCCGGCCTTCAAATTCTAAAATTTGGGTTGTTACACTTTTTGCATGCGTGACTTTGGGCCAGGGCGATAAAAGCGCCCGCCCAGGGTCCACCGCTCAGAAAAGTTACATGTTTGTAATTTTTTTTGAATTATATTTGTTGTCGAGAGTCCTATTTTTTTCTAATACTTGATATTACGAGGCTAACTTTTTTCAATGCTTGTTAATAGGAGGCTAATTTTTTCCAATATTTATTATTAAGGTTCTACTCTTAATATTCAAATTTTTCCTAATACTTGTTATTATGGACTCAATTTCCCCCAATATTTGCTATTATGGGCATACTCTTAAAATTTATTTATTTTTAAATATTTTTTATCAAGGGCCCAATTTTTCAATACTTGTTATTATAGACATACTCTTAAAATTTTTTTTTTCATTACTTGCTATTAGGGACAAGAATTTAAATAGCGGTATACAACCGCAACAACGACTATTATATGGCGGTAATAGCACCCTCTGAAACTACGATACATGCAACTATTATGCCCATAATAGCTTATGTTATTAAAAAATTTCACAACCGCGATACTCGCAGTTACTGAAATAGCATCTATAATGTCAGCAACCATGATAAACATAACATGGCCGTTGTAACCCCCTCGACCCAGATGTCACATTTGGGCCTCAAGCCCAAACCACAACCTTAAAATTTTCCAACTAGATTTAGCCCATATCACAATCATTGCATAAAATCCATTAAGTCCAATATTTTAAAATAGAATATTAGTTAAAATGTTACATAAGAAGCTCCATTTGAAAGACATAAATAAAAGCATTCGACAATTTAGTTAAGAAAATCCAAAATATGAGTTACAATATAGACATGGGGTTCTACGAATACATAGCCCAATATAATCTAAGTACTATACTCGGACATAAGTCAATGCTGAGGTCCTACTCCGATGATGCTCCAACGATATGCATGTCAAACCTACTAACCTACGAACAGAAACAACAATTCCAAACGCTGAGCTAACAAAGCTCAGTGGATACACTTCCACTCAACCATACTTCTTGCAAATCATAAATATAAGCAAACAACTAAGATGATATCATGAAAAAATATAAATACTTTGGGCACTACCTCTAGCCGCCTAAACACATGCCATACCACAACAAAGCATAAAGTCTTACGTAATCATCATAACATAGTATCCACAAACCTAGAGTGAGGCTCGGTCCCACTAAGCATCGGGTTTATAAACTCTGAGTGAGGCCCGGTTCCACTAAGCATTAGGTTCATACACTCATGCACAAAATCTCTCATCGAGCATCTTCGAATGTGATCGGTACCACTAAACCTCAGATCATACATTCGAAAGTCTTCCACCATGGTGTTACAGCACATCTTGGGTATCCGGATCCCATGAAACAAGTGATTCTACTATACTAGTACCCTTACGTGGCGTACCACCATCATTCGATCCACCAAGGATCCTTATAAAAAGTGTCATATTACAAGCCACTCGTTGGTTCAATAAGTAATTTAGCCGTTAAATTCGTATATGATGCTTAAATATCAATTTTTTAGTTTTACTATTTATTTTATCACTTTAGTGGCCCATTGGGCCCTTGTCATCGAATTATGGGTCCCTCGAACTCAAAACATATTTTTCAGATAAATTACCCAGAGGGTATCGATACCCTACATTGCGTACCGATACCCATACCAGGGTACCGATACCTACCTAAACGTATTGATACCCCATCTTGCACCTATAAAGGCCACTATGATAACCCCGTATCGATATACAAGGTTGTGTATCGGTACTCTATTTGGTATCGATACGCCCCCAAGCATATTGATACCCATTTTGGCTACTAGAATTTGATAAAATAGTAGGGGTACCGATACCCTACCAAGTGTACTGATACGCTATTTGAATCTCGCTGGGTTTTAGCAGTTTTAACGCGGGGTACCAATACGCGTTCAACCCATATCAGTACTCAAACCTAAAAATTACTTTCTAGAGTTCCTAAATCACTCCAAGCATTCCCAAACCTTAATGGTAAACCCCAAAATCGAGCCTACAAGTTATGAAGGATATATTAAGTGTTTTTATCAAATTTTACACCATTTTAATACCAATTTCGAGTTTAGCCATTAGAGGGGGTTTCAAACTCATAAATGACAAAACATTAATCCAAGCAACAAGCAATCTAATTTATGATTTCCATGAATACATAGAAGTTAGTAGTATACTAACCTTAATTTCTTGCTGAGAAAAAAAACCTCCAAACCAAGCTCCTCAAACCTTCTTCTTCCCAAGCTCATTGGATGGTTTTCCCACCTTGTTCACTTGCTAGATAGATCCTTGGATGATGATTAATCTTTCCTCGACAACAATTCTGATATTTACACCTTAAAACTCAAAGATTGAGCATTTAAGTTTTGGTTCTTAGGAGGGAGATGAGGATGAATGAAGAAGAAAGACAAAAGGACAAGATGATCTCACCAAAACAAGCTTTTCTATAGAAAATTAAAGAGGCTCCCTTCAAAAAGAGGTAATTACCTTATTACCCCTCCAACATCCTTCCAACTCAACACCCAACCAACAACTCAAGCCCAATAACCATACACAAGCCTAATAGGCTCTTAAAGGCCCAACATCACGTCCTAACAGCGAAGCCCACTCTTCAGGTAAAAACTGACCCTCAAATTTTGAAATCTGGGTCATCACAACTCTCTCCCCTTAAAGAATTTTCATCGTTAAAATTTATTTTTTGGAAATAGATGTGGGTAGAGCAACTTCATACCCTTCTCGACTTCCCACGTAGCATCCTCGACTTCATGGTTCCTCCACAACATCTTAACTAGAGGTATACATTTATTGCGCAATTCTTTGACTCTTTTGTCTAAAACTCTTATCAGTTCCTCCTTGTAGGTTAAGTCGGTGTTGATCTCAATTTACTCAAGAGGAATAACATGGGAAGGATCAGAATGGTAATGTCTCAACATAGACACATGAAAACATCATATATGCGTGTCATCTCTGGAAGCAAGGCTAACTGGTAAGCTACGGGTCCAAACCTCTCAAGAATCTCATAAGGTCCTCTAAACCTTGAGATCAACTTAATTTTCTACCCAAAGCAGATCACTCTCTTCTACGGTGACACCCTCATACTTGATATGCTTACGCTTCCTGTCAACATAAGCTTTTTGATGGTCAAAGGCTACTTGCAATCTTTCCTTAATGATATGAACTTTCTTCTCAGTTTGCCTAATCAAATTTAAACCCACAATTCTTCTCTCATTAAGCTCAGTCCAACACAAGGATGTTCTACACTTGCATCCATACAAAGCCTCAAAATGAGCCATCTTGATGCTTTATTGGAAACTGTTGTTGTAGGCAAACTCAAAAAGTGGTAGATGCTCTTCCTAACTCTTTTCAAAGTCAATGATGAAACACCAAAGCATATCCTCTAAAATCTGGATGACTAGAAAGCTGTACTAAAATGCAACTTGGTATCCAATGCCTCGTAAATCTTCTTCTACAACCTTACTGTGAAACACGAGTCTCTATCCAATATAATTAACGATGGTACCCTATGCAACCTCATGATCTCTTTTATATACAACCGTGCCAACCTCTCAATCGTAAAATCTATACGTACCGGCAAGAAATGAGCAGACTTGGTCATCTATCCACTATCACCCAAATAGCATCATGTTTCTTTTGGGTTAAAGGCAACCCTATCACAGAGTCCATGGTCATACGATCCCACTTTCACTGTAGAATCTGAATAGGCTGAAGCAAGCTCGGTGAAGCTTGTTGCTCGACCTTAACTTGCTGACAAACTAAGCATCTCATCACGAACTCAGATACATCTCTTTTCATACTTGGTCACCAATAAAAAAGACGAAGATCTTGGTACATCTTATTACTTTCCGGATGTATAGCAAATGGACTTTGGTGTGCCACTCGCAGGATACGATCCCGCAAATCCTTCAAGGTCAAGACACACAATCGACCTTTGAAGTATATGATTCCATCATCTTGCACTTTAAACTCGAACGTCTCACCGCTCTGAACAATCATTATCTTTACCACCAGCTCTTTATCTAACACTTATATTATCTTGATCTCTTGCATCATGGTAGGCTCTACACGAAGCTCGGCTAATAACCCACCATCCCCAGTCATCCTCAAATGGGCAAACATGGTCATCAACTCTGACATAGACTTTTGGCTCAAAGCATCGACTACCACATTAGTTTTTTCAGAGTGATACTCTATGATGCAGTCATAATCCTTTAACAGCTCAATCTATCGTCGTTGCCTCAAATTAAATTCTTTTTGGGTGAGTAGATACTTTAAACTCTTGTGGTTGGTGTAGATGTAACACTTTTCCCAATACAAATAATGCCTCTAAATCTTTAACGCGAAGATAACTGCAGCAAGCTCCAAATCATGCGTAGGGTAATTCTTCTCATGAGGCTTGAGTTATCTTGAGGCGTAAGTAACTACCTTACCCTTTTGCATGAGCACACAACCAAGCCCATTCAACGAAGCATCACTATAGACCACATGATCCTTTCACGACTCAAGTTACGTCAGAACTGGGCTTCTGTAAGGTAAGCCTTCAAATGCTTAAAGCTCAGTTGTCTTCTCTCGTTCTACTCATATGGAACCCCTTTCTATAGCAATTTGGTCAAAGGTGTGTGTAATGACCCAAACTCTGAGTTAGCGAATCGAGTCTAGGACCTGAGTATTAGGCCTTATGTTGGGAGCCCAAATAAGAAATTTGGATATAGGCTTTATCCAAGTTAGAAGATGGATGTTGTTGTTGGTGTTTGAATTTAAATGTATGTAGGTGGTTGAAAAGTGAGGAGAAGATTTTAAGGAAGAGAGAGAAAAATTAGAATAAAGATAAAGAAGAGAGAGGGAGTTGAAGGAAAAAAGAGGGTTTTATAGAGAAAAAGTGTCCAAGGGATATTTTGCCATCGTGCACGTCACTACTCACCTCATCGCCAGCACTATCGGCTTCGCCTGGAGAAGATGAGTCCAATGGTGTTCTTGAGCCGCCGTTATCGCTTTTGTTCATCGAGGTAGAAGAAAAGAAGGTGCAACTTAGATCCAAACTCTATGTTTTACCGTCTTTCACTAAAAATCATCACCTCAGTTAGATTCACCGGCCGAAGACAAGTGGTTTTGGAGCTCACCATTATTGTCCGACCACCGGAGCACCTTTCACGTGTCCCCGCACGCTGCCCTTATGCGTGAGCGTAGTTCAGCTGCAGTGGATAGCTATATCAGCTCGAGCTGAGCCGTTGGGTAGTCAATTGAGCCGACCTACTAAGTCTACTCAAGTCGAGGACCGACCGGTCTACCAAGCCTCAAGTCGAGTCGGAAGCTGAGCCTCTAATTGCTCAGTTAGCTACTGTCGCCAGTCGTTGTACCACCGTTGACCGCCGCCACCACCGTTGACCGAATCATACATTCTAAAGTCTTCCACCATGGTGTTACAACATATCTTGGGCATCTAGATCCAATAAAACAAGTGATTCTACTACACTAGTGCCCTTACATGGCGTACCGCCATCATTTAATCCACCAAGAATCCTTACAAAAAATACCATACAATAAGCTACCCATTGGTTTAATAAGTTATTTAGCCGTTAAATTCATATGCGATGCTTAAATATCAATTTTTTAGTTTTACTATTCATTTTACCACTTTGGTGACCCATTGGGCCATTGTTCTCGAATTATGGCTCCATCTAACTCAAAATGTATTTTTCGGCCAAATTACCCATTGGGCCCGTATCGATACTCGAACCCAGAAATTGCTTTATGAAGTTCGTAAATTACTCTAACCATTCCCAAACCTTAATGGTAAAACCCCAAATCGAACCTACAAGTTATGGGGATAGATTAAGTGGTTTTCTATCAATTTTTACACCATTTTAATACTAATTTCGAGTTTAGCCTTTAAAAAGGGTTTCAAGCTCATAAATACCAAAACATTAATCCAAGCAACAAGCAATCTAATTTATGATTCCCATGAATACATAGGAGTTAGTAGTGTATTGGCCTTAATTCCTTGCAGAGAAAGAAGCCTCCAAAGCAAGCTCCTCAAACCTTCTTCCCAAGCTCCTTGGATGATTCTTCCACCTCTTTCACTTGCTAGATAGATCGTTGGATGAGGATTAATCTTTCCTCACCAACAATTCCGAGATTCACACCTTAAAACTCAAAGATTGAGCATTTAAGTTTTGGTTCTTATGAGGGAGATCAGGATGGATAAAGAAGAAATACAAAGGGACAAGATGATCTCACTAAAACAAGCTTTTCTGCAGAAAATTAAAGAGGTGCCCTTCACCCTCTCTTTAAAAAGAGGTAATTACCTCCTTACCCCTCCAACATCCTCCCAACTCAACACCCAACCAACAACTCAAGCCCAATAACCATACACAAGCCCACTTAGGCTCTCAAAGCCCAACATAATGTCCCAACCGTGAAGCCTACTCTTCGGGTAAAAACCGACCTTCGGATTCCGAAATTCGAATCGTTATAGCCGTAAATACGACTAAAACCACAACTTAGGGTCCTTTTTTTAAATTCGCCCCTGGCTACCAAAATTCAGAGTCAGCCTTGCCTATTTGTAATAAAATTTTAATTGTGTGGATAAATAATAACTTTTTTGAAAAAAAAACGTGACCCGCTGCAATCAAACACATAATTGGATGTTTTTAAGGTGTATTTTACTCTGAAATCTTTTGTATTTATACCATTGAGATTTCTCATTCGTTTTCTTAAAAAAAATAGAATAAATTTCTAAGCAACATCTACATTAGGTGATGTTTAAAACAAAACAAATCTAGACTGAACTCTCTGATGCTACTCATGTTCGACTGAGTTGATTTTGTTTAAATTGGTCGGTCGGTTCGATTAATTTAGAAGGAAGTCGGATAAGTTCGAAAAAATCGAAAAATTTTATGCTCAGTAGAGCGACCAATTTGAACAATTCTCTATAATTGAGGGATTAATTGGGTGGGAAAATATTTTATTAACCAGTTGTGAATTTTTTTTGTTTTCACATAGATCTAGTTTATGATTAGGGTTTTAGAATTTAGGGATTATGGTTAGAATTTAGGGTGCCTTTTATTTTCACAAGTGTCCTAATTTTAGGGTGTCTAGTTTAGGGGTTTAAAATTTAGGGATTGTAGTTAGAATTTAGGAGTTTGTGTTAGAATTTAGGGTCTAGAGACTATGATTTAAGTTTTAGAGTAACATGCTAAAAATTTAAGTTTTAACCTATAAACACTAAATTTCAATATTAAATTTTTAAATTCTAAACCTATAAATCTAAAATTCATAAATCATAAATCTTAAACAAGATCTCTCAACACTAAAATCAGACTTGTAGAAAAAAAATTTCTACTATACGGGTATAATTACCCTTGATTTGATATAGCCTCTATAATAATTTAATAAAGGGATGTGACTGGTACTTTGAGCCGTGGCCATTTTTACAATTGACGCAGCAATCAAACGAATACTGATGTCTCCAAAGCATAATATTATTTTATTATTTTTATTTTTCTTGTATTTTCTAAAATAATAATTATGAAGCTTTAATTAGCAAATTATTATTCAATTTTCCAATGTAATTTCAAGTTTCAATTTTTAAAGTCGCAAAATAATATAATAATAGCCAAAAAATGGTGTAGGTACAAAGGAATTGGTTAGGTTATTAAATGCAACCAGCAAGTCAAAACAATTTCTTTTGTTTTTTTAACATTAAAAAAACAATTTCTTTTGTGACAATGAAGACAAAACAACTTTTAATTTTATTTATTTTAAAAAAAAAGCTTTTTATTTTATTCAATTACCCATTCTGTTTTCACTCAGATAAATATTCGAAAAATACAATAATAATTCAATCCCTCATGTTTCACATCCTGAAAAGTTTGAACCCACCCAGGTCCTTACCTGTTCACACGCAGCTACCTCTTCTTTCTCATAAGTTTTACACATTTATTATTCTACACCTAAATGACACCTAAATGACTCGGCATTTTTATATGAAAAACCCAAATTAGATACTTATTTAGAAAAATGACCCACTCTCAGTTTTATTTAAAAAAACGACCCTCAAATCGGCCTTGTAAGAAGACTTCACGTTCCACAAAAGGCGATTAAAAAATTCGCTTTCTTCATGACGCGAGTTTTGTCCTACGTGGAAGGACTTTTCAGATACCCCAATTTAAAATTACAGATAAAGACCTTGCATTCTACACATAGCGAGCTCCCCGAGAAATTGAAGAGACAGATGAATTTATTGCGGGATTTATTACAGGGAACTCGCTTTCTGCAGAAAGCGAGGTCCATGCAATCCAGACTAAAATACGAGGGTCTATAGGCATATTCGAGGTGTGTTTGCGGGTTATTAATCAGAAAACTTTTGTAATTGTTAAGCTTAGAGACGTTGTATTAGAACTTGTCTTTTATTTGAGACTGATATTGGCACGTACAATACATTGTAAACGATGTAAAAATCGTGTTGAAAATGGTTCCAAAGCTTGGTTTTGTGGATGAATAACAAGCTAAAATGGCTTCATAGGCATGTTCGAGCTATTTTTCCAGGTTATTAATCAGAAAATTTTCTTAATTTTTAAGCTTATAGGCATTATTTTGGAACTTATCTTTCATTTGAGAATAATATTGGCACATAGGAATCATTGTAAACAGTCTAAAAATCGCGTTGAAAATGGTTCCAAAGTTTGGTTTTGTGCATGAATAACAAGCTAAGATGGCTTCATAAGCATGTTCGATGGGTTTATCCGGGAAGTTATTAGCAAAATTTGCACAATCTTTAAGCTTGGAGTCATAGTATTGTAGCTTATCTTAAATTTCCTATCGTGTGATACTTTTCGTTAATCTAATTTCAGTTCATTGTTTCATATTTCAATGACTTAAAAGAAAGAGAAACGCGTCGAAACATAAGTTCACATGTAAATGCGTTTGTAAAATTATTACGTTTCAAACTAATACATAAAATGAAGACAATAAATATTTTTGAGTAAGGAAAAATACAATAAAATTATTATGTTTATAAAATTATTATGAAATTATTACGTTTCAATTGTACCTCTGAACATGCTTTCATGACTTGGGCAAATAAACATGCTTCATGGATGTTGAGGTGGTGCCACAACCACCCTGTAATGCCCCAGTTTTGGGCCTAGGAGTTTTCTAGGTTGATTCGACGGTCCGATGGATCAGATTAGAGGATTCGAGTTAGTTTCGAGATTAAAAATGGAAATAAATATTTTGAGTAAGGAAAAATTATGTAAAAATATTCTAAAATTATTAAATAATATGTTAAAGGGTTTGGTGAAAGAAATTTTACAAAAAGACGTTTTGAAATTGGACATTTTGGTTAGTGACCAAAATGTAAAGATTGCAAAACAATTTTCTAGTGATTATTTTGAAAAAAAAAGGTCAAATCTTAGAATCTTTAAGGAGCTATTTTACCAAACTTTAACACTAGACTTTTCTCTCATTTAGGATTATTTTTAATGCGTTTTAATTGGGTAATTAAAAGGGTGGATTAACAAAAAAGGTAGTTATTTTCTTAAAACCAAAATTTGACGTAACTTATTCTCTCAAACTTTTCTCTCAAAGTTCTTCAGCCAAACACTCACTTTTATCAAAAATATGAGTTAACACTCTTTATTTCTTAAATTCTTGTTTCTTAATTGATTCTCTAATCTTGCTTTTCAAAACCTTATTGAATTTCTTTAATTTTCAAGATTAAAACATCCAATTGAGAGGGAAATCACCCATTAGAGGTAAGGTTCGTTCTTCTCCTCTAATGAATGCTTCTTTATTGAAGTTCCCAAGTATTTGATCCTTGTTTGATGTTTTCTAATTTGATTTGATGAATTAATTATGGAAAATTGGTTAGATCAAGGTTTAAATGATGAGATTGATGGATTTTCGCATAAGATATGTTTTGATGAGTTCTTGATTGATTTTAATCATAATTTTGATGTTTAATAATGTTAATAAGTGAGCTTTAACATTTGAATCCCGAAACTAAGTGAATCTCTAATTTTCTAGGTTGTTAGTTATGAGTTTTTGAGGAGTTGTGGAGGTTTAATGAATGCTGGAGGTATAAGGATGATGTTAATGTGTTTTTTAGATGTTAATTGAGGTTTGAGTTTCTTTGTTTGTGGATGTGTTATGTTTGTAGTTGTTTTGATGTAGATTTCGGTTGCTTTGGAGGGGTTTTTGGTTAGATTTGTTGAGGATTGTTGTTGCTGTGTCTTTGAATACATTTGGATGCATTGAAACCTCTGTTTTTGTATGGATAAAATAGGGGAGGTTGAACCTCAAGCTTGAGCGAATGTTTTGGAAGCTTTGAAGGCGTGTTTACTGTATTGGTAAGCGAGGCTTTGTTTGTCAGTGAGTGAGAATATGTTTTACAGCTTTTCAAATGTTTGAAAGTTGTGTTTGGGGGTTTAGATCAAGCTTAAAATGTTGGTCTAAGCTCAAGAGTAAGTAAAGGATGATTTCTCTCTAGAACTCAGTTTGGCAATTGGTTTTAATACACTTGTTTAGATGACTTGATTACTCATTGTATCTAGATGATTTGAGCATATTTTAAACTGGAAAATGGTTATCTAATGTTGTTGATGCATTTGGAAGTAATGCATGTTTCGATAATGTTTTGAACATTGGTATTGTGAGGTAAAATGTATTGAGTAAATGGTTTTGATTGATGCATATGAAAACAATGAGTTAGTGTTTAAGAAATGAATTATATTGGCAAGTGATGGTATAAAAAGGTATTAGAAATGTTATCGGATATAGTTGGTCGTCCATAGGATGATAGTGCACTATAAAAAGTCACCTCGGATGTTGAGGGGTTTTGATCAGGTGACCAAAAACTCCATCCATGTACCCTAACGATCGAGGGGTTTTGATCTATGTACCGAAGACTCCCGTTAGTAGGTTATACATCTAACCGATGTTTAGGTTGTGATTGTACCAGGTTGTAATATTACCTTTAATTTTGGTTGAGATGGCATGAAGTGTTGGGAACACTTCTTGAATCTGTGTATTTGTTGTTGTATTTTGAAAAGTGGAACTTGGTTAATGATCACTTGTAAGCCAATATAATTGATGATGTATCATGGAATGGTTTATGTTGTATAATGTTGGTTTAAACATGTTTTACTTTTTAAGCCTTGCATTGGTAGTATGCATGGGAAAGCTTAAATTGAGGGTAGCAAATGGGACTTTGCTGCTAATCCATGATACATGTTGCATATGGTTTAATACTCATGTTTTAGAAGTGTTAAGTGCATGGTTTACAAGGCATGATAATGTTGATGATGTTAAACTGATGATTAAAAGGTGTTTTGGAAAGTGGTTTCTCAAAATGATTGTTAAATGGTTTTAGATGCATTGACGGTGTTTTATTTTAGAGCAATCTTCTCTAAGGCTAGTGTGCTTACGCTCTCTTTTTCCATCAATGCATCGAATTAAAGGTTGAAGGTAGCAAGCAAGCGAAGGAAAACCAAAGACTTGTGTTTGCAAAAGTATGATTTTGACTTAGACTTGTAGTAATAAAGGCAATATGGTCATTTTTTGTTTGGGATGGTTGTTTGCTAAACTCTCTGGTTGTACGAGTTTATGTTGTTGTTTTGGATGTGTAATTGGCCATTATGCTTGTTTGAAGTTTGGTTTGAGGCTTTTACATGTTGAGTAGGAAGCATGCCTATCGATGATGTCGATGATGGTGTTAGGTTTGTTCAATGTGATGGTAAGTTAATGTCAAGCATGCTTCTGATGTTATATGATGATGGGATGTTGTTTAAAGCATGTTAGATTGAGCCAAAGTGTCATATGTTAGACCTAGAGGTCATTATAGGCCTTCTTATACTGGCACGAGTACCCAAAAATCGGTACACGGGGTCTGGTGAAGGCTCATGTGGGTGAAAAATATCCTAGGGTATCGGTACACAAGTTTGCGTACCGGTACACCCCATGTAATTTTGAAGAGCCGTACCGATACGTAGGGTACTGTATCGGTACGCGAATTGGTTACTGAATTCTGGGTTTTGAGAAATCACAAGCAGGATCGATACGGGGTGTAATATCCTAATTTTTGGCTAGTGACCGAAATGTAAATTTTGAAAGTTTTGTGGCTAAAGTATAAGCTTTGAAAAAGTTTAGGGATCAAAGTGTAATTTTCAAAAATTATGTATTTTAACCCCTTAAATGAATAGATTACCCCCAAGAATGAAGTTTCTTGTTACCTGAGTTTTTTGTACGGTGTTTGTATTAATGGCTATAAAGCAATCAAGTTCAGAAAAATATTCTGATAATCGGATCGAGCTAAAATTTCAGAGATAGTTCTATGGAGCTTATAAGAGTCATAAAATATCATTTTATGAATATTTGGATATTAAAAAGATCGGGAAAAATTAAAATCGATTGAAATGACATAGAATGTCAATTTTGTGAATAAGTTGATCAGTAAATGACATTTTGGTCATTTTACCCAAAAGGGACATGGAAGGAATTTTGAGATTTTTTCTATTGATGAATAGTGGCTGATTATAATCCAACTAAGTCTAGTTGGAATGTTACAAAATGACAAATTAGAAATACAGATCTAGCTGGAGGGTATTTTTGGAAAGTGAAATTTATTGAATTAAACATTAATTTTTTCCTAATACAAGTGTCTTAAATACATGAAATATGAAGGAATTATCAAACAAATACCCTCCAAAACCGTGTTGAAGAGAAAAAGAAGAGAAAAATTTTACAAGCTCGATTTAAGCCTCGAATCTCGGTTTTCAGGTAATCTTTCGAACTACAAAGCTGTTTTACTCTTCGAGCTCTATCTTTTGATGTAAATAATTCATAGAATACCTTCTTGGTTGATGAGATTTGATATGAGAAAGAAATTAGGGTTTATGAACAAATTGAGGCTTTTATGATTTTATGAATCCATGGTTGATTTTAAGTTAGAATCATGCTTGTATGATGTTAGAATCATGTTATTGAGTTGGGATTTAAACCCTACATATTTCGGTTTGTATAGAGAAGATTAGGGTTTATGGATTCAAGTCTAACTTAGGGTTTATGGATTCAAGTCTAACTTAGGGTTTATGATGTTAGATTAATGATCTAGTAAGCTTGATTTGTTGTTTGGAAGCAAAACCCTAAGTTAAATACATAGGGACCATTTCGACAAACTTTAAAATTAAGGGACCAGATCTGATTTTTTTATGAATTTGATGTGTATCTATATTATTAATGATGTTAGAGACATGAAAATAAAGTTAGAATGCTAAACTGATGATTAATCGCATTAGTGACCATTTTGACAATTTGTCAAACTTGAATGGTCTATTCGGCAAAGAGGATATGTAGAAGGAGTAAATCTAATTTTTATTTAAAATGATGGAATTAAGGTAGTATTGTTTATTTGAGGACTAATTTGCAAAGTTAAGAAGCTTGAATCCTTATATTGTAAATTTGGTGACCATTTTGACAAATTAAGAGAAGTAGAGGAGTAAAGGTTGAAGCTTATTTTAATGAAGGATGTAAAGAGAACATATGAATACAAGCTTTACTCTAGCCATTTGAAGTAAAGTGATGGGACTAAATTGATAAGTAGAGAAATGAGGAGAAGTTGATTTAAATTAGAAGTTATTCATGGAAAGTTATGTTGGAATTTGAATTATGGCAGTAAGTTTTAAAATTCGCCATAAATTCTATAAAAATAGTTAGATGATTAATTTTATACCGTCGTAAAGATTTTTTAGTCTAGTTTCGTTTCCAACAAACAAAAATTGATTTCGAGCTCTGAGTTAAAAGATATGAATTTTTAATTGAATGAAGGTCAAAAAATTTACATAGCAGTTTCTGCCTGGACAGCTCTGTGACGTGAATGTAAGGAATTTTCATAATTTTTGTAGATTTTAATAATTTATGTGGCTTATACCATTAAAAGCGTTATCGAATCTAGTTTCTCCAATAGAAAGGAAATTAAGATCCAACATGTATTTTGCTCTGTATAAGTAAATCTTTGAAGGTAGCGCAAGCTGTCAGATTTGAGGTATTAAACAGTACAAGGAAGAAAGGAAAATATTTGGAAAATTTATATTCGAATGATTATATTAGAAAACATGTTTAAGGTATGTTAGATTTGAATCTAAAAAATATTTTATTTTATTCATGTGATTAATGAAGTCAAGTCCGAATCAAAGAAGGTTTGAGGTACTATGAAAGAAAGGATCGAACTAGGACTTAGTGAGGAATTGTGTTAAGTGGCCAAGGTGAGTGCAATTGCATACATATCATGACACATTGATGTTTTATACATCATTGGGATGGCTTGCGATGAGCCTACCCAAATTTTATTGTCATTATATTTATGTTATGGAACATATGATTGACATATTTTAAATATGTCAAAAGTTGATTATAAATACATGAATCACTAGTTATATATGATGTTATATTATGAATGTTATTTCGGGTATGAACTGCCCAATGTTAAATTATGTTAATATACATTGCCATGGATGAAATAAATAAGGAATATATGCCCTAGTATGTCATTGAGGGACAGGGTATAGTTGGCAAGCCATAGAGTCCACCAGCACGCTGCATACTCGGTTTAACACTATAGTGTATATAAAGGACATTTAGTGCATATGGTGGGGATAACCTTATGTGTATTATAGTGGGAACGACCTTATGTGTATTAGCACTTCGGTGCATATTTGACTCTTGTACCCAAGGTCCTTATAGGCTTATATTTGGGCTATGGTTTAGTGGTTAATAAATGATAAACAGATGAATAAGCTTATGAGCTTTTGGAATAAATGGCAAGTATATTGGTAAAAAATTTATATTCAGTTTATGTTATGTTAATATATGTTTAACATGATGGTACTACATACCTAGTGATCATGATGCGTTATGCATATATGGCATATTATGACAAATGGACAAACATGAAAGTTTGATGGCATTGGCATGTAGTAAATCATTATCAATGCAATACAAAGGTTAGTATATTGGCATATGACATGTTATATACATACATATATATATACAGCCTTGAGGTTTAATAAGTCATGAAATTGAATAAGCCTATTTAGTTGTTTTTAATCTTGATTATTGCCTCATGAAGTTCGTACTTAGTGTGTGTTTGATTGTGCACACGTAGGTGATTTGAGATATTGGAGTAAGCAAGGCGTTGCATCAAGTTCAGATAATTTCATCAACTATCACGGTAATGACATCCTACTTGAGGTTTTTAATTAATTTTAGCGGCATGTATAAATGTAATAAAATTGCCTATTTCAGTTCAGAGTCTATTATTTATTGAATAGTTATTTTGTTATTTTTTAAAGGTAAAGGAGCTTCGATTTTGTGTTTTAAGCCAGTATAAACATTTTTTACGGTTTTAAGTTTTATAGTATTTTTTAAAAAAATGTCATTGTCAACATTGTATTTGTTTTGTGACATTTTCGACTTAACTCTAATGATTGGAGTCGAGAATGAGGTGTTAATATCGGTACGAGTGGGTCAACACACCATATCGATACGATGGTTTGTGTATTAGTACGTATAGCCGTTATGATAATTAGGTTGTATTGGTACGGGCTTGCCCGTATCGGTACGCCCTGTTGTTTCTTGTGCTAATTAGTTTGCTAAAGTTTGGAAATTGCGCAATTTGGTTCCTGGATGCTATGGATGCAATTATTTGAGCTTGGATGATTGTTTTGACCTGGAATTTAATATGTGAGCATGAAATTGGACTAATGAAGGATTGATAAACTTAATTTTAATTAAGTCACTATAATTTGTAGAAATTACATTTTGGTCCCCAAGGTGTATATTTGAGCAATTCAACTCTATTCTAAAATCTGATTTCATGTAACATTTCCGCTGATGTATGTTTACCTTAAGGATTAAGTTGATGCATTTAGACAAGATAAAATAATAAAAAACCGATTTAGGTTATTAGCTCGTGTTTGCTTCATTAAAGTTAATGTAGTCCTTTTAGCTCAGTTTGGCTAGGCTAGGTTAAGGGGGTTACATTTGTTGGTATCAAAGCCAAGTTTACGAAAAATTAGGATGTTGTTATTAATTGTTATATGCTGTTTGTTATGCACGATGATTGTTTATTGTACAGTGATTGATATATGCTATGTTGGGGTAATTTTGGGGACACATTGCCTTATTACTACAATTATAAAATAATTTTGGTTTGAAATGAAAGTTTTGGACCTTGCTTGAAGCTGGCCTGATTGTTTTTATTTTTGGTGTAATTATTATGCCTTAGATACGTTTTTATACGATGCCACCAAGGAGAGAGTTACGATCGAGCACGAATGTTACTATTGGAGGGCATAGAGTCGAGGGTGAGATAGTGCATCTTGAGAGATTGCCACCATCTTCGCCTAATCCTCCTAAAGGAGTGGAGCAAGTACCACCTGCACCACATAGTCTGGTGTATGGTGATATAAAGCCTTTGGTACAGACGATGACTGAATCTTTTCAGGCTGCGATGGCTAAAGTACATATACCCGTACTAGCACCTCTGTACCTGTTAATCTAGGGTTGCCGTTAGAGCATCTGTGTAGCCTGGGAAGAGTTGAGTTTAGAGGGTTAACACCCAAGGCATTTGAGATGTAGTTTGCCAGTACAAACCAAATTTTGAATCAGATGGGGTGCAGTGACGTCTATAAGCTGAGATGTACAGTGTCCCTATTACAGGGTAATGCATGTAGTTGGTGGATTACTATGATCACAGGTATAGAACCCGGTGATATGACTTGGGAGCTCTTTCAAGAAGAAGTATCTAAGAGTTAGATACTTGAATGAGAAGAAACGTGAGTTTATGGCCTTGGTTCAGGCAGTTTGACAGTATTTGAGTACGATGTACAATTTGTGAGGCTGGGCCAGTAAGCACATGAGTTGGTGCCAGATGAGAGGCATCGTTGTGACCGATTTCGTTACGATTTGGAGTAGGATGTTAAGACCTACATGTTAGACATTGACTATATGGATTTTTACGTGTTGGTTATACGTTTGAAGGACATTGAGTGGAGTTTTAGTTTATCTCTTCGTCTAGGGGGTTTTGGCTCGAGGAAGAGAGCTACAGATTTTGGTTCCAGTGGTAGTCAGTCTAAGAGGCACTGTGATAGGAGGTTCTGTCCAGATGCGAGACGTGGTAGAGATGGTACTGGGTGAGGATTGCATAGGTAAAGTATTTAGGTTAGAACAGTGCAAAAATGTTTGCTGGGTTTATGGATCACGAGATTATTTAAGGAGAGATTGCTCACGTTTGGCCAAAGAGGGAAAAGCTTCTTCAGCTGTGGCTGTGAATTCCTGTTGGAGTTGTGTATCTGTGGATAATATGAGATGTGATTATCCATTGTTGGCTAGGGGTAGGCAGGAACCTGCACTTGTTGATGCACCACTGAGAGGCCTGGGTGCGTTCGAGGTAATTTTTAGCGAGAAGAGGAAGGACAGAAGACTGTAGCGCATACAGTGGCGGTTCAACCCGAGGGTGGTGGACTTGCGAAAAACTATGTGCATCGTGAGGGGAAAAATAATATGGATGTGATAGCAAGTACTTTTACCTTGCAATCTATATCATTATTTTCTCTGATAGATTCTGGTTCTACGCATTCATATATTTTGCATGAGCATGCACATTTGCTTGATATACCGATAAAAATGTTAGATGTAGGTATACAAGTGATAAGTTCTTTTAGAGAGACGATTGTTACGATGAGGTTTTATAAGAGATGTCCTATGATGGTTCAAGGTCACATGTTTGTGGCTGATTTGATGGAGCTGTCGTTCTATGGTTTTGATGTGATCTTGGGTACGAATTGGTTGTCTTAGCATAGGGCTATGGTCAATTTTGAGACCAAGCAAGTTTTGTTTAAACTTGCTGATGATTATGAAGTGGTAGTTGTGGGTGAGAATGTTAAGTTCTTATCCAATGTGGTTTCAGCTATAGAAGCACAAAAGTTGTTGGAGTATATGTGTCAAGCATATCTGGCTTATGTTGTGAACCCAAATATGAAAGAAGTATGGACTAAGGATATCCATACTGTTTGTGATTTTCTGGGAGTATTTTTGGAGGAGTTGCTTGATTGCCTCCAAATAGAGAAATGGAGTTTTGTATTGAGACGTATGATGATATGGCTCCAGTGTCGATTGCACCGTATTGTATGGCACCAAATGAGTTAAAAGAGTTAAAGATGCAATTTTTGGAGCTATTGGATCGTGATTTCATCTGACCTAGTGTGTCACTATATGGAACACGAGTATTGTTTGTAAAAAAGAATGATGGTACTTTGAGGATGTGCATTAACTATCGACAACTGAACAAACTGACGATTAAAAATAAGTATCATTTATCGTAAATTGATGACTTGTTCGATCAATTCAAAGGTGCTACAGTGTTTTCCAAGATAGATTTGAGATCTGAATACTATCAGTTGAAGGTTAAGGATAAAGATGTTCCGAAGATTGCTTTTCGTACGAGGTACAACCATTATGAGTTTCTAGTGACGCCGTTTGGATTGACGAATGCGCCTGCAGCATTCATGGACATGATGAATCGGGTGTTTCATGAATTCTTGGATCAATTCGTAGTAGTGTTCATTGATGATATTCTTGTGTACTCTCATACCGAAGATGATCATGACCGACACCTGTAGATTGTGTTACAAACCTTGTTGGATAATCAACTTTATGCCAAGTTAAGAAAGTGTGTGTTTTGGATTAAGGAAATGGTCTTTCTTGGTCACGTTGTTTAGGCGGAAGGTATCCGGGTGGATCTACAAAAGGTTGAGGCGGTTGTGAATTGGAAGCAACCTAAGGCAGTAACAAAAGTTTATAGTTTCTTGGAGTTGGCAGGTTATTATCATCGTTTTGTAGATGGGTTCTCAAGGGTTGCTGCTCTGTTGACCAAGTTGTTGCAAAAAGATGTACGTTTTGAGTGGACGGAAACTAGACAGTAAGCTTTCGAGAAGTTGAAGGAAGCTTTGACACAAGCTCTAATCTTGATTCAACTTGAGTCATAAAAAGAGTTTGTGGTTTATAGCGATGCATCCTATGTGGGGTTAGGGTGTGTATTGATGCAAAGTGGGAAGGTTGTAGCTTATGCATTGAGGTGGTTGAAGGTGCACGAACGCAATTACCCTACGCATGATCTGGAGCTTGTTGCGGTTGTGTTTGCGTTGAAGGTTTGGAGGCATTACCTTTATATTGAGAAGTGCATTGTGTACACGGATCAAAGAGTTTGAAGTATTTGATGTCGCAAAAAGAGTAGGCAACGTAGATGGTTAGAGTTGCTTAAGGATTATAATTTGATGATCGAGTATCATCCGGGCAAGGCGAATATTGTGGTTGATGCTTTGAGTAGAAAGGCAGTTGTGGAGTTCAGGGCCATGTTTGCGAGGTTGAGTGTGATAATCGATGGTGGTTTATTGGCTGAATTGCAAGTGAAGCCATCTTTGTTGCAATTGATTAAGGAAAAGCACCTTATGATAAGGCGTTGGTACCACATTTTAGGATATCTAGGCTGGAAATCCTATATATTTTCACTTTAATGATGATGGGGTGTTGTGTTTTAAAGATCAGTTAGTGATGCCTAGTGATATTGAGTTGAGATGAGATATATTGACCGAGGCACATGCTAGTCCTTTTTCTATGCATCCCAATAGTACCAAGATGTATCGAGATCTAAATGAAGAGTACTATTAGGTGGGCTTAAAAAAGGATATGGCTGATTTCGTTGCTATATGTATGGTATGTCAGCGTGTAAAGGCTAAACATTAGTTTCCCTTCCGGGTTGTTACAACCGTTGAGGATTCTAGAGTGGAAAAGATAGAGGATCACTATAGATTTTGTGCCGGGGTTACCTTTGACACTGACTAAAAAGGATTTTATTTGGGGTGATTGTTTATCAATTTAAAAAAGTGTGTACATTTTCTGCCAGTATATACGACGTATACCTTGGATAGGTTAGCGGATCTTTATATTACTGAAATTGTGAGGTTGCATGGGGTGCCCAGGTCGATTGTTTCGGACAGGGATTTGTGGTTTATAGCAAGGTTTTAGGAGTTTTTGCATTGAGCTTTGGGTACTCGCTTGAATTTTAGTACTTTGTATCATCCTTAGACGGATGGTCAGTCTGAGCAAGCGATTCAAATTTTGGAGGATATGTTGAGATGTTGCATTATTGAGTTCCAAGGAACTTGGGATAGATAGTTGTATTTGGTGGAGTTTGCATACAATAACAGTTATCAGACAAGTGTAAAGATGGCACCGTATGAAGCCTTGTATGGTAGGAAGTGTCAAACACCTTTGTGATGGGATGAGGCTAGAGAAAAGTATGTTTCCATGCTTGGTGTGTTGAAAGACACATATGATAATATAAAGCTTATTTGTGATTGTTGAAAGTAGCCTTGAATAGGCAAAAATCCTACGCGGATTTGAAGCGTAGAGAAGTTGAGTACGCAGTTGGTGAAAATGTTTTCTTGGAAGAAGGTGTTGCGCTTTGGGCGTAAAAGAAAGTTGAGTCCGAGGTTTATTGGACCGTATAAGATGTTGGAACGTATAGGTCTTGTGGCTTATCGGTTGAGTTTCCTCCTGAGTTAGAGGAGATTCATGATGTGTTTCATGTATCCATGTTGCAGAGGTATCGTTTGGATCTGTCGCATTTGATGCTAGTGGATAATGTTGAGTTGTGACCGAATTTGTCATATGATGAGGAAACAGTGGAGATCATTGAATCCAGTAGTAAAGTTCTTCTTCGCAAGACAATTGAGCTGGTTAAGGTGTTGGGGCGATATCGCGGTGTTGAGGAGGTCACGTGTAAGAGTAAATCGAAGATGATAGAGCAGTTTCTACATCTGTTTCCAACAAGTAAATTTTGAGGACGAAATTTCTTAACGGGGAGAGTTGTAACGCCTCAGTTTTGGGCCTAGGAGTTTTATAGGTTGATTAGATAGTCCGATGGATCGGATTAGAGGAATTAAGTTAGTTTCGGGATTAAAAATGGAAATAAATATTTTTGAGTAAGAAAAAATATGTAAAAATATTCTAAAATTATTAAATAATATGTTAAAGGGTTTGGTGAAAGCAATTTTACAAAAAGAGGTTTTGAAATTGGACATTTTGGTTAGTGACCAAAATGTAAAGATTGCAAAACTGTTTTCTAGTAACTATTTTGAAAAATGATCAAATCTTAGAATACTTAAGGAGATATTTTACCAAACTTTAATATCAGATTTTCCTCTCATTTAGGATTATTTTTAATGAGTTTTAATTGGGTAATTAAAAGGGTGGATTAACAAAAAGATAGTTATTTTCTTAAAACCAAAATTTGATGTAACTTTTTCTCCCAAACTTTTTCTCAAAGTTCTTCAGCCAAACACTCACTTTTTCATAAAAAATATGAGGTAACACTCTTGATTTCTTAAATTCTTGTTTCTAATTTGATTCTTTAATCTTGCTTTTCAAAACCTCATTGAATTTCTTTATTTTTCAAGATTAAAACATCCAATTGAGAGGAAAATCACCCTTTAGAGGTAAGGTTCATTCTTCTCCTCTAATGAATGGCTCTTTATTGAAATTCCTAAGTATTTGATCATTGTTTGATTTTTTTCTAATTTGATTTAATGATTTAATTATGGAAAATTGGTTAAATCAAGGTTTAAATGTTGAGATTGATGGATTTTTGCATAGGCTTTATTTTGATGAGTTCTTGATTGATTTTAATCATAATTTTGATGTTTAATAATGTTAATAAGTGAGCTTTAACATTGGAATCCCGAAACTAAGTGAATCTCTAATTTTCTAGGTTGTTAATTATGAGTTTTTGACGAGTTGTGGAGGTTTAATGAATGTTGGAGGTATAAGGATGATGTTAATGTGCTTTTTAGATGTTAATTTATGTTAATTGAGGCTTAAGTTTCGTTGTTTGTGGCTGGATTATGTTTGTAGTTGTGAAGATGTAGATTTTGGTTGTTATGGAGGGGTTTTTGGTTAGATTTGTTGAGGATTGTTGTTGTTGTGGCTTTGAATGCATTTAGATGCATTGAAACCTCTAATTTTGTATGGATAAAATAGGTTAGGTTGAACCTCAAACTTGAGTGAACATTTCAGAAGCTCTAGAGACGTGTTACCGTATCGGCAAGCGAGGCTTTGCGCATCGGTGAGTGAGAACATGTTTTACAGCTTTTCAAAGGTTTGGAAGTCGTGTTTGGAGTTTAGATCAAGCTTGAAATGCTGTTATAAGCTCAAGAGTAAGTAAAGGATGATTTCTCACTCGAACTCGGTTTGGCAATTGGTTTTAATGCACTTGTTTTGATGACTTGATTAATCACTGTATATGCATGATTTGAGCATGGTTTAATGCTAAAAAATGGTTATCTAATGTTCTCGATGCATTTGGAAGTAATGCATATTTTGATAATGTTTTGAACATTAGTATTGCAAGGTAAAATGTATTGAGTAAATGGTTTTGATTGATGCATATGAAAATAGTGAGTTAATGTTTAAGAAATAAATTATAGTGGCAAGTGATGGTATGAAAAGGTTTTAGAAATGTTATCGGATATAGTTGGTCGGCCATAGGATTGATAGTGCACTATAAAAAGTAGCCTTGGATGTTGAGGGGTTTTGATCCTGTGTACTAAAAGCTCCATCCAAGTACCCTAACAGTCGAGGGGTTTTGATCTATGTACCAAAGACTCTCGTTAGTAGGTTATGCATCTAACCAATATTTGGGTTGTGATTATACCCAGTTGTAATAGTAACTTTAATTTCGGTTGAGATAGCATGAAGTGTTGGGAACACTTGTTGACTCCGTGTATCCGATGTTGTATTTTGAAAAGTGGAACTTGGTTAATGATCACTTGTAAGCCAATATAATTGATAATGTATCATGGAATGGTTTATGTTGTATAATGTTGGTTTAAACATGTTTTACTCTTTAAGCCTTGCATTGGTAGTATGCATGGGAAAGCTTAAATTGAGGGTAGCAAATGGAACTTTGCTATTAATCCATGATACATGTTGCATATGGTTTAATATGCATGTTTTGGAAGTGTTAAGTGCATGGTTTACAAGGCATGATAATGTTGATGATGCTAAAATGATGATTAAAAGGTGTTTTGGAAAGTGGTTTCTCAAAAGGATTGTTAAATGGTTTTAGATGCATTGATGATGTTTTGTTTTAGAGCATTCGTCACTAAGCCTAGTGTGTTTACGCTCTCTTTTTCCATCAATACATCGAATTAAAGGTTGGAGGCAACAAGCAAGCGAAGAAAATCCAAAGACTTGTATTTGCGAAAGTACGATTTTGATTTAGACTTGTAGTAATAAAGGCAATGTGGTCATTTGATGTTTGGGAGGGTTTTTTGCTAAACTCCCTAGTTGTGTAAGTTTATGTTGATGTTTTATGCTTGTTTGAAGTTTGGTTTGAGGCTTTTACATGTTGAGTAGAAAGCATGCCTATAGATGATGAGGATGATTGTGTTAGGCTTATTAGGTTTGTTCAATGTGATGGTAAGTTGATGTCAAACATGCTTCTTATGTTATATGATGATTGGATGTTGTTTGAAGCATTTTAGATTGGGCCAAAGTGTCATATGTTGGACCTATAGGTCATTATAGGCCTTTGTGTACCGGTACAGATACCCAATGATCGGTACGCGAGGTCTAGTAAAGGCTCAGTTGGGTGAAAAATAGCCTAGGGTATCGATACATGGGTTTGCATACTGGTACATCCCCTGTAATTTTAAAGAGTCATACCACTACGCAGGGTATCGTATCTGTACGCGAATTGGTTACTGGAATTCTGGGTTTTGAAAAATCACAGGGGGGATCGGTACGGGGTCAAGAATGTATCGATACGGGTGGGTCAACACACCGTATCGATACGGTGGTTCGTGTATCAACATGTATAGCCATTTGGTCATTAGGCTGTATCGGTAAGGGCTTGCCCGTATCGGTATGCCATGTTGTTTCTTGTGCTAATTAGTCTGCTAAAGTTGGAAATTGTGCAATTTGGTTCCTGTATGCAATTATTTGAGCTTGGATGATTGTTTTGAGCTGGAATCTAACATGTGAGCATGAAATTGGAATAATGAAATATTGGTAAACTTAATTTTAATTAAGTCCCAGTAATTTGTGGAAATTATATTTTGGTCCCCAAGGTATATATTCGAGCAATTGAACTCTGTTCTGAAATCTGATTTCATGTAACATTTATGCTAATGAATGTTTACTTTAAGGAATAAATTGATGCATTTAGACAAGATAAATTGAAAAAAATGATCGATTTAGGTTATTTGCTCGGGTTTGCTTCGGCAAACCTAATGTGATCATTTTAGCTCATTTTCGGCTAGGCCAGGTTAAAGGGGTTACACGGCCAATTCTATCCCTAAACAGCCGATGCTCTTCTTCAAGCCTAGAGGCGTATTTGAGGCTGATATTAGCACATATGAGACATTGTAACCAGTTAATTGTACCCTTAAACATGCTTTCACGAAGTGGGCAGATAAACAAGCTTCATGGATTTTGTGTGCCCACAAAGACGACCAATTTTACTCACTGATCATCATCATCCGCAATGGTAGAGGCTTTGACTACGGTTACATGTAGTGATCTTCATCTAGCCTCCATAATTAAGGCATAAAAATAAGTTATCCGCAACCTCAAACAAAAGGTTAAGAAGTTTGCCGACACTTGAAAAAGACCAATCATTTCTAGATATTAAGATTTGTCGTTCATCTTGAACAAAAACACAGAAAACGCGTCTCACCAATATTGTTAACCCACCAAAAGCATGTAGTGATCATATAAATGCAACTACATATACCAATAAACCATAATATCTGGAAAATATCTTTGTAAAAGAAGTTTCCATATACGTCATTTGTTGCCATTAGTAGCTACAATTGAGTTTTTTTTCTTCGGATCTGATTGGAATTTGAACGCAATTGAACAAATGTAATTGATAGCAATGGTCGGGGGTTCATTTTCCTTCACTTTTGCCTTATAAGGGGATATATTAGCGTCAACAAAAACACGAGGATTTTTTGCACTTTTTTAGGGACTTTGAGTTCTGCAAAATGCGAGGTCTGCATAGATTCCTGATGTGGCAGCACCAGAGTATGCCATGGATTTGACATGTCACTGGACCTCGCATTCTACAGAAAGCGAGGTCTATTTATTCTTTTAAAATTAAAATTCCACCGTGTGTACTTAATAAGTTTTTTGTAAGTATCGAAACTTGTTTACGAATATCGATATTTGTCGTGAAACCAACAACCTACAATGTTACTGTATCAACAAAGTGTACCAACAACCTGAAAAGTTAAAACAAATATTATACCTGGTATGAGGAGAACCTAAAAAATTAAGCTAAGAGATTTTATTACTTACAAAAATAGTAGTACAATAAGAAAGTACAATTAATTGATACGAGGGCATGAGCGATTAGGACATTTATTCCTTATGTGTCTGGGATTTCTACATATACTGCATAGTTTTGGCTGTCCAATTTTTTTCTCGAAATTCGTGGGCCAAATCCTCAACGCGGCTTTACTGTGCTAAGGATTTGGCCTACGAATTTTGAGAAAAAATCGGACAGCCAAAACTATGCAGTATATGTAGGAATCCTAGACACATGAGGAATAAATGTCCTAATTGCTCATGCCCTCTATCAATTAATTGTACTACTATTTTTGTTAGTAATAAAATCTCTTCGTTTGGTTTGGAACCATTTTTAACGAGATTTTTACACCATTTACAATGTCTCATATGTGCCAATACTACGCCTCTAAGCTTAATGTTTTAGGTTCTCCTCATACCAGGTATAATATTTGTTTTAACTTTTTAGGTTGTTGGTACACTTTGTTGATACAGTAACATTGTAGGTTGTTGGTTTTACGAAAAGTATCGATATTTGTAAACAAGTTTTGATACTTACAAAAAACTTATTAAGTACACACGGCAGAATTTTAATTTAAAAAATAAATAGACCTCGCTTTCTGCAGAACGGAGGTCCAGTGACATGTCAAATCTATGGCGTACTCTGGTGTTGCCACGTCAGGAATCTCTGCAAACTTCGCGTTTTGCATAACGTGAGGTCCCTAAATAGTGCCAAAAATTTCTCGCACTTTGGTTGACATGAATATATACCCTTATAAGGCAGAGGTGAAGGAAAACGAACCCCCAACCATTGTTATCAATTGCATTTGTTCAATTGTATTCAAATTTCAATCAAATCTGAAGAAAAAACTCAATTGTAGCTACTAATGGCAACAAACGACGTATCTAGAAAATTATTTTACAAAAGCATTTTCCAGATATTATGGTGTGTTGGTATATGTAGTTGCATTTATATGATCACTACATGCTTTTGATGGGTTAACAATATTTGTGAGATGTGTCTTCCGTCCTTTTGTTCGAGGTTGCAGGTAACTTATTTTTATGTCTTAATCGTAGAGGCTAGATGAAGATCACCGCATGTAACCGTAGTCAAAGCTCCTACCATTGCGGATGATGATGATCAGTGGATAAAATTGATCCTCTTTGTGGGCACACGAAATCAACGAAGCTTGCTTATCTACCCACTTCGTGAAAGCATGTTTAGGGGTACAATTGACCGGTTACAATGTCTCCCATGTGCCAATATCAGCCTCAAATATGCCTCTAGGCTTGAATAAGAGCATCGGCTGTTTAAGGATAGAATTGGCCTACTGTGGCGTCACCTCAACATCCACGAAGCATGTTTATTTGCCCAAGTCGTGAAAGCATGTTCAGGGGTACAATTGAAACGTAATAATTTCATAATAATTTTATAAACATAATAATTTCATTGTATATTTCTCTTAGTCAATTTCATACTAATTCGATGTATATTTCTCTTAGTAAATTTCATACTAATTCGATGTATATTTCTCTTAGTCAATTTCATAATAATTTTATAAACATAATAATTTTATTGTCCCCATAATTTATTGTCTTCATTTTATGTATTAGTTTGAAACGTAATAATTTTATAAACGCGTTGACATGTGAACTTATGTTTTGACGCTTATGTTTCGACGCGCTTCTCTTTCTTTTAAGTCATTGAAATATGAAACAATAAACTGAAATTTGATTAACGAAAAGTATCACACGATAGGAAATTTAAGATAAGTTACAATACTATGACTCCAAGCTTAAAGATTACGCAAATTTTGCAAATAACTTCCCGGATGAACCCATCGAACATGCCTATGAAACCATTTTAGCTTGTTATTCGTGTACAAAACCAAGCTTTGGAACCATTTTCAACGCGATTTTTAGACCGTTTATAATGACTTATATGTGCCAATATCAGTCTCAAATAAAAGATAAGTTCCAAAACAATGCCTCTAAGCTTAAAAATTATGAAAAAATTTCGATTAATAACCCGAAAAAACAGCTCCAGCATGCCTATGAAGCTATTTTAGCTTGCTATTCATGCACAAAACCAAGCTTTGGAACCATTTTCAACGCAATTTTTACATAGTTTACAATGTCTTATACGTGTCAATATCAATCTCAAATGAAAGACAAGTTCCAATACAACGCCTCTAAGCTTAACAATTACGAAAAAATTTCGATTAATAACCCGTAAAAACACCTCGAACATGTCTATAGAATCTTGTATTTCAGCCTGGATTGCAAGGACCTCGCTTTCTGCAGAAAGTGAGTTCCCTATAATAAATCTCGTGATAAATTTATTCGCCTATTCAATTTCTCAGGGACCTCTCTATGTACAGAACGCAGTGTCTTTATTCGTAACTTTAAATTGGGTTATCTGAAAAGTCCTTCCACGTAGGACGGAACTCGCGTCCTGAAGAGAACGAGTTCTTTAATCGCATTTTTTGGAACGCAAAGTCTTCTTACGTGTCCGATTTGAGGGTCATTTTTTCAAATAAAACTGGGAGGGATCATTTTTCTAAATAAATATTTAATTTAGGTTTTTCATATAAAGATGCCGATAAATCGAGTTACTTTTGTCATTTATGATTTTCGTCCAAATATATTTTAGATAAACATATTTATCGTAAAAGTATTTGGATATTATTGAGAGACAAACTAAAGAACTTGGACCACTCAACTTAAGACACATCAATTTATCAACAAAATAAATTCAATTTTAATTTAGAAAAAAATGTAATGATATAATTTATTTTATTTTCCATGTACTAGTTTCTAGAATCCGATTTGATAGTGATACGGCAAACATCACACCTATACGTGGCGAATGAGTGGTTTGGTTTGGGTCATTTTAGACGTGACCACGTTTAGTTCATATTCCGTTCGGGTCAATTTGTGTTGGTTCAATTTTAGTTGAGTATATGGTGATTTAGGTCAGGTTATATTGGGTCGGTTGATTACGGATAAGGTTAATATCGAGTTAATAGGAGATCAACTGGTTTTAATTGAGTTTTTAGGTCGGATCGATTTTTTACACCCTTATATATAGCTTTATAAAGACAATGTATTTGACTTTTTGGTGAGTTGTGTGACAATTCACATCTCATATTTCTTTATTTCTTTTAATATATTTTCTTTATTTTGGTTTACTTTCGATTCTGGTCCATTTAGTTTGGCTGAAGATCGGTTTAGACTCATTTTTGTTCAACTAAAATTCAGATCGGTTTCGGTTTAATTTATTTCGGGTTTCAGATCAAATTCAGATAGTCATATTTAAGTTGATATCGGATCGAGTAAATCAATTCAGGGTCTCGGGTCAAATTTGCAAAGTTTACACCTATACAAGATTTATAATCGAATTCAGATCATCATATTTAAGTTGATATTGGGTCAAATAAATTAATTCGAATCTCGAGTCAAAGTTTGCCACTACGCATATACATGGTTTCCATATGCAAAGCATGACGTGAACCAGTGATTGTAACAAAGATTCTTCATACTTAATAACTCTTTTTATTTAATATCATAAAGAATTCAACTAAATAACTTTGCAAATACTACACTGATAAGGGTAAAACTTTAATATACACGCTGTGTAAAATTAATTTTACACAAGCCTATGTATTTACACTATGAAAATTTAAATTTTAAATTTCTAACCATAATCTTAAAAAATCAAAACCCAACATTCTAAATCTTAAACCCTAAATTCTAAACACTAACCTTAAATTCTAAACAATACAACTTAAATTCCTACACCTTAAATCCTAAACTAAAACTCTAACCGCTAAAATTAAAATGCGCGTGTAAACTAAAATTTACAGGCATGTATATCACAATTTTTTCCAAAGGTTAATATATAAAAAAATAAAAAGGAAAAAAAGACAGGGAATCATATGCCTTACTTAAAGCCTTCAATCTTTCAACAAAAAAAAATACTTAAAGCCTTCAAAACTGTTTCTGAAAGCTTCGAGTCATATGCTAAATTGCTAATGGCAAGTGATTCAACCAACAATGTCTCCTTTCCTTTTATATATATTACTTGCTTTTTCCCTCAGCTGATTGGCTTTTGCAGGTGTTGGTTTTCCCTGACAGTTTCAGCACTTGTATATTATTAAATTCTACTATTTTTCTTTTCCATTGCCAGCCATACAAAATCTATATAAAATTCTGTTAAACCCAAGTTTTTTTTCTCTTTCTGGTGAATATACTTGGATTTTATGAACATTTTTCTTGAGCTGTACCGTGGGATTGTGGGCTTTGGACTTTGTAAGTGTTAAAAAAATCTTGGGTTTTCTGAATAGTCTTTGTTTAGATTTTTTATTTGTTTGAGAAATTAAAAAAAACTTACTGCTGTTCTTGTCATCCTTGTTTTTAATTGTTTATTGACAATTTTAGTAAACTCCCATGTTTTCATCCTCAGAATTGCAAAGATTTCTTCTTGATTGCTTCTGTTCATTACCTTTGTTGGCAGGTGGTACTCTGAATCTTGAATTCATGATAATTTGAGACAGGAAATTTGGTTGTCTGGTTTCATAGACAAGTTCTTGTTCTCTCTCCCCCCTTTTGGTCTTCTTCAGACATGGAGGTGTTGTTGATTCCCAGATTCATTACAAGAATTTTGATTTTGTTGAGTCTTTGGTTCCTATGCATCCCTCTTGGAGTCATCTGCAGCACTGGGAATGTCTCAGTTTCTTCAAATTCATCTTCTTTGAACCCAAAAGTTATAAATATTGGAGCTTTGTTCACGAATTCAGTCCTTGGACAAGCAGCAAACCCTGCAATTCATGCCGCCATTGATGATGTCAACTCCAACCCCAACATTCTTAATGGGATTCAATTGAAACTCGTTGTCCGTGACACAAATTGCAGTGGATTTGTGGGAACCATGGAAGGTATGTTTTTTTCTTACACACCCTTTGAATTTGTGCCTAAAATGTCTGATGCTGATTATTTATTGATGATTGCCTGAACTTTAGCCTGTTGCCTTTGTTTGTGTAGTTTTGCAGGTAATGGAAAGTGATGTTGTGGTTGCAATCGGCCCGCAATCATCCGGAATAGCTCATGTTATCTCCCATGTTGTTAATGAGCTTCATGTCCCTCTCCTTTCCTTTGGAGCTACAGATCCGACTCTTTCGTCGATGCAGTACCCGTCTTTCCTCCGTACCACACACAGTGATTTCTTCCAGATGTATGCCATTGCGGACATTGTTGAATATTACGGCTGGAGGGAAGTGATAGCCATATTTGTGGATGATGATTATGGGAGAGGTGGGATTTCTGTTTTGGGTAATGCCTTGGCCAAAAAACGTGCCAAGGTTTCGTATAAGGCTGCCTTCAGCCCTGGAGATAGTGAAAGTAAGATTACTGACTTGCTTGTCGAGGTTAACCTGATGGAGTCTCGAGTTTATGTTGTTCATGTTAATCCGGACACTAGGCTGAATATCTTCTCTGTTGCTAAGTTTCTTAATATGATGGATGATGGCTATGTTTGGATTGCTACGGATTGGCTTCCTTCATACTTAGATTCAATGGAATCGGTTGATTCCGACACAATGAATCTCTTGCAAGGAGTTGTCGCTCTCCGCCACTATACTCCTGATACTAATCTCAAGAAAAGTTTTATTTCTAAGTGGAAGGGAAGTGCCGGTTCTGCTGGTTTCAATTCGTATGCACTTTATGCTTACGATTCGGTTTGGTTGGCTGCACACACCCTCCAGGTTTTTCTCAATGAAGGTGGGAATTTATCTTTCTCTTATGACCCGAATTTGCAAGATACGAATGGCAGCATGCTGCATCTAGCATCTCTTCGTGTGTTTAATGGCGGTGAACAACTTCGTGATACACTTCTGAGGATGAACTTCACTGGTCTAAGTGGTCAGATTCAGTTTAATCCGGATAAACATTTAGTTCATCCAGCGTATGATGTTCTTAACGTTGTTGGAACCGGAACTCGTAGAATTGGTTATTGGTCGAATTATTCTCATCTCTCGATTGTTCCTGCAGATACCTTATATTCGAAACCTCCCAATACCTCTACTGGCAGTCAACATCTTTACAGTGTAATATGGCCTGGTGATACTACTTCAACGCCAAGGGGATGGGTATTCCCTAACAATGGGCAGCCTCTGCGAATCGCTGTACCCAACCGAGTAGGTTATAGAGAGTTTGCGTCGAAAGACACAAGTCCTCAGGGTGTAAGAGGATTCTGCATTGATGTCTTTGAAGCTGCAATAAGCTTGCTCCCATATGCTGTCCCTCACACGTATACGTTATTTGGAGATGGTAAAAGAAATCCGAGCTACGATGACCTTGTCTACAAAGTTTCTCAAAATGTGAGTATCTGCTTTTAACTGGTATAGCTTAGCTGGTAGGCTTTCAGATTTAGCTAATCTGGTTTTGTGCGGCTGTTTGAGGCTTTCTGTTCCCTACTCAAAATCGAGGTTCTAGTAACTATCTTGAATCTTGACTTGCTGCTTTCTTCTTTAGGTATATGATGCTGCAGTTGGAGATATTACGATTGTAACGAACAGGACAAAGATCGTAGACTTTACGCAGCCTTATATGGAATCTGGACTCGTTGTTGTTGTGCCAGTGAAAGAGGCCAAGACAAACCCTTGGGCATTCCTCAAGCCATTTACTAGAGAAATGTGGTTTGTCATTGCCGCGTTCTTTCTCCTCGTCGGAGCTGTAGTTTGGATTCTCGAGCACCGGATAAACCATGAATTCCGTGGTCCTCCCAGGCAACAGCTTATAACAATTTGTTGGTTAGTCTATTTACCTCATTGGCAATCCTCTTTTCAATATATGGCTCCATCATAATAGACCGGACCTATATCTTTACGAGAGTCTGCATTTCATGGTTCTGTACATGTTCGCAGAAGCTGCTACGAATAAGCATGGTCGCTGTTTATTAGAGTTACTTTCTTAAGCTCACTAGATGCATATCACTGTGACTGTTAACATATGTTTTCTCTAATTCCAGGTTTAGCTTCTCAACGATGTTTTTTTCTCACAGTACGTAAATTATTATAGCCCTCTGGCTTCTGTTTATGTTAATATATGTAATGCTTCAAGCTTTCAACTGAATTCCGTGCTAGAAACTCGTATAATCCTTTTTGCTTTGGTTTATTGCAGGAGAAAACACCGTGAGCACTTTGGGACGATTGGTGTTGATCATATGGCTATTCGTAGTTCTGATTATTAACACGAGTTACACTGCTAGTTTGACATTGATACTTACCGTGCAACAGCTAACGTCAGGGATTCAATGGATCGATAGCTTGACCTCAAGTACTGAACCTATCGGAATCCAAGACGGTTCCTTTGCATTGAACTATTTGGTTAATGAGCTCAGTATAGCACAATCTAGGATAGTTAAAAAATCCAGAAGCATATCTCAGGGCCCTTGAGCTTGGACCGAAGAAGGGCGGAGTAGCTGCCATTGTCGATGAGCTTCCTTACATTGAACTCTTCTTATCGACCGCCAATTGTTTATACAAGATAGTTGGCCCGGAGTTTACAAAGAGCGGATGGGGCTTCGTAAGTATCGACAATAAACTTCTCACATTGATTTTATGGCATCACAACACTAATTTCGCTTCGAAATGTAATCCGATGTTAATGTAGTTGTCATTTGTTATTGCTGGTTTCAGGCTTTCCAAAGGGACTCCCCTCTAGCGGTTGATATGTCAACTGCGATCCTCCAACTCTCCGAGAACGGCGACCTCCAAAATATACATAACAAATGGCTGACGCACTGCGAGTGCTCGTCTCAAGTCAATCAAATTGACGAGAACCAACTCTCCCTTAACAGCTTTTGGGGCCTGTTCCTCATTTGTGGCATTGCTTGCGTATTGGCCCTTATCATATTCTTCTATAGAGTCCGCGCTCAGTACCGTAGATTCAGCCCCAAAGACGAGGAAAGCGAGATGGAGACGATCGAACCTTTGAGGTCAAGTCGACGGTCCATCTGCTCGATGAGCTTTAAGCAGATAATCGACTTTGTAGATAAGAAAGAAACAGAGATTAAGGAGATGTTGAAGAGAAAGAACAGTAATGAGAGTAAACGACAGAACAACCATAGTTTCTCAGATGGTCAAACAAGTTCACCTTCTTAGGAAAACAAAAACAAAAAAAGTTTTGGTTTGATTTGTTGGAACTTCAAATCTTCCTTTTTCTGTGTTTATATTATAGCTTCAATACAAATTCATAAATCCAATGATTAGAACTCCCATTGTTTAGGCTTGTTTTCAATTTTCATACACCTTTTTTTGTAGGGGAAAATGAAAACCAGAAGTTATTGGCCTCAATTTGTATCATACAACAATGTAATATTAATGTTAGGTTAATTAAAAAAAACATAATGGTAAATTAGGTCTTAACTTTTTAATTTTTGTCAATTTAATCATATGCTTATTTTTTGTTTGTTTAAACAAACTGTCCTAATCTTGAATGTTAAAGTCAAAGTATAATCTGTTTTGTAATTGAATTCAATTTTTATTATATAATGATAGATATTTAATCTATTTGTTGACTAATCTAAACAGAGGATTATAAATTTATGGCTTAAGAGTATCATAGGCCCTTAAATTTTTGAAAAAAAATCAATTAAGCTCTTAAACTTTTTTGCATCTAATTAAGCCCTTATATTCAAGAATTTTATCAATTTACCCCTTTGACCAAATGTTGATCGTTAAATCTTATAGTTTTTTGGATCAGCTGGTACAACGTGTCGTGTCGTTAAATATTCAAGAATTTCATCAATTTACCCCTATTGTGATTTGTATATAGATGGTGCGGGAAAAAAGCGCACACAGGGTTGGCGAACAACAACTTAAAAGTATTTAGAGCTCAGATTGATTTGTACGCTCAAGAGAAGGTATCTGTTTAAATGCATTGTTTGCATTTTAGTTAAATATTTACAATTCATTATTTATGTTATAATTAGATGTCTTATTAAAAGAGTCGTTATTTTGTAGTTTATTTGGATGCCATACAACAACGATGATCGCAATTTTGTACCGAAAGATCTGATAGAGGAATCTCTTCTGTGGTGTTCTGTTACACCGTTGATCCACTTCGCGGTTGTCGAGTTCCACTTTGCCGATAGGGTGCTGAGGCAGTTTGGCTTCCACCAGCCGATTCCGTATATTCCACTTAATTATGACTTTCTGCATGATTTTGATGAATGCGGCAGCGCAGACGTAAATTGGGAAATCGTACATGCCGACTACATTAATGCGTGGAACAACAGAGCTCTGAATTTACCATTTCGTGCTCCAATCCAAGAGGATGATTTTGATTTTCAGAGGTCAGAGTACTTGATCTATTTTCTTAGTAATGGAATGACGTACTTAACTTCAGTCGATGGGCGGGAAGAATGTCGAATATATAAGAAAAATATGGTGGTAAGGGTGAATCCTATAAGAGTGCAGCAGCATGTGCATCTCAAAATCCCGCTGGGAGTAGAAACCTCGAAGGTTGGCCAACCACTTGGGAACAACCAGAAGTGGAGCCAGTTATATGGAAAAAGAAACCGGCTCCTACATATGTACAACTAGAAGTGGGCCCGAGCTCCTCAGATATTCACGGGTTTGATGATGTTGTTTTGTACACACCCGAGTTTATTCTTCCACAGTCACCTCGTTACTCGAACTTTGGACAATGTATGAATTTTCAGGAAAAACAAAATTTCTTGAATTCACCAGAGATTATGGGAGGACAGAGCGGTTACGTGGACATGTTCACAACACCACCTCCTATGCCCTCGGCGACTGAGGAGGTGAGCATCACTGAAGAGGATGTTCAAGAGGATGCTGAAGAAGATGTTGAGATGATCCCGAGGCAGAACATAGGAAACAACGTAATAGGAAGAAAACACACACTTATTTTTCGACCATATCCGCTTATTGTCAGAAATTACGTAAGAGGATGCAGAAGAAAAAATGATTTTATATATTTTGTGTAATACATTAGAGGAATTTGGGTTTGAAATTGAGTGTTATTGTTTTTTATTTTTCATTGTACTATGTTTTTATTATTCAGTTTAATATTTATAAAACTAATAATTATCATGAATTTGAAAAATCTCAAAAGGTTTTTAAAAATTAAAAGTTAAAATTAAAAATTGAAATTAAAAATTTAAAATTAGAGATTCATTGAATTTGAAAAAAATCACGGATGATGCAAATTGGTCCCTAATTATTAAATTAAACTTAAGCATCAAATATGATAGTTGTACAAACATAACATTACTGATGATGCAAATTGGAATATTTTCGAATATGAGTACATAATATTTTTGAATAAAAACATAATAAATCACTGAGGCATAGGCACATATTTGGGTTCATTTGGACAGATTGATTTTGAATGGCCTTTATCCCTACATATCGTACATCTCTTTCGTTGTCCCTTCTCTCTGTGATGGAGATCCATACTGGTATAGATGTGAGTTGATCTAGGTAGGCCATTTGGAGTTCTACGGAGTGCAGGATTCGGTAACCATTTTTCATGCTCCCCTAACGGCCAATACTTTACATTCACGATCGGTGGGAACTCAATTCTGTAAATATTGACTATCCATTCGAGATCGAAGCATTGGTCAACATAGTTGTACGGGTCAACCCCCACATACATACATGCTGCAACTGCATGAGCACATGGATATCGCCACACCTGGAACTGGCCACAATCACACCGCGTATGTCTGAAATCAACTTGAAATACATTTGAGTGGGCTACTTCGTTGTTGCGTCTGGAACCAACAACATTGAAAGTCTAATTATTTTGGTCGAATGCGTGAACGGTCAACGACGTTGCATTCTTAATATTATTATGTATTTTTGTCATAATATCCGGAGCATAACGTTGCCCTCTATTTATTAAGGCCTCAATATGCTTCCCTTTAACGGACCAAACCTTAGCCAACCGGTAGTACGTCTCTTTCACCAAGCTTGATATTGAGAGATGATGTGATCCTTTCATTACTCCGTTTATGCACTCTACAAGGTTGGTTGTCATTTGTCTGTATCGTCTACCACCTTCGTCATACGATTGGGCCCATCTTTCCCTCTCGATATTGTTCGCCCAACTCCAAACACGATCGTCGTATTTCTGTAAATTCGTCATCTTCCTCTCAAATTCTGGTCATACCAGTTGATATCATGTGCCATAATATATGTTGTTAGCATCTAGAAAATCAAATCACGTAATTGGATGGGTATATGTAAAAAGTTTGAAAAAATGGTACTTATCCATGCTTAAAATCTCACTGCGAAGGTATGGATTTTTGAACTCCTCATAGATGTTCTTACCGATGTGACGAACACAATATGCAAGGTATGCGTGCGGAGGTGTCTAACGACTTTCCTCTCGATTAATTGCTACTTTGATACCCGTCCCTCGATCAAATATGATGCAGACCCCGTCTTGTAGGACAACATGGTCACATAAATTGGTCAAAAAGAAATTCCAAGCTTTCCCCGTCTCCCCTTCAACAATTGCGAATGCAATCAAAATGACATTGCTCTCACCATCTTGAGCAACGACAATCAACAGTATGTGAGAGTATCTCACATACAGCCACATGCCATCGACTTGGATCATACGTTTACAATATGGAAAACCTTCAATGCATTGCTTGAACGCCCAAAATAGTCGATGGAAAAATTTTGTACCATCAACCAGTTGGCCTTGTCGGTCGTATGCATCCTTTGTTTCATACCTCACGATGGTACCTGGGACGAAACAGGTCATTGCTACCAATAAAGCTGGTAGCTCATTGTATGACTTATCGTAATCACCGTACACCAAATGCAATGCCTTCTCCCTTGCAAGCCACCCCTTCTTGTATTTTATTTGATATTCAAATTGTTGCGCAATGGTTGCTTGAATTGCTGAAACGGGAACCTTTGGATTCGCTTCAACCAACTTCATCACGTGATGGCTTATTACATTTGAGTCCAATTGGTGTGGTCCTGGTCGATGGACGTTCGTAAACACGTGTGATCGTCGTTGTACTTTGTGACCTCCCAATGATCTATCTTCTTACCATACGACACTCGAATCTTCCAATTGCACCCTTATCCATATTTCACACACTTCGCAAAGAAAGTCCTCATGGTGGATTCTGTAACCACGTAGTCTATATGCTGCATGATGCTATACTCTTTAATTGCCAATGTAGCTTTATTCTTTTCATAAAATCGAAGCCCAACAAATAATTCACCATGCTGACTCGAAGTTAATTGGGGCATATCTGGGAATTGCGGTGCTCTCATCGCATCGAAATCCACCGAGTTCATGTAAGTAGGAGGTTCATAGAATGTAATGTCGCCCCCGGTCAGAACAAATTCTCCAACACCGAAATTAGGGGCTTCACCAACGTCATCGGGAAACAAATCAGGATCCCCAATATCTTCATCTTCGCTGGAATCTTCAAGTGATTCTCCCCATCGACCACATAGGTTCTCAACATTGGCATTAGCAGTCGGATCAAAAGTCGGCCCGTGTGATGCTGCATATGTCGACGGCCCACCTTGATGAAATCCACTAGATGTCCCAGTTGCCATCATTGCAACAAAACTACCTCCGAAAATATCAAACTCGTTACCGAAACCCATTTGACTAGTTTCCCCAATTACGTTTCTAGATGGGCCAGAAATATCACGCACCTCAGTAAACAACTCAACATTCTGAATATCCATAGAATCATGCTCTACGATCATTATTTCCACATCTGTATTATCTTCGAGAGCTATTGCGGAATATCTGACTGGATTGTCACATAGCCACCGATATCGCAAACCATGAATCTAAGCTCCAATTTTCTCTGATATCTTTTCCTTCAATACTCGAAGCATGATATCTTTTTTAAATCTCATCTTCGTAAGGCTTTCATATTCAAATACAATACTGACATTAGTTTTCATCATTTGTCCATTGAAATGAACATTCGTCAGAAAGCTGTTGTTGCTCATTTTCTTTGCATGTTCAGGAAAAAATATTTTCAATAAAATACACAAATCAAAATGAACAACTACAACGTCACTAAACCTAATTTTAAACTACAAATAACAGTAATTTTAGAACATACTACTTATTTACAGAAGTATTTCGAATATATATTCGAATACACTTTAAAAAACTATACTAATTTCTCAAAAATAATAATTACGATTTTTTCGCACTATTATAATCTTAAACAAAAATAAAGCGTTCATCGTTCGTTCTAACATAACAATTAAATTTCAAATAACATCAAACTTATACGGATAAAAAATCAAAATTTCAAACCGACTTACAATATTTTCCCCACATCTTTCTTCTTCTGCTTCTTCTTCTCCCTCTTTACTCAATTTTTTACTCAATTTTTTTCTAACAAATTACCTTCAACATCAACATAAATATTTAAATAAAAACAACTACAAATTTTCCCCTTACATACCCCTACACAAAATTTAATATTCACTAATAGGTTTCAAATAAAAAAAATTACACTACCCCTATATAATTTAAAATTAATATAACAATTTAAAAAAATTAAAATACCACCCTACATCTGCACCTACACTATTTTACCCAATCAGGTAAAAAAAACCCTTACCCGAGGCATGCATGCCTGCCACCCTGCCTGCTTGAGCCTGCACCCCCCATCTCGGCACTGTTTAAAGACGGGGGAATGGCAGTCCGCCTTTGAACAGTGCGCACTACCCTCATAGCATGCCACGTGTCCCTTGGTATTGTTCAAAGTCGGATTGTAAATCTTATGCCTTTGGTTAATTTTTTATTATTTTTTGGTAAAATATTGTTCAAAGACCGATTGTAATCCCTTGATTTTCTGATTTGAACAGTAAACAATAATATTGTTAGAAATATTTTGAAGGAAACATATTTTTTAAAATAAAAAATTTACAACAATATTAGTGTATCCCTAATGCCGGTCAACCGTCCCCGTTAAAGTAGTCACTATTTCGTCGCTAAAAAGGTAACTGAAAATTGGAGCGCATTTTCCAAAAATATCCAAAGGGTTTTGAAAAGTTGTGAGAATATATTTAATCCCGGATTTCGTCTTCTTTTTCTCATGGTCGAAATTCATACAGATTGAGACCATCGAAAGTGAGAAACTATGACCCAGATTGCCCCCAATATGGCTAAAAACAACTTTAGTCTCAGAGTGCAGCGTCGCGTTTTGCTTCTCCGACGGTGCGTTTGTTGTTTTTGGGACAGAGTTCTGATGTGCTCCCCTGGGAAGCCTATTAGGTATCGTATGTTATCACGCCCAACCACCCCCGCCTCGATTTCCGCCTCCGCCGACTACAGATTTACGCCCTCGAGGAACCTAACCATTCCGCCGCCGCCTGCGTGCCATCAGAGCGGCAACCAAGACCATAAGGACTCGGATTTGGTTCCGTTGAAGATCAGCCTCTTGGGTGATTCTCAGATTGGAAAATCTAGTTTTCTGGTTAGTTTCAAAGATTAAATCTGTAAATATTAATGAACGGATCAGAATTAGTTGGTCAAATGGTCGATTATTTAAGGATATACAAAAAATGAACAATTGGCGTTTCTTTATAATTTTATTGTTAATCAAATGGGAAATATTAAATCTTTTCATTGTCATTTGAAGGCGAAATATATTGGGGATGAGAAAGATGAACAAGAAGACAATCAAGAGAAAGGGTTGAATTTGATGGATAAAACATTTGTGGTACAAGGGGCAAGAATATATTACAGTATCTGGGAAGTTGATGGTATGCCATTTTTCTATATATATATATTACTGGGAACTTGTTTATTTATTTTTTAAATTGGAAATGCAGGAGCTGAGAAATCTCAGAACCACATTCCCCTTGCTTGCCAAGATTCTGTAGCAATTCTTTTCATGTTTGATCTAACAAGCAGATGTACTTTAAACAAGTATGATCATCAACCATTAACTCCAATTATGATTTAAATTGCGGTCACGTAACGCTGTTTATCTACATCTTAATGAATACAATTGCGGTGAATATCTGCATTGGATCATCACCGCTATTTAAATCCTTGATTCTTATATATTCTGGAACTTCGAAATCTGGGTGGCATTCTGAATTGAAGGAGTCTTTATATTTTGTGGTTGCAGCGTCATAAGCTGGTATCAAGAAGCAAGGAAATGGAATCAGGTTTCTGACATTTTCCTCTACTTCTATCATTTACCATTGTTGAAAACTTTATTTTATATTGATCATGCAAAATTTGACTATGCAGACGGCAATACCGATTTTGGTAGGAACCAAATTCGATGATTTCATCCAACTTCCTATTGATTTGCAGTCCACGGTAGCCAGTCAGGTAAATTGGTGTTACCATTCTTTTTAAAGCCTGAAACAAATTCCACCTGTTTAGTAGAACCATTTTAAGAACAATGTATAGGCATGGTATTATTGTTTCATGATCAGATCTTATTGATGTCTTCTGAATTATAAGGAGTTGGGGCATCTAAACTTGATCTGCGAAACATGATCCGATGCTTATAAGGGGACAAACAGGGAAACCTAAAATCATCAGCTTTTAAGGAGATTGTGATCTCTCACCCTTCACTATTATCTCAAATCCTATTGCTGTAGTTGATAGCTGTTTAGAACCCTCTATCATTGTTCTATGTTATTAGAATTCGAGTTAGTGATGGATATAAATATATGTCCAGTACGAGTATGGTATATTTGTTCACTTTCAATTGGTAGAGATGAATCCTGGTCCAGATAACATAAAGCTTTGTCATTGATATTCGTTGGATTTTTGGTTATCTATGACAGGCAAGAGCATATGCGAAGGCCATAAACGCTACACTATTCTTTTCGAGTGCTACATACAACATCAACGTGAACAAGATCTTCAAATTCATTACCGCCAAGCTCTTTGATCTGCCATGGACAATCGAACGCAATCTTACCATCGGAGAACCTATCATTGATTTCTAAATATTCTCTCTGTACATACACAGAAACAAGCTGCCCAAATCTACAAAAGAGATTCCCCCTAAGTCAACCGGTCACCAGATTTTATTTTTTTTATTGTCTAGTGATTTTTCGAGTTGTATGATTGAGCAGTATTGTTGGAGAGACCCCATATTCTCCAGAACAAATTATAGGGAAAAAACTGTACATGAAATGCTGCAAGGGGCTAAGAAATTTGAAGGAAGTCCGTGTTTTCATGGAGGTTTGAATCTAAGTTGTTCCGGTGTACCTATATTTAGGAAGATTGAATTCGAATCTCAATATTTTGTAACTTGTTTTTCATTTAAGGCTCTCTGCCTCTCTCTATACATACGTTTAAATGTTGTTTAACTAGTAAACTAAAACGGTAAAATAACTAACGTGTCGATTCAAGTAGTAAGCAATTTCGTATCGTTTAAGCATGTCTAGTATTCGAATCTTGTGTATGCAGAAAATTCTTGTTAAGAGACTCGTCTACCAGACTCGTCTACCAAAATCAGATGTGTGACACAAGTTGGTTCAAATTAATTAGGACAAAACCTTAAAAAACTAGAATAACAAAAAAAAAAAACTAAAAGGTAAAATACAACCTACAAAAATATTAATAATTCATATTATATTAATCATGATTATAAGATTTAGGTAAACTACAGCATATGGCACCGAACTATGGTTCCTAACTCGAAAATATCACCAAACTTCAAAAATATTTAAATATAACACTGAATTTTAGTTTTTGACTCAAAAATGTCATTTTATCGTTATGGAGGGGTTTGAACCCAGAATCTTCAAAAATAAGGGTTAAGCCTTAACCATTGAACCAATATAAAATTAAATAATGTTTTACCACAATTATTATATATCTCAAACTACTTGAGATTAATTTAAATTATTTTATGAAATAAATAATACTATAAATACTATTAATATATAAATAATTTAAAATATTATATTTATGTATATTAATATATATAAAAAATGTATTATTTTTATATTTTTTTATATTATTAAAAGTCTGAAATATTCAGAAAATTAATATATTTATATTATAAATAATATATAAAACCCCTAAACCCTAAACCACAACCCCTATAGGCTTTATGATTTTTATATATTATTTATAATATAAATATATTATTTTTATGAATATTTTTTGTTTTAAAAAATATATATTTATATTATAAATAATATATAAAATATAAAAATAATATATTTTTATTTATACATATTGATATATATATGTAAATAATACATTTTATATTATTTATATATTAACATTATTTATAATATTTTTTCATAAAATAATTTGATTGAAGCAAATGGATAAGTTTATATTATTTAAATAAAAATATATTATTTTTTAGATTATTTATAATAAAATATTATTTTTAAAAAGCCCAAAATATTCATAAAATTAATATATAAAAAGCCATTAAACCCTAAACCATAAGATTTGGGGTTTAGGATTGAGGGTTGGGGTTTAGGTTTATATGTTAGTAGTTTAGGGTTTAAGGTTTTTGTATTATTTATAATATAAATATATTATTTTTATGAATATTTTAGGTGTTTTAAAATAATATATTTATATTATTAATAATATATAAAATACAAAATAATATATTTTTATTTTTATATTTTGATATACATGTATATAAATAATTTATTTTAAATTATTTATATATTAATATTATTTATAGTATTATTTATTTAATAAAATAATTTGAATTAATCTCAAGTATTTTGAGATATATAATATTTTTGATAAAATATTACATAATTTTAAGTTGGTTCAGTAGTTAAGGCTTAACTATTGTATTAGGTCTTGGGCTTAAACCCCTCAAAGTGCATGGTTTTAATATTTTTCCTTCAGCAAAACGATGTCGTTTTAGGCTAAATTAGGCTTCAAAGTAGTTACACTAAAACGACACCGTTTTGACTTAATGGAGACGCTAAGAGTTAACGACGGAGTGGTATTTTCGAGTTAAAAACTAAAATTTAGTGTAAGATTTGAAGCGTTTTGAAGTTCAGTGGCATTTTCGAGTCAGGGGCCATATTGAGTGACATTTGGTGTAATTTACCCTAAAATTTATATAACTACGATTAATTATAAATAAATCATATATATTTTGTAATTTTGATTATTCAGACATCATAATGCTAATATAAGAATTTCAAGTTAAGTTCATAACGTTTGTATACATATCATTAGTAATAAGTAATACGTATAATGTAGTTCTTATTACTCCTATGATATAGTATAACATAGTTATATTATATTTATAGGATTATTAGCAGGTGCGGTGAATTTTTTTCACCAAGTTAGTATTATGACGAATGTAACATTTATTTACCTTTTTAATCCAAACAATTGCTACATTAATAACTTATAAAAATTCGAAATTATTTGAATCCGTCTAAATTTGTCGTCCCAAACCGATTTGATTATGAAATAATCCGAATATGAACAAACCACAGTCCTAAAAAAAATCTAAAGCTAAATAATCTGAATCTACGAACCATCCAAACCCATTCGTTTTCCATTTTTACGACGAGTCTAGGGTGTGGTGCCTTACAGATTCGTCCTTTGGTATGGATGAGAGGGGCACACGTTTAGGGCCTAATTTTTTTTTATAATATAAGAATTATGATCTAATTCTTTTAATATTTATTATTCGGGCTTTACTTTTAAATTTTAATTTTTTAATATTTATTATTAGAATCAAATTTTTTAATAATTGTTATTAAAGTCTACTATTAAAATTCAATTTTTTTTATAATATTTGTTTTTAGGTGTTCAATTTTTTCTCAATACTTATTATTAAAGGTCTACTTTTTTTTAACATTTATTATTATGTGCTCAATTTTTATCAATACTTGTTATTAAGGGACCACTCTTAAAATTTAGTTTTTTAAATATTTGTTATTATGATCCATTTTCCCCTAATACGTATATTTGAGGTTTAATTTTTTCAATAACTGTTATTAGGGCCCTAATTTTTCAATACTTGTTCTTAGGGGTTCGTTTTTTTAAAATATTTGTTATTAGGGGGTCTAGTATTAAAATTCATTTTCTCAATATTTGTTACTAGGGGTTCAATTTTTTTCCAATACTTGTTATTAGAGACCTATTTTTCTCAATATTTGTATTAGGCATATACTCTTAAAATTTAATTTCCACCCCAATACTAGTTATTAGAGACCTAAATTTTTCTAATACTTGTATTAGAGGCCCATTTTTTTTCTTGATATTTGTTATTAGAGATTTACTCCTAAAATTCAAATTTTCTAATATTTGTTATTAGGAGTCTAGATTTTTTCTCAATACTTGTAATTAGGGGCATTTAAAAAAAATATTTGCCATTAAAGATCCATTTTTCTAATACTAGATATTAAAGACCCACTTTAAAATTTTAATTTTTTTCAATACTTATTATCATGGGCCTAATTTTTATGTTCGCCCTAGGGCCACTAAAATGTTAAAAAATACGAAACTTAAAATGTTACCCACACAACTGAAATATTATAAAAAGTATAAACTCAAACAACTCGACTCGATTAATTTTTTAAATAAAATTTAAATAATAAAATATAACTTGTTAATTCGATTAACTTAGACGATACATTGTTGGCCATGCATACCTTCTCCCATTTTCTATGGAAGAAGCTCATGACCAGTAGAACCTTCCCAAAAGGATGGCATACCTATGTATTTAATTCTAAAAAGTTTAATTCTCAAATAAGTGTTTAAACTACATTTTTTGTTCCATATAAGTGCTAAAAGTATTTTTCGGGTTAAGTAGGTGGCTAACATTTTCACTTTTATCATTTTAGGCGTCCGACTGTTAACAAAGGTTTAAAAAATTCCGTTAGCTAATCAAAACATGACACATGACATGCTTTATTTTATTTTCTTTAAAAAATCAAAATTTTAAAAAATATCTTAAAATTCTCAAAAATTTCCAAAATAGTCCACAAATCCCTTGTAACACCCTTGACCCAGATGTCACAATTGGGCTCTAAAGCCAAAATCCATACCGTTGAAAATCTTCATTTTCAAGCCCAAACATAATAATTCTAATAAAAACATAAGTCCATACATAGAAAACTTAATCAAATCCAGTTGTTTAAAACAGTAACCACAGAGCTCCATTTACAAATATTAAAACATTCGACTTTGACAAATTAATAAAAAATAAGAGTTACAAAATACATATAGGGTCCTACGAAATACATAGCCCATTACATCTAGTATTTGTACTCAACCACTAGAGTCGATGCTGAAATCCAAGCCTTGATGGTGCTCATTCAACCTCACGACAACCTACTAATCTGCGAACGAAAACAACGATTCCGAACGCTGAGCTAACAAGCTCAGTGGATACACCGCCACTCAACCATGCTTCATGCAAATCATAAATAAAGCAATGCAACATGAATGATATCATGGCAAGATAACAATGGAGCTATCATAACCGCCTAAACACATGACATTGTGAATGTATGATCACGCACACAACTCATACAAGTACCACATACATTTACATAGCATCACACAGATAACACCAACAACATTAAGTAAGTTTCGCATCCACAAAGCATTGGAATCCTTCACTTGAGTGAGGCTCGCGTCCACATAGCATCGGGATCCTATACTCAAGGGGACGAGCCCGCATCCACAAAGCATCGGGATCCTACATTCATGCTCGAAAATCTCTCATCAAGCATCTTCGAATGAGGCTCGCGTCCTTAAAGCATCGGGATCCTACATCCGAGAATCTTCAAGGTGTTGCAACACACTTAGGGTATCCAAATCCCATTAACAAGGGATGACTCGACTACCTAGGCATCCCCTCAGCACACAACAAGGACCCTAATTACCATAAAGCCTCGATTGATCCACCTAGGATCCCTATGGGCTACTACCTCACACGGTTTACCCAATGTTCATCAAGTCATTAGCCATTTATTTCTCATACGGGGTTAAAATCTCTATTTCGCAGTTTTAGTATTCATTTTATACCTTAAAAGACCCCCAGGGCCTTTTGCCTTAAATTATAAAACCCCCAAACGTAAACTCAAATTTCTTAGGTAGAATGCCCAACGAGTACCGATACTCCTATGCGGGTATCGGTGCTCCCATATGGGTACCAATATTCATCAATGAGTACCGATACGCATTTTAGGTTTAAAAAAACTGGACCCTCAAGCCGTACCGATACGCTCTGCCCTATATCGATACATATTATCGGTACTCAGATCGCCTCGTACCGATCCAAACCCTACCGGTACTCCTACCCATATATACCGGTACACTAAGCCTCTCTCGAGCAATGTAACAGTGGGTATTGATACACCCCTTTCGTACCGGTACACAAAAGCGTTATTGGAATCCTTAATATGCAAGGGGTACCGATACACGGGGAGGCGTACCTGTACTCCCCTCACAACCCTTCCCCCTTTATACTAAGGGGTACCGATACGATGGTCCCTATATCGGTGTGCGAGCTTGAGTTTCGAACTTTGGGTGCGGGTTCCACCTAGAAACCTTATTTAACCCCTACAATTAAACCTCAAATCGTTCCTACAAGTTATGGTGATAGTATTAGGTGGATTACTACCGAATTTAGGCCATTTCAACAACAATTCCAAGATTCACCATTAACAACCACTCAAGCTATACCAAGGTCAAAAACACCAAATCATGCTTCAAAGCTTAACTTTATGATTTCCAGGAAACTATGAAAGTTAGTAGTGTACTAACCTTGATTCCACAATTGAGAATGAAGCCTTTAACCACAGTTTTAAGCCTTTTTCTTCCCTTGCTACTTTGAGGAGCTTCTAACCTCTTTCACTACAAGAGATGTTACCAAACGTGTTACCACCTTGTAGGGAGAATTAAGGGAGTCAAAATACAAACCTTTGCAAGAATAAAACCCTTAAACACCTATTCTCGTTCTCCCTCATCAGCCCCTACCAAAACACACTCTTCCACCAAAACTAACCATCATTACCTTGATTGATAGATCTCCCAAAGCTGAATAACTTTCCCTTGAAAAAAAAATCTGAGATTTCCAACACAAACCCTCAAAATTCAATCTTTAGTGATGGTGTTTTTAAGAGAGAGAGAGGTTTGAATGAGATGAAGGTGTTATTAAAGCATAGTGATCTCACCTCTGCCAAGGGCCAAAGAAATTAGCCCATCCCTCGTTTCTAACTATCAAAATAAGCTTTTTACCAAAATACCCCTCTCTACTCTTCTCAACCCACTTATCAACTACAAGCCCAACACATAAATAGCATAAGGGCTCACTCAAGCCCAAAAATATGACCCACATACAAGGCTCATTCCTCGATCAACCTGGCCTTCAGATTTTTAGAATTTGGGTCGTTACAACTCTCCCGTCCTAAAAGAAAATTTCATCCTCGGAATTTACCTGGTGGGAACAAATGTGGATAGAGAACTCTCATATCGTCCTCGAATTCCCACGTTGCTTCTTCAACACCATGGTTCCTCCATAACATTTTCTCCAAAGGTATGCACTTATTGTGAAGCTCTTTAACTCTTGTGTTAAGGACCCTAACCGGGACTTCCTCATATGTCAAGTCGATATTTACCTTAATTTTTTAAGCAGAAAAACATGTAAAGGATCGAAACGATAACATCTCAACATAGACACATGAAAAATGTCGTAGATATGAGCCAACTCCGTGGTAAGGCTAACCGATATGCCACTGGTCCCACTCTCTCAAGTATCTCATAAGGTCCGATATAACTTGGGCTTAACTTTCCCTTACGTCCAAAACAAATAATTTTTTTCCACGAAAATACCTTGAGAAACATTTTTTCACTAACACCATACTCAGTGTTTGCGCTTCTGATCCGCGTAGGCCTTCTATCTGTCAAAGGCTGCTTTGCAACCTTTCTTTGATGACCTAAAATTTCTCCTCGATTTGACTAACCAGATCAGATCCCATGATCTTTATCTTATTGAGCTCAGTCCAACACAAGAGTATCCTACACTTACGCCCTTATAACACCTCAAAAGGGGATATCTTTATGCTCGACTGGTAACTGTTGTTGTAAGAAAACTCTACAAGTGATAACTGGTCCTCCCAACTCTTTGCAAAGTCCACAGTGTAACGCAAGAGCATATCCTCAAGAATCTGAATGACACGCTCAGACTGACCATTAGTCTGGTGGTGAAAAGTTGTACTGAAATGTAGCTTAGTGTCCAAGGCGTTATGGATATTCTTCTATAACCTAGCTATGAAACGTGGGTCTCTATCTGAAATGATCGATGATGGCACATCATGCAACCTTACTATCTCCTTTATGTACAGTTAAGCCAACCTTTCCAAGGTTAAGTCCATACGTACCGACAAGAAATGAGCATACTTGGTCAAACGGTCCATAATAACCCAAATAATATCATGTTTTCTTTGGGTCATCGGTAAGCCAGTGGTGAAATCTATGGTGATCCAGTCTCATTTCTGTTGTGGTATCTGAATCGGCTAGAGCAACCCTAATAGAACCTTATGTTCTGTCTTTACTTGCTGACAAGATAAGCACCTTGTTACAAAGTCAGAGACATTTATTTTCATACTCGACCACGGATAAAAATGACGAAGATCTTGATACATCTTGTTGCTCCCTGAATTTACAGCGAAAGAACTACGGTGTGCCTCTCTTAAGATACGGTCTCTCAAATCTTCCAAGGCTGAAACACACAATTACCCCTTGAAGTGCAAGTACCCACCATCTCGTACTTCAAAGTCTGAAGCTTCACCTCTCTGAACTGCTTCAATCTGTGCTACTAATTCTTCATCCAAAACTCGAGTCCTCTTTATCTCTTGTACCAACGTAGGTTCAATCTGAAGCTTGGCTAGAAGAACACTATCTTCGGTCATCCTCAACCGGGTAAATATAGCTCTCAGATCTGATATAAATTTTCTACTTAGGGCATCAACCACAACATTCTTCTTACCGGGTGATATTCTATGATGCAATCATAGTCTTTCAATAATTCAACCCATCGTCATTGCCTCAGATTCAACTCCTTTTGTGTAAGCAAGTATTTCAAGCTCTTATAATCTGTATAAATATAACACTTCTCCCTATAGATATAGTGCCTCCAAATCTTTAATGCAAAGATGACTGCAGTGAGCTCCAAATCATGGGTAGGGTAATTATGTTCATGCGTTTTAACCTGCCTCGAAGCGTAAGCAACCACCTTACCCTCTTGCATAAGGACACAACCAAGCCCATTCAAAGACGCACCACTAAACACAACATACTCTTTTTCAGGCTCGGGTTGGGTTAAAATCAGAGCCTCCGTGAGATAAGCTTTTAGTTGCTCAAAACTTCGCTGTCTTTTCTCTTTCCATTCAAAAGAAACCCCTTTTTGCAATAGCTTGGTCAATGGTGCGGCTATAATGGAGAAACCTTTAACAAACTGCCTATAATACCCGGCAAGTCCTAGGAAACTACGAACTTTCAAAATATTCGGTGGAGGTTTCCACTCCACCACAGCCTGTATCTTCTGAGGGTCCACACGGATCTCGTCCGCAGCAACTATGTGACCAAAGAATGCCACTTTCGAAAGCCAAAATTTGTACTTACTGAACTTGGCAAAAAGACGTCTATCTCGGAAAGTCTGTAAAACAACACGTAGATGGTAGTCGTGCTCTTCTTCTGAACACGAATACACTAAAATGTCATCGATAATGACCACAACAAACTATTCTAGGTACAATTGAAAGAACTCATAGTGCCCATACCGCGTACTAAAAGCGGTTCTCTAGACATCCTCATCCACCACCTTCAACTAGTAGTACCCTGACCTCAAGTCTATCTTAGAAAACACATGAGTACCTCTCAACTGGTCGAACAAATCATCAATCCTCGGAAGGGGATAATCGTTCTTTATCGTTACCTCATTAAGCTACCAATAATTAATACACATTCTCATTTACCCATCTTTCTTTTTGACGAAAAAGATCGGTGCTCCCCAAGATGAGACGCTCGGTCGAATAAAACCTCTCTTTAGTAACTCCTGGATTTGCTTTTTTAACTCTTCATTTATATGGGTGCCATCTGATACGGCGTGATAGACGCTGGTGTTGTACCCAGCATCACATCAATTTGAAAATCTAACTAACGGTCAGGAGGTAGCCCGGGTAACTCATTCGAAAATACATTGATGAACTCATTAACAGTCTGAAGATTTTCAAGCATTAGACCTTCAATCCTTGCATCCACCACATAGGCCAAGAAGGCTTTACAACCTTGTTGCAACAACCTCTGGGTTGACAAAGTCGATACCACACTAGATAGACACAGAATTCTCTTACCACGCACAATCAGCTTGGAACCGTTTGCAACACGATGCTTCAAACTCTTTGCTCTATATCCCAGACTAGCATCATGCCATCCCCAAGATGACATCAAACTCTTGAAATGGTAAAACCATTAAAACCACTAGAAATGATGACCCCTAAACCTTGACTGGGCATCTTCGATACACCTTATCCACCAACACATCATATCCCAAGGGACTAGTCACACAGACTCCTACCTTTAGATTCTCGGTAGAAATACCCCACTGCTGAGATATCCCACTATGAATGTAAGGGTGGGTAGACCCTGAGTCCACAAGAGCAACAATAAAAACTGAAAATAAGGTGAACGCACCTGAGATAACATCTGTAGTTGCGCAATTCTCCTGAGCCCTAACTGCATACTGCCTAGCTGGTGCTCTCACGGTAGACTGGAATGTACTTCTCGATACATAGCTTGACCTTCCCGAGTAAAGCCTCAACCCCTTTGGGCTAGACATACAGTCATCTGAACCTGATCTAGAGAGGTCACAACAGCCACTGGTAGTCTTTCACAAAGTGATCCGATGACCCACATTGGTAATAAACTCTTACTACTCCCTAACACTCACCTCTGTGTTTGCGTCCACACTAATTACAAACTGGTGCGTCCGCACTTATCTGTGAACCCTCCAGGCTCATCATGGATGAAGAAGAAGATGACATTCTATGACCAGCTGACTCAGATCTTCAGTCTGATCTTAAACTTTGATTTGATGCTCCTCTATTATGATTTCACTAGTTTCTGCTTTTCCCGGAGAAGGCCTGCAAGTTGTTGTTGGAGGGGTTCTGGGTTATCCCACCTGATCTCCTTTGCCCACCAGACGGGCCATAAGTTAAGCCTTGCACATGCTCAAGAGACTTGGCACTCGAAGTCAACTCCGAGAACACTTTCGGTAGTGCAGCAGTTAGGTAAGTCTAAATTTCTTTCCTCAAGCCCTTCAAGAACCTCTTGCACCTCATCTTTTTAGTGGCAACTAATTTAGGAGCATACCTACTCAACTAGAGAAACTATTGCTCATATTCAAAAACTGACTGGTTATCTTACACAAGATGATTGAACCGATCTCTCAAGGTATCGATGTGGGCCTCACCCTGTAATCACTCATTTTTATCTAGTCTCTAAGTATCATATTAATATATTAGTGCATGATTACATATATGTGTGTGTGTGTATATGTTATTAATATTACATATATGATATATGTGTAATGTGTGAATGTATGCATGGTGCATATATTTATGTTGTGTATTACGTACCTATTAATATGTGTGTGATGTGGTTACATTTATGTTAGGGGTATCATATAATATATGTTGGTATATGTGCATTTATGAGTATGTTTATATATGTTTGCATGTATATATTATTAATGCCCTTGTTATTATTGAATGTATACGAATGAGTGTTGCATGAATTGTATGTATTATTATTAAGTGTATTTATGTGTGAATGTATTTCATTACAATCGTATGTATGTGTACGTAAGTAGGTATGTGTATGCATTTACTATTATATTAATATATTATTATTAATATATATGGACAAATCTGAAAATAAAAAACCCAATTAAATTAAGTTTCCAGATTATTACAAAACCCATAAAATACAAGGCCCGATCGGCCCAAACCCAAAACCCTAATAGGACCCTAATACCTATCAGATATCTAACCCTAATTATTTTGTATTTGCGCAGCCAACCAGGAGCCGTTGGATCAAAATATTGATCCAACGACAGCGATCAAAGAGGGAAAGTTATCCAGCTGGACGCGTGTATTACACGCCCGGACCGTTCGGATGCCACGCGAGCGTTCGATTTAGGCGCGGACCCTTCGATATCCCACGCGAGCGTGAATCCCACACGCTATAACTCCTCGACTGCTGAGCCCCACATGTCAAGATCTGGAGCCGTTCCATCGATCGAGGTTTCATCTGGACTGTGCATTCTTCAAGCTATCCCTACCATTAGATCGAATCTGATCCAACGGTTGAGAACGCCTCTGGCTGAAGACATCTCCCCCACACTGCCACCATGATTCCACCATGCCGCCATCCAACCACCGCGTTCAGATATATCAAAAATCACAAAAAAAGGCAATGTCAGTATCATTTCATATCTAAAAAATGTATTTTACAGTACTTGCTACCAAACCAAAAAATAGGGATATATGTATGAAACAAGTAATTTGTAAGGCAGTCCAGTTGTAATCAGTTACAGAAAAATAAGAAAGAAGCACAAAGTTTCATTGGTAACTCCCCTTTCTTTTTCTTACTTCTTTGCATGCATGTACCAAAAATACGAAATGATAACAAAAAAGGGAGGGATATAGATATGTTACCTTCGTCGTCAACAGATCTCCCCTCACCAGTGACAAGCCTCTTCAGCTTTCCAAAGCTGAACATGGTGAACTGAAGGGAGAGGGAGGTCCATTTTGGTTTCATTTCGGTTAAATATAAACATTTTTTTCATTTCGTATTTGCTTAGATCTAGACAAAAGGGTGAGTCTTAGCGTAAATCTAAGTTCAGATTTGGGTTCGGTTTGAAAAGAGGTTGGTTTTGGGTGTTTCTTTTGGTTCACCGGCTAACGGTGGTCGGCGGCGGAAAAGACGGCGAACGGTCACCAGTTTTTGGGTTCATCAAAGGTTTGGGAGGGTTGAGTTGAGAGAAAGTGAGAGATAGGGTATTATAAAAAATGGATAAAGAAGAAAAAATGAGGGAAAATTTGAGATCGGGCTAAAAAAAGGATTTTATAGGCATTTTATTTTGTGAAATGGTAAAATTCTAAAATAAATCCCCCCGCATTTTCGATATTTGTATTTCTGTCTTGCCGCATGGGATATTTACAACCCTGGTCCCCCTTATATTCTAAAATCTTGCAATCCAACCCCTGGATTAAATTGAATCAGTTTTTAAATGGTGAAATTACCTCACCAGCCCCACCGTGTTTTTGAAATTTTCACTTCAAGCCTGCCCCTTGGTCCAATTACAGTTTTAGTCCTTTTAGATTCTGTTCAGTTTGCAATTTCGTCCCTAAATCGCACATTATTGCCTTTTAATTTCTGTTTCTTATGTTTATTTCTTTTCATTTCAGTCTTGTTCCATATTTAAATATTCATGTTCGTTTATTATGATCGTATATGTTGATGTAGCCTTTTTACCTGCTCATATGTCTCTCGTACATGCTTCGTATTTTCATGTTTATATGTACATATGTGTTAATTTTATGGTGATTATGTATTTTTGTGCGTTTGTTCGGTCATTCGTATCACACATATTCGATTGATATTTTAATTAGCTCGTACACAACATGTTTTGTATTTTAGCATGTATTGTATGTTCTCTTTGCTTTTAGGTTACGTGTTAGTATATTTTCTTTGTCATGCATAATACCATGTTCTACATATGTTACAATGTGTTTTATTTTTAATATGTATGCTTCTTGTAATGTATGTTTTTGTTCCCACTTCCTCATATGTCAAGTCGATTTATTTTTAATATGTTACAATGTGTTTTATTTTGCTCACTAAGTTTGCATAATGGAATATATAATGTCCATGCGGTGCCCTTTTATCCGAGCGTAAACGGGGCTAGTATCAGGCGTAGTGATAGTGGTTGGGCGTTTACTCTCGGATAACGGGGCCTTTAAAATTTACCCGCACTTATAATCAAATTTCAAATTGATCGTCACTTTAATCCGGAAAATCTAATATTAATAAAGCGGTAATTATTAAAGTACCAATTTTGGGTGGTGTGGGGGTGCTAATCCTTCCCCATCCGTAACTGACTCCCGAACCCAATAGTTTTTAAATCTCTGGTTTTATGGTGTCCGGCCTACCTAAGTGGCCGGTGGCGACTCTCTTTCTATAACTGAAATACGGTATTTTTAAAACCCCCACGGAATAAATATTTTAATACCCGAAAAACCACAAACACTTCGAAAACACGTTTTTTTTAGCGAAAATGACATCGCTACAGATGACGATTCCGCTGGGGACAATTTTTTGTTTTTCGAAAACAAGAAGAGAGTCAAGCTTTTTAAAATAATTAGCGCTTTATTAATATTAGAAATTTCGGGTTAAAGTGACTATTAAATTAACATTCGGTTATAATTGCGCATTTATTTTAACGCATTTAAAATATGGCATATAAACCCATTTTTTAAGTGGGGGGAAAACGCTAATGCTTTCGTGGAGATATCGTTCTCCCGTATGAGCCTAGCAAGTACCTTCGGGGCTCGAGTACCTTATGCTTTCGTATAGATATCATTCTTTCGTACGGGCATAAGCGAATGGGTCCCCCTGAATTGAACCCGGTTGAAAGAAGCCTATAATGGGTGATGATCGGGGGCCTTGCTACTCTTAGTAGAGGACAGCAAGGACAATTCGGGTACCTCCTAGAACCAAGACTGCATGTAGAGAATACATAGAAACCTACCCCTTTAGAGCCATGCGGATAACCTTAGGTTTTAGACGGGATAAATAGGGTTGTTTTAAGTGTTTATTCTGTTTAATTTGTCCTTTTATTTATATATTTATTAATTTTTATCTGGTACTGACTTGTTTTCTTTTTCGCTTTTGTTTTTTCATACATCATACATTTGCATCACATAAAGGTACTAGATCAAGTGGTTTGCCCGATCAAAAAGTCTTTCACCATGGAAAAAAAGTGTCTTAGGGAAGAAGAACTTAATTTGTCAGTCAGACATTGGTCAGAGGTTAACCAGAAAGCCTAAGGGGATAGTTCGCCGAACGAACGCGTAATAGCAGGGTACACCTATGTGAGTCTCCAACAGAACAACTTATGGGATCTTCAAAGCATTTGGGAAAGATAGGACCGAAGACTACATGACTCGTTCTGCGATAGTTATGGCGACATTGCACAACTGTTATATGTTCGGGTTAACCAGCCCCTGCTCCGAGCTACTTTTCAGTTCTGGAATCCTGCCTTTTGCTGCTTCACCTTCAATGGGCAGGACATGATGCCTACAGTAGAAGAATACAATGCTTTACTTAACCAGAAGAATATTCAGGAAGATTGGATCTACGCGAAGCCTCCGAGGAATCAGAATTACACTTTGAAGCTCAAAACCTTTGCAGGAATGAGTGACGATTGGGTTAATGGCCTGATTCAGCTCCGAGGAGACAATACAGTTTTTGCATGGGAAAGTATTCAAGACATCATACCGACACATCCAGACGAGGCAAAGAAGATGAACCTATTCGCCTTAGGAATATATGGCTTGGTGATCTTTCCGAGAGTACTTGTGAACATTGACATAGCCATTCTGGACTTGTTTGAGCGTGTGAAACGGAGAGCGAACCCAGTACCAGCAATCTTGGCCGAGACCTTCATTTCTTTAAATGCTAGTCGGAAGCATGAAGAAGGACGTTTTCAAGGATGTGCACAGCTGTTACAGGTGTGGATTCAGAGTCACATGTGGAAGACGCCGATGAGGGTCCTGCCGAGGATATCCTTCCATGGGTTTTCGCCTTTACGGGAGTACTTAGCAAAAGAGTGGCGAGAAGACTTGAAAACAAAAAAATGGACTAGTTTCCTCAGGAACATTCAAGACGAAGACATAGCATGGAGGGTCCCATGGCTCGGTAAAGTTAATTACTTTTTATACAGTTGCGGTGATTTCAACTGGCTGATGATGTTGGGATTGCACGGAGGGATTGTTTGTGCTCCGCTTTTGGTGTCCCAACAGTTCAGATCACGACAGTTCATTCCTAATACCGCCGGGCTAAGCCGAACTGAATTTCTTTTCAAATGGGAGTTCAAAGGAAAAGTTTAGACTACCATGAGGGCTTGGGCCTATTGTTACCGGATCAGGGTGGAAGGAGACACCGAGAACATGACCACCCCAGACTACGATCTTTGGAGACGTTTGAGGGTTAATAATGTGATTCTTGAATCTGATCAAGGACCAGCGGTGTCGCTTGAGGAGCTTACAAGGTTGGTACCGTCTGAAACTGATATCTTACGAAATGAACTCGAAGAAATTAAGAGGAAAATGGACACCCAACAGACTCAACATGCGAGTGAGCTCTATAAGGCAAGCTTAGAGGTCGACGAACGGGATGTGATCATTAGACAGTTGAAGAAATTAAATACGGATTTGAGCGACAAGAACGCTCTTTACCAAAAGGATACCCTTCTACTACAAGCAAAAATACAGAAGGCCAGCCGAAGTCAGTTCATAGCCGTGGAAAAAGAAAGAATAAATGGTATCTATTTGGTGGAAGAAGAACGAGAAATCAGCAAGAGAGCGATCGAGAAGGAGATAGAAAGCTGCCAGTTGGCTATTGAGGAAGAGAGACGGTCCTCCAAGAAGGCCATTGACCAAGAAAAGGAAAAAATTAGGCAAGAAATTAGCAAAGGAAAACAACCAGTCAATCACGAGAGAGAAAATATTGTCGTATGGAAAAGAAGGTCCATGAGTAGCAGGAATAGACTGTTAGAGATGCAAAAGTTGTACGACGACACTATCCAAAGTCTGGATCAAAGCCGAAGTCAGAATGTCGACCTGAGAGAAAATGTGGCAGAAGTAGAACTCTTCTTTCAAACGTACTGCTAGAGGAATGGCTTCACTGAGCTACAAGAAAGAGAGCGCAAAGTAGGCATGTTATGAACCCGAATTAAGTCCCTTGAAGCAACTGTTGAAGATTATAAGGAAATAATTAGTGTATTCGAAGAGGCTACAGCCGGAGGGAACACTTATTGGCAAAGGAGACTGCGTGACGCTACCCAGATGGTACAAGATAGGGACCAATATCACGCAAACCTGATGGTGGACATTCAACAAGTCGCTAGGCATGTGAATGATTTGGCCGTCGAGGCTGAAACACTCCGACCTTTCGTAGTCCCAGAAATGGAAGAAGCTCCCAGGTTCATCAAGTTGCTCAGGGTAATTGGAAAATTAGGAGATAGAGCTAGGGCTTATCTATAGGGCTCTATGTTGTAATTAGTACTCTTTTGTATTAGGGATCTTCATTTTGTAATATGAACTCTGTTGTAATCTAGACCCTTTAATTCCCGTGGAAGTAGTTCAAAAGGGTGATTACCAGCGGAATCAGTACCTTATCTGCATACATTCTTGCATTGCATCATGACATTCGCATCATTATACATGCATTTATTTTTCTTGCAATCATATTAATGTTATGAATATTGTGGCAGTGTGTGAAAATAGGAGTTAACCCGCAATCATTCATCATCCATACTTTACCCGATTACAAAGCAAGTTCATAGAAGACAGGATAACCCGTCTAGAAAAGGGGCAAAGAGAGCTCGAAGCAAGGTTTGAAGAGGCTCAAAGAAGCCTCAGTGACCAGATTGCTCAGTCGCAAGCATCGATAGTATCTGACATAACCGCATTATTGGCTAAAAGTCTTGGAAAGAGAGTTGAAGGAGAAATTGTTCAAGAACCAGAGGGTACCCCAGTTCACAATAAGGTTCAACCAGCTGCGCCAAATCTGACTAGAAGGGTGTATATCGACCCTGTAGGAATGTCAGCTAATCTTCAGGTAAGGGCATCTTAGACTCAACCCCTCGACACTGAAGCACTCTATGAAGAGGAGGTGCCAGACCTGAATTTGGTCGAAAGGATCAGGATAGAGGTAGAGAAAAAGTGGGAGGAAAGGTTTCGCCTCATGGAGGAAAAATTTAAAACTTTACAAGCTATGGAAGAGTCAGGAAATGATGCTAGTGACTTAAGTCTGGTATCCGATCTTGTCCTACCTCCAAAATTTAAAAAGCCAGAGTTTGACAAATACGATGGAACCACGTGTCATTCCGCACACTAACAATGTACTCCCGGAAGATGGCGGCCTACCTTAAGGATGAGAAGCTACTGATTCACTATTTCCAAGACAGCCTAACTAGAGCGGCGTTACGGTGGTACACCCAGTTGAGCAAGGTAAATGTCAAGACATGGAAAGATCTGTCAAGAGCATTCATTGAGCAATATAAACATGTAATAGATATGACCCCCAGTAGGATTATGCTGGAAAATATGGGGCAGAAGTCCAACGAAAGTCTACGACAATATGCTCAAAGGTGGCGGGAAGTGGCCGCCCAAATTCAGCCACCCCTCCCGGAACATGAAATTATGCAATTATTCGTTAATACTTTGAAAGGGGAACTTTTCAATCGCCTCATTAATAATACAACACAGAGTTTTGCTGATCTAATTAGGATTGGGGAGTCCCTTGAATTGGCAATTAAGAGTGGCAGGATTGATAGCGGGGAAGGATCTCAAAAATACAACAAGAAGAATGAAGTAAACACCACCAGCACTTACACCACCCCGAAGAATTTTACAGTCTCACAACCACAAGCACCTATGGAAAAAGCACAAAACTCGAATCAAAGAGAGGAGAGAACCTCCAGAAAAGAGAAAGAGAGGAAAACTTTTACTCCCCTACCCGTTCCGTACTCGGAGCTTTACTCCCAGTTGTATGAAGCATACCTGGTCCGTCCATATTACGTTACTCCTTTCAAACCGCCATTCCCGTCTTGGTATAACCCGATCGCGCATTGCGACTATCACGGCGGTGCCCCTGAACATCCCACCGAGAATTGCCTCGCCTTCAAAAAACTTGTGCATAACTTAATTGATTCTGGGATATTAAAGTTCAAAGAACCAAGTGTAGCTACTAACCCGTTACCTAATCATGGGAACAGAGGAGTAAATGTTATTGAAGAATACTTTACCAGGAAGATTAAGGATGATGTGTCAGAAATCAAATCTCCTTTGCTGTGGGTATTTCAACAATTATGCATGGCCCATGTGATCGACAAAGGCATGGTAATAAGGCAGAAGGGATGTGAAGTGTATTGCGAATTCCTTCAGGACGAAGGGCATGACATCCAAAAGTGCAACGAGTTCAAGAGATTGGTACAACAATTGATGAATAAAAAGCAAATAGAATTCTTTGAAGAGCCCACGGGAAAGAAGGGGTCGGACGTACATATGACGGATAGCCCCAACGCTAAATACGGGAGGGATAGACCTTTTATCATCTCTTCGAGGCCAGAGAATGCAGGTGCCTCCCAAGGAGAAACCACTAAGATAAATCCCAAGATCATCATTTCAGCACCATCCCCGTTCCCATTCAAGGATATGCGGCAAACTCCCTGGAACTATGTTATAAATGTGACCACGCCAGAAAAGCCAGAATATGGTCAGGTAAAAGATCCTATGCTAAAAGACGAACAAAGCAAGAGCGATGTGAATGTCGGTGAGGTGGGCCATTTCACAAGGAGCGGTAGATGTTATTCCTCTAAGGCTTTGAGAGCAGCTGAAGCAGTCAAAGATAAGGGAAAGAATACAACGGTTAGCCCCACGCAGATATTCGGTGAAGAACCTCTCCCAAAGATGAATGAGCCGGTAACTGAGGCCCAGGCCAAAGAATTTCTGAAGTTCCTGAGACATAGCGAGTACAGCCTAGTGGAACAACTACGAAAGCAACCGGCTAGGATCACAGTGCTGGAGTTGCTCTTGAGTTCAGAAAGACACCGTGAGGCACTATTAAAAGTACTAAATCAAACTTTTGTGCCCCATTATATTTTTGTGACAAAACTGGACAGGATAGTGGGGCATATCACTGCCTATAATCATATAACATTCAATGATGACGAGATCCCCGAGGGAGGAATGGGGTCCACCAAAGCCCTTAACATCACAACCCACTGTAAAAGGGTATGTAGTACCTGGGGTACTGATTGACAATGGGTCAGCATTGAACGTGTTGCCTATGGTGACCTTGCAAAAACTACCAATAGATGGTTCTCACCTAAAGCCCTGCCATAATTCCGTAAGAGCCTTTGACGGTACACAAAGATGAACCATGGGAAAAATTGAGGTACCTCTATTGATCGGGCCGACTGAGTATGTGATTGATTTTGTGGTAATGGACATAAAACCATCTTACAGCTGCTTATTGGGAAGGCCATGGATCCACTCCGCGGGAGTTGTCCCCTCATCATTGCATCAGAAATTAAAATTCGTAGTCGAAGGCAAATTGGTCACAGTAGAGGCCGAGCAGGAAATTGTTGCTTCAGTGACATCAGATGCCCCCTATATTCAAAATGACGAGGATGCTGCAGAATGTTCTTTTCGAGCATTAGAGCTAGTGAATGCCACATTCGTCGCGGAGGGAAGTCGGATCCCCTATCCCAGGTTATCTAATTGTACCAAGATGATCGTCGCAGAAACTTTGGGTCGAGGAGCCAAAGTAGGAAGAGGGTTGGGGAAGAGATTACAAGGGAGCCTAAGAGCCAAAAGTATGATAACCAAGAAGGACCGTTTTGGGCTAGGTTACAAACCAAGTGTCCAACAGAGAAAAGAGGAATATAAGAGAAAAGAAGAGCAAAGAAAAGCCAGATTTAAAGGAGAAGACATTCCGTGGAGACCAATGTCATTTCCTAGTTTGAAAACCACTTTTGTCTCCGGAGGATTCAACCAACCAGGTCAAGAAGTTGAAGAGGCAATTAAGGAAAATGACGTACTCAACAAGGAGGAGATATTCAATGAATCACTTGAAGGGATGTACATCAACATGATAGCTGGAAAGGGCCAAGGCAGCAAAATGTTGACCAACATCTGCCCCTGCCGTCCCGGGGAAACACTTGATAACTGGAGCTGCATTGATCTACCTGGGGTTTTTAGGAATAGATCAGAGTAATGCTCCGAATCAACCTTTTGTTTTTGCGCATAAACAATGAGGATCTTTTGTATAGGGCACCTATGTTAACTTTTTTGTTGAAATGAAAATATCCCCCATTTTCTTGAATGACAAACATTTCATTTATTTCATTCATGCATTCTTCATGTTCATTCACTTCATATAAAGCCATCCTCTTCCCAATACAATTCATTCTCATTTAATGCAGGTCGCTCATGATTGACTATATGAATGATACCGGATCCAATCCCGGAGTGAATTTTGAATGCCCTAAGATCTCAGAAGGAATTGAGGAAGAAGATGATGAGATAGAATGTGAGGTCGCGGTAGAGTTGAGGAGAATGGTGGCCAACGAAGAAAGGCAGATCATGCCCCACCAAGAAGAAACAGAAGTTGTAAACTTGGGGACTGAAGAAGAGAGAAAAGAAGTGAAAATAGGGACGACGTTTTACTCGAAAACCAAGCACAAACTGATAACCCTACTTCAGGGAATTTAAGGATGTTTTCGCCTGGACCTATCAAGATATTCCAGGATTGAATACTGACATAGTGGTGCACAAATTGCCAACAAAGCCGGAGTGCAAACCAATACAGCAAAAACTTCGGAGAATGAGACCAGACATGTTATTAAAAATCAGAGAAGGGGTAAAAAATAGTTTGATACTGGTTTCTTGGAGGTAGCCAAATACCCCGAATGGGTTACAAACATCGTACCAGTACCGAAGAAGGACGAAAAAGTTTGTATGTGTGTAGATTATAGGGATCTAAAATGAGCCAACCCTAAAGACAACTTCCCCCTACCACATATTTACACGCTGGTTGACAACACTACGAGACACTCATGGTTTTCATTCATGGACGGCTTTTCAGGGTACAACCAGATAAAGATGGACTCTAACGACATGGAGAAAACTACGTTCATAACCATGTGGGGCACTTTTTGTTATCGGGTGATGCCTTTTGGGCTCAAGAATGCAGGAGCAACTTACCAAAGAGCAATGGTGACTCTTTTCCATGACATGATGCACAAAGAAATAAAAGTATACGTGGACGACATGATTGCCAAGTCTCGAACAGAGGAGGAGCACCTACAGAACTTGAGAAAACTATTCCAAAGACTACGGAAATACCAGCTGAGGCTTAATCCTGCCAAGTGTAGCTTCGCCGTTACTTCTGGAAAACTCCTAGGGTTTATGGTAAGCAGAAGAGGGATTGAGATCGATCCAGATAAAGTGAAAGCCATCCAGGATCTCTCACCACCCCACACTCAGAAGGAAGTTTGCGGTTTCCTGGGGAGGTTGAATTATATCTCTCGTTTCATTTCCCAATTAACCGATCGATGTGACCCGGTCTTTAGACTTCTTAGAAAGAATAATCCTGGTGTGTGGGATGAGGAATGTCAAAGGGCCCTAGAAAAGATCAAAAGGTACCTGAAAAATGCCCTGATTTTAGTCGCGCTAGTACCAGACCGACCATTAATCCTCTACCTGACAGTCTTTGAGAATTCAATGGGATGCGTATTGGGGCAACACGATGAGTCAGGGAAAAGGCAGCAAGCCATCTATTAACTAAGCAAAAAGTTCAATGATTGCGAAACGCGGTACCCGCCAGTTCAGAAGCTGTGTTGTGCTCTAGTTTGGGCTACCAAGCGGCTTAGGCAGTATATGTTGTACCATACTACTTGGTTGATATCCAAGCTAGACCCATTGAAGTTCTTAATGGAAGCGCCAGCACTAACGGGAAGGATGGCCCGCTGGCAGATGCTCTTATCCGAATTCGATATTGTATACGTGAGCCAGAAAGCCGTAAAGGGGAGTGCCGTAGCAGATTTCCTAGCTAGTCGCGCTTCAGACGACTATGAGGTGTTGAACTTTAATTTCCCGGATGAAGACTTGATGTGCATTACAACTGAGGAAGAGGTTTAGATGATAAATCATGGAAGCTTTACTTCGATGGAGCCTCTAACGCCCTCGGATATGGGATAAGAGCCGTACTAATTTCCCCTGAGAATGTCTATTATCCCTTCACCAGCATATTAGAATTCTCCTGCACCAACAATATAGCTGAATACGAAGCCTGCGTTATGGGACTAAACTCAGCTATTGAAAGAAAGATTAAGGAACTTCGAGTATTCGGAGATTCATCCTTAGTAATTTACCAATTGCGTAGGGAATGGGAAACCAGGGACCCGAAGTTGGTCAAATATTATGAATTGATTCAAGAGCTCACCAAGGAGTTCGAAAGGGTCAGCTTCAATTACCTTCCCCGAGAAGAAAATCAGATGGCAGACGCCTTGGCGACCCTGGCGTCCATGTTTAAAACAAACACTGGGGCAGAAATGAAGCCCATTAAGATGCAGACGTTTGAAAGGCCTGCTCATTGTTGTAATGTGCAGGAAGAGATTGATGGAAACCCATGGTATTATGACATCTTGCAATATGTCAAGCTTCGAAAGTATCCCGAAAGGGAAAATGACAATAACAGAAAAACACTCAGAAAAATGGCAACAGGATATGTCCTAGATGGGGAGATCCTATATAAGAGAAGTCATGATCAGACATTGCTGAGACGCATGGATGCCCGGAAGGTGAAGGAGATTTTAGTCGAGGTACACGATGGTCTATGTGGGACGCACGCCAACGGGCTGTCTATAGCCCGGAAAATTATGAGATATGGCTATTTCTGGTTGACCATGGAGGGAGATTGTATCAATTACGCCAGGAAATGCAACAAATGCCAAATTTACGCTGACAAGATTCACGCTCCCCCATCGCCTTTACACACCATGAATTCTCCGTGGCCTTTTGCGGCGTGGGGCATGGATGTCATCGGGCAGATTCACCCGAAGGCTTCAAATGGACACCGTTTCATTTTGGTCGCTATAGACTATTTCACTAAATGGGTAGAGGCAGCATCTTACGCCAACATCACAAGGACTACAGTATGTAAATTCTTAAAGAATGAGATTATTTGTCGATACGGTTTGCCAGAAAGGGTCATCACCGACAATGCTTCCAATTTAAATAACAAAATGATGACGGACGTGTGCAATCAATTCAAGATAACACACCATAATTCCACAGTCTATCGTCCTAAAATGAATGGGGCAGTGGAAGCAGCAAACAAGAACATAAAGAAGATCATAGAAAAGACGACGGATACCTACAGGGATTGGCACGAGAAGCTGCCATTTGCCCTTTTCGCCTATAGGACGTCCATTCGCACATCAACAGGGGCAACACCCTACTCTTTGGTGTATGGTACCGAAGCAGTACTCCCCATTGAGGTAGAGATTCCATCACTCCAGGTTTTAAATGAATTAAAACTGGAAGAATCCGAATGGGTGCAAGCCAGACTCGACCAGCTAAATCTCATTGAAGAAAAGAGACTAAAGGCCATTTGCCATGGTCAAATGTACCAAAAGCGGATGATGCAGGCATACAACAAAAAGGTGCGCCCAAGAGAGTTCAGAGAGGGGGATCTGGTGCTCAAGAAAATCCTCCCGATTCAGAAAGATTCTAGAGGAAAGTGGATGCCCAACTGGGAAAGGTCGTACGTGGTAAAAAAGGCTTTCTCAGGAGGAGCCCTAATCTTAACTGAAATGGATGGAGACGAGCTGAAAAGCCCTGTAAATTCCGATGTTGTTAAGAAATACTATGTTTGAAAAAAAATGGAAGAAAAAAGAAAAAGAAGAACAAAAATGGAGAGCTTAGGGCGAAAACCTGAAACAGGGCGTCTTGAAGCAAAGGGAGGACCTGAGTCGAAAACCCGTAAAGGGCATCTCGGATAAATTGAAAGGTTGGATATCTGAAGAGAATGGTCATCCCCATGAACCTTGTGAAGAGGGAGCTTCAGGCAAAAGATTCTACGCCGGTTGACAGGATCATGTATCATTCATACCGAAGATAATGAGGGATCTTGTATTTCATATTTAGCTTTTCCTCTTCCTCATGTGTGTCATAACTCTCTCAAAGTATCCCAAACCCTTAATCGTAATAAAATCGTGTTTTTGAGCATCCATTCCTTGCCTTCTTGTTAATTTCATACAAATAAGCTAACATAGGCTTATGATAAACAAGAGATTTCTGAGCATTACTGTGATCTAATCTTAAAGATGCAGGTGATTAGAAAACGATGTTAACTTTTCCCCCTGCTTGTTCAAGAGAAAGCCGGAAGGACACCCCTTGAAAAAAGAAAAAGAAAAAGAAAAAAGGAAAAGAAAAAAAACCTTCTAAAGCGAAAACCTAAAAGGGCACTTTAGAACCCCAAATTGGAAATTCATAAAAGAAAGGTTGGAATGGTTGAACCCGACAGTGAAATGAGATATCGCCGCTAAAAAAAGGGAGAAAGTGAACAACGTAAAGTCGAGGTTGGCTGAGGACTAAAGCAGGGCCACCAAGATATTGACACTCATGCATCATGAATAGTTAGACATCCCTAGGATTAGGAGCATGTCAATTCATTTGTCATAGCATTTTGTCTTATCTTAGACAGGTATCTATAGATTCAAAGAGACATCGGTAGCCATCGTGGTGTGAATCCTAAATGTGAAGATGAAGGTTCTATATACGAAAGGTCTATGTTTCCAAGCACCTGCAGAGAGAGGTTCTATATAGGAAGAATCCGCCGCTCTAGGGTTCCAGGAGCTGAGAGTTTTGTATAGGAAGGGCTCGCAGCTCTAGGGTGAAGACTAGCAGTTCTATATAGGAAGAACTCCCAGCCGAAGGAATTCACCCATGATACACAAGGTTTTATATAGGGAAAACATGTTTTATTGAAAGCGAAGAGTCCTATATAGGAAGGGCTCCGAGCTTTACTGTCTTAGAGTGAGAGGTTCTATATAGGAAGAACCCGTAGCTCCGAGATTTCAGAAGCTAAAAGTTCTATATAGGAAGGACTGACGGCTTCAGGGTGAAGACTAGCAGTTCTATCTAGGAAGAACTCCCAGCCGAAGGAATTCACCCATGATACACAAGGTTTTATATAGGGAAAACCTATTGTGTTGAAAGCGAAGAGTCCCATATAGGAAGGGCTATGAGCTTTACTGTCTTAGAGTGAGAGGTTCTATATAGGAAGAACCCGTAGCTCTGAGATTTCAGAAGCTAAAAGTTCTATATCGGAAGGACTGGCGGCTCCAGGGTTTGAAGACTAGCAGTTCTATACAGGAGGAACACCCAGTCGAAATAATCCATCAACAGCGCAAAAGGTTTTATATATAAAAAAAACCAGCCGCGTTGAAGGCAAAGAGTTCTATATAGGAAGGACTCCGAGCCTTACCGTCTCAAGATGAAAAATTCTATATAGGAGGGACTCATAACTTGAGGCTTCACAGCGAAGGGTTCCATATAGGAAGAGCCTGTAGCTCCAAGATCGGAGGGGGAAGAAGTTATATAGAAAGGACTTACGAGCCCGAAGATTCAGCCGAGGAAAAGCGGAGAGTTCCAGAAGAGCACGTGTTTCCAAAGCTACAAATAGGGAAGTCGGATAAAATGAGTGCTTATGAATCTTTGCTTTGTTCCCGTTCCACGAGAACAAGCAAAGAGGGGCAACTGTAATCACTCATTTTTATCTAGTCGCTAAGTATCATATTAATATATTAGTGCATGATTACATATATGTGTGTGCGTGTATATGTTATTAATATTACATATATGATATATGTGTAATGTGTGAATGTATGCATGGTGCATATATTTATGTTGTGTATTACGTACATATTAATATGTGTGTGATGTGGTTACATTTATGTTAGGGGTATCATATAATATATGTCGGTATATGTGCATTTATGAGTATGTTTATATATGTTTGCATGTATATATTATTAATGTCCTTGTTATTATTGAATGTATACGAATGAGTGTTGCATGAATTGTATGTATTATTATTAAGTGTATTTATGTGTGAATGTATTTCATTACAATCGTATGTATGTGTACGTAAGTATGTATGTGTATGCATTTACTATTATATTAATATATTATTATTAATATATATGGACAAATCTGAAAATAAAAAACCCAATTAAATTAAGTGTCCAGGTTATTACAAAACCCATAAAATACAAGGCTCGATCGGCCCAAACCCAAAACCCTAACAAGACCCTAATACCTATCAGATATCTAACCCTAATTATTTTGTATTTGCGCAGCCAACCAGGAGCCGTTGGATAAAAATGTTGATCCAACGGCCACGATCAAAGAGGGAAAGTTATCCAGCTGGCCGCGTGTATTACACGCCCGGACCGTTCGGATGCCACGCGCGCGTTCGATCCATGCTCGGACCCTTCGATATCCCACGCATGCGTGAATCCCACGCGCTATAACTCCTCGACTGCTGAGCCCACGTGTCACAATCTGGAGCCGTTCCACCGATCGAGGTTTTATCTGGACCATGCATTCTTCAAGCTATCCCGACCGTTAGATCGAATCTGATCCAACGGTCGAGAACGCCTCTGGCCGAAGACATCTCCCCCACACCGCCACCATGCTTCCACCATGACGGCCTTCAACCACCGCGTTCAGATATATCAAAAATCACAAAAAAGAGGCGATGCCAGTATCATTTCATATCTAAAAAATGTATTTTACAGTACTTGCTACCAAACCAAAAAAGAGGGATATATTTATGAAACAAGTAATTTGTAAGGCAGTCCAGTTGTGATCAGTTACAGAAAAATAAGAAAGAAGCACAAAGTTTCAGTGGTAACTCCCAATTCTTTTTCTTACTTCTTTGCATGCATGTACAAAAAATACGAAATGATAACAAAAAAAGGAGGGATGTAGATATGTTACCTTCGTCGTCAACGGATCTTCCCTCACCAGTGACAAGCCTCTTCAGCTTTCCAAAGCTGAACATGGTGAACTGAAGGGAGAGGGAGGTCCCTTTTGGTTTCATTTCGGTTAAACATAAACAATTTTTTTTTTCATTTCGTATTTGCTTAGATCTAGACAAAAGGGTGAGTCTTAGCATAAATCTAAGTTCAGATTTGGGTTCGGTTTGAAAAGAGGTTGGTTTTGGGTGTTTCTTTTGGTTCGCCGGCGCCGGCTAGCGGCGGTCGGCGACGAAGAAGACGGCGAACGGTCACCGATTTCTGGGTTCATCAAAGGTTTGGGAGGGTTGAGTTGAGAGAAAGTGATAGATAGGGTATTATAAAAAATGGATAAAGAAGAAAAAATGAGGGAAAATTTGAGATCGGGCTAAAAAATGGGATTTTATAGGCATTTTATTTTGTGAAATGGTAAAATTATAAAATAAATCACCCCGCGTTTTCGATATTTGTATTTCTGTCTTGCCACATGGGATATTTACAACCCTGGTCCCCCTTATATTCTAAAATCTTGCAATCCAACCCCTGGATTAAATTGAATCAGTTTTTAAATGGCGAAATTACCTCACCAGCCCCACCGTGTTTTTGAAATATTCACTTCGAGCCTGCCCCGTGGTCCAATTACAGTTTTAGTCCTTTTAGATTTTGTTTAGTTTGCAATTTCGTCCCTAAATCGCACATTATTGCCTTTTAATTTCTGTTTCTTATGTTTATTTCTTTTCATTTCAGTCATGTTCCATATTTAAATATTCATGTTCGTTTATTATGATCGTATATGTTGATGTAGCCTTTTTACCTGCTCATATGTCTCTCGTACATGCTTCGTATTTTCATGTTTATATGTACATATGTGTTAAGTTTATGGTGATTATGTATTTTTGTGCATTTGTTCGGTCATTCGTATCACACATATTCGATTGATATTTTAATTAGCTCGTACACAACATGTTTTGTATTTTAGCATGTATTGTATGTTCTCTTTGCTTTTAGGTTACGTGTTAGTATATTTTCTTTGTCATGCATAATACCATGTTCTACATATGTTACAATGTGTTTTATTTTTAATATGTATGTCTTCTTGTAATATGTGTTTTTGTTCCCACATGTATTTATTCATGCCTTGTTATTGTGATATGTTAAATTTGTTCTTATTTACGAGTAGGATTAATATATATGTATGTATGTTTTAGATTAGTATTCTATTATGTTAATATTTATTGTATTTAAATTATTTGCCATGTTTTATATTTTGCTCACTAAGTTTGCATAATGGAATATATAATGTCCATGCGGTGCCCTTTTATCCGAGCGTAAACGGGGCTAGTATCAGGCGTAGTGATAGTGGTTGGGCGTTTACTCTCGGATAACTGGGCCTTTAAAATTTACTCGCACTTATAATCAAATTTCAAATTGATCGTCACTTTAATCCGGAAAATCTAATATTAATAAAGCGGTAATTATTAAAGTGCCAATTTTGGGCGGTGTGGGGGTGCTAATCCTTCCCCATCCGTAACCGACTCCCGAACCCAATAGTTTTTGAATCTCTGGTTTTATGGTGTCCGGCCTACCTAAGTGGCCGGTGGCGACTCTCTTTCTTTAAATGAAATACGGTATTTTTAAAACCCCACGGAATAAATATTTTAATACCCGAAAAACCACAAACACTTCGAAAACACGTTTCTTTTAGCGAAAAGGACATCGCTACACACCCACATACTTATTCTCGAAGTCCTTGAGAAATTTGTCCCAAGATGGTCGATTAGGGTGTCATCCAAGCTCTACTGCTTTTCACCATTCTCTAGCATTGCCCTTCAACAAGGACAAGATATATGACAGCTTGTCTTCTTATCTCAACCTCATATACCTCATAATCCAACATGTATCTTGCAACCACTGCTCTGCATGTACTGGGTTATCTCGCCCTGATCAATGGAAATCCGTAGCACCTTGCCTTCTCACCCTTTCAATAGGTGCCTCACGAGGGGTAACAGATGTCCTCGGTATTGCCCATACAATCTGGTGCAACGTCCGATTCAGATGTGAGAAGTAGTTGACTCTTCAGTCAACTGTGTCCTTAGACATGTCCTTTGTACCAGACACATATTCCTCATCGTAACTCCCTTCTCTGAAGCCCAAACTTTTCTCGTTGATTTTTGCCCTCTTTGGCATGATTCAATTCTGCACAACAACAAACGAGGTATGTAGATTCTCTAAGTGAATGCTGGCAAAATGGACAGAAAATATGTATTGGAAAAGTATAAAACAGTGCCAAGATGAGTCTTTTGCGTGTAAGTATACACGGTCTGTAAGTAATACAACAGTTAAGCTGAGTATCGATCCCACAGAGATTGACTTGGAATTCAATTGTCTGTGATTGTTACTTGCTTTGAGAAAAAGTTGTTTTGTTTTGAAGTTGGTTTTAGAAATAGTTGAATAGAAAAGAAATAAAAGTAAAGTAAAGTCGTTGGCAAGGAGGGTGTTTTTATGAATGATGAGCGTTGGCAGGGAATGCCTGGTTTTCACGCTATTCATGTCGTGCCAGCCTTTAATAATAACTTGTCTTGGCATTTTTTGCTGAGAAAATTCAAAATTAGCAAAGCCTCTCTCGATGGTCATTGCCCTAAATTGATCATGTAAAAACCCCTATATCTTTATAGTGCTTGCTTTTAAATAAATCAATTTGATTAAGATCCAATCTATGCTCCTAAGAGGTAAATTTCACTCCCGAAGTAAGTTCATCTACTTGAACGACTTCTCTCGAAGCTTCTCTCCTCGGTATTCAACAACTTAATCGTTGCCACCCCAAGTCTGTTAAGATATTGAGGTGCAATAGGCCAACAATGCCAGCTCTCGCTTGGCATAGTATTTAGAAAACATTAAAGTATGCCGAATAGATAAAACATTGCCAAGGCAGATTTATTATTAAAAACTAAACATGAAAACATCATTTCAACACAAACATCCACCACCAACTATTGAATTAATTCATGGTGAGGGATTTAACCAAAAAACCATAAACGTTTTCAAAATACATCATCATTAAAAATAAAAATAACTAAACAAAGAGAATGGGCAAGAATGGGGTCTCTCGATACAGCCCTTTAATGGCTCCAAGCCCTCGGTCTAGCTGGTCAAACCACATAGCCTTCCTCTTCTAATCGACAATGAAATCCTCTCCAAGTTCATCCTCTAAATGCTTGCTTGATCGTTCTTTAAATAGGCATGCGAAAAAGCCCTAGGATAAGCCTTCACGTTTGAAATTTGAATACACCAAGGGATAAGGGATGTGATCATCTTATCCAGATTTGAAGTGATAAGTTGATCAGGTTTTCACTAGGGCTGACGTCATATGTTGTCGATCCTTTAGCAGCTGCGCTTGGCATCGTTTGATCCATCTGTGCCAGACAGACTTGGCATCCTATTTTTTTGCCTTCCTATTTTTTTAGAGTTTGATCAAATGCTATTTTTTCGCAGCCTGATTTGGTCCTAATTTTTCAGGCTAGCATTGCCAAGGGTTCTTGGCATAACTCTTATGGCATCCTATTGCCAATGGTGCTTGGCATTTCTCTTTTGGTCATTCGCTGCCAATATCAACTCGGCATTCTCTCTGGCATTCTTTCATTTGTTTCATTTATGGGCCAAATACTATGTCAAACCTGCAAAATTGCCGACAAAACAACCATTCACACTGGCATAGATAGAATCCCAAACTCCTTATGCAAATGCATGATTTTAACAACTTTATGCAACTAAATATACCTAAAAACAAGCAAAAGCATTGTAAATTTGGCATTAAAAATGGTACTTTTGGAGAGGTAACACACCCCCAAACCTAACTTATTGCTTGTCTTCAAGTAATGCAAACAAATAACTGTGAAAATATTACCTCGACAAAATTTTGGTTATAATGCCAACAAATATTGGCAAGCAGATTTTGGCTCTATTTCTATCCTCAGTATCTTAGTGCAATAATGCCAAGCAGGTAGTAATTCAAGTGCAGCAATATAACTTTAATTTAAGTTTATGAAGAGTGCATGATGTGTAGGCAATATGCATCTAGTATCCTTTCACTCTCTTAGACAGTCTTACTACCTAAACTCAGATTTTCTTATTCTTTTTTTCTTTGCCAAGGGTTTCTGTTGGCATTAATTTAAGCTTGATTCGTGACATTATTTAGTGTGAGAGATAACAGGGAGCATACCACGAATCCCTACCTTAATCTAGACATCACTAGGTTTTCTCTTCACTCATACCCTAAAGTTTTGGACTTGAGAACTAAGATGGAGCAAACCATGAAGCCCCAAATAGCTTATTATCCCTAAGGTAGAGGAGAGTTCTATTTTTTTCTTGCCTTAGCAGAACATTGCTGCCTTATTTACTTCTTTTACCCTGGTATCATTTTTTTAAAATCTGAGCATAGTTTCAAAAGGTCTAAGTTTGCTAAGGAACTAGATACATACTATGTGTTAAGTGTAAGTTCAATTCTCTAAACTAGAGATCAATTACCAAGCAAACTTAGCATAACTATTCTGTTGGCATGGCATTGCAACTAAAGATTAAAATTTCTTCATTAGACAGACACCAAGATCAAATTAAACTTGCCTAACAAGTGTTAACATTCTTCAAAATACTCATCCATGAGTATCGATACTAATTTTAGGTTCAAAAAAATTAGACCTTCAAGTCGTACCGATACGCTTCACTCTGTATCAATACGCATTATCGGTATTCAGATCTCCCCGTACTAATCCAAACCCGTACCGGTACTCTTACCCATAATTATCGGTACGCTAAGCCTCTTTTAGGCAATGTAATAGTAGGTACCGATATGCCTTTTTCGTACCGGTACGCAAAAGCGTTACTAGAATCCTTAATATGCAAGGGGTACCGATACACGGGGAGGCGTATCGATACTCCTCTCACAACCCCTTTTTATACTAAGGCGTACCGATATAATGGTCCCCGTACCGGTATGCGAGCCCGAGTTTCGAACTTCGGGTGCATGTTTCACCTAAAAACCCTGTTTAACCCCTATGATTAAACCCCAAATCGTTCCTACAAGTTATGGTGATAGTATTAGGTGGATTACTACCGAATTTAGGCCATTTCAACAACAATTCCAAGTTTTACCATTAACAACCACTCAAGCTATATCAAGGCCAAAAACACCAAATCATGCTTCAAAGCTTAACTTCATGATTTCCATGAAACTATGAGAGTTAGTAGTGTAGTAACCTTGATTCCACAGCTGAGAATGAAGCCCTTAACCACAACTTTAAGCCTTGATCTTCCCTTGCTCCTTTGAGGAGTTCCCAACCTCTTTCACTACAAGAGATGTTACCAAACGTGTTACCACCTTGTAGGGAGTATTAAGGGAGTCAAAACACAAACCTTTGCAAGAATAAAGCCCTTAAACACCTATTCTCGTTCTCTCTCATCAGCTCCCACCAAAACATACTCTTTCACCAAAACTAATCATTCTTACCTTGATTGATAGATCTCCCAAAGCTGAACAACTTTCCCTTGAACAGAAATCTGAGATTTCCAACACAAACCCTCAAAATTCAACCTTTAATGACAGTATTTTTAAGAGAGAGAGGTTTGAATGAGAAGAAGGTGTTATTAAAGCATGGTGATCTCACCTCTGCCAAGGGCCAAAGAAATTAGCCCCTCCCTCATTTATAACTATCAAAATGAGCTTTTTACCAAATTACCCCTCTCTACTCTGCTCAGCCCACTTATCAACTACAAGCCCAACACATAAATAGCCCAATGGCTCACTCAAGCCCAAAAACACGACCCACATACGAGGCACATGCCTCAATCAACCCGACCCTCTAATTTTCAAAATTCAGGTCGTTACATCCCTAAATCTCAAACCCCTGAGTCCCAGATCCATATTGTAGTCATTGTCGTTGCCAATCGGTGACGACATGTCCACCACTTTCATCATCGTACCTCCAAGATCATTTTCCCTATCCTTCCATCGTCGAAACTCGAGAGCCGACGTATCTAACGTCGAAACAAAGTCAAGCGGTAAAAGAAGAGAAAAAAAAAAGAAATGATGGGCGGCAAAAGGTGGCTGATCAAATGACGAACGTCATGCGGATCTTGTGGCGACAGAAGAAGGCTTCATCCATCGCCGGTAGCGTGATGAAAGACGATGTCAGTGGCCGAATTTTGGGATCTAGGGATTTAGGGTTTATTTTTTGAATTTTGAGAAGTTTAAGGTTTTTTAAAAAATTAAGTTAAATGAAATAAAAAAAATTAAAAAGAAATTAAAATCAAAGCAACATGTCCTGATTTAATTAGCTAGCGAAAATTTTTTAAACAGTCGTTAATGACTAGACACCTAAAATGGTAACGATAAAAACTTTATACACCTATTTGGTCCAAAAAATATTTTAAAAACCTATTGAAACAAAATATTTTTCTCATGCGGTGTCGATGAATTTGAACAGTTAAATTCAGACAAAAAAAGAACACGAATAAAAACCATGACATTATCAAAACTTGTCGAGCTTTTGTAGTTATGGAATATGTTAAGTTTTGGTTTAAATTCAGACGGCTGTACTAGGAGAGCTGATTGGATCGCACAAGGCATCAGAAAAATTGGTGCAAATGTATGCAGCTTTCACGGGAGTGGGAGTGGGAGTGGGAGTGGGAGCGGGAGCCTCAGCCATGTTTTGAGGGCTGCTTCCATTAGGGTTGGACCTTTGATCGAGTTAAGTTAAAGTTTTTTAAATTATTCAAGTTTACAAGCCATAATTCATTTTTTTCAAGTAGATTCGAGATTTATCCACCTCTAACTTCCACATTCTTGCAAAGTTCTAACCATGGGCAAAAAACCAGCGGCTGACATGGGAAGGAAGAAGATGGGAAGGAAGAAGAGGGCTTGATCCACATATATTCTCCAATTTTCTTTTGCCATAGTAATAAATTAGTAAAATATTTCAGGAGAGTAGTAAATCTCATGTCTCGATACTAGTATATTATTATTTGTCTATTTTTTTAAAAGAAACTACACGTACTTTGATCAAATATGTAACGTGATACGATAGTTATGATGTAGTGTAACTATACATATGAAATTTTGATTTTTTTTTTGTATAATTCTATATATGAAACTTTGATTATAACTCAACTGTACATATTTTAAAAACAAATGCATCCAATTAATTTCATATTGTATAAATATAGCTATTCAATGTACAAACGTAAATTGATGCTATATCAATATTGGTTTTAATTATTTGTAAAAATTGAATTAAATTAAAATTTTATGTACACAATTTTACATAAATGTAATTAAAGTTTTATGTGTAGTTTTGGAGTCTTTAAATTTTGACTCTCATTTTAAATTTGTCCTTAAATTTTTAAACGTTCTGATTTTATCCCCAAACTATAGCTCTCATTTTAAATCGGTCCCTTAACTTTTGAATATTTCATTTTCATCTCCAAATTATGATCCTCATTCTAAATTGGTCTCCAAATTTTTTGAATATTCCATTTTCATACTCAAATTATTGTTTATGCCACAAGATATTATTACATAATACATATCAATGTTTACATGACAATTAACTGTTTTTATAACTGATTATTAACATAAGATATGATTTTTATGACGATTTTTTTGTTCACATAGTGTAAAATAATTCAAACATATGATATTCAACTTTATAAAAAAAATAATAAGCAAGTATATTTAGTCGGTTAGCCAATATTCTTTTAGGTTATAAGTTCTAGGCTCACTTAGAACACTCCTCCTTTTTTCCTTGAAGTTTCATTATCCCTCACCTCTATGTAAGATTAAAATTAGATTTAAGATTTGTCAAAAAAAGTATTTTTTCGCAATGAATTGAAAAGTATTTCAACATACACTCAAGTGTTTGGTGTATTTGTAAGGCATATTGCACTCTTAAAGAGATGATACGAGTTCAAACCTTAAAATAACATTGTTAGAAATGACAATCTCACACCCCAAATATAAATCGCAAGACGAATATACATATTATAAAAAATACTTCATAATAATTACTTACCTTATATTACTTTTAACCTCAAAAATACTCGTAATCCATAAATACTTTTAAAAAAATACTACTCATAACATGACAATTAACTGTTTTTATGACGATTTTAAAATTTTAATTAAAAAATTCTTCTCAAAGTCACCGTCTTTTCTTGATGATTTTTTAAAACTATAAACGATTTTTTTAATCACGCTAACATTGTCTCTACTTTAATAAAATATTTTTTTACTCACCCTAGGAGAATTTTCTTCTAGAGACCCATAACACGGTCCTAGATTCATTTATAGACTTCTATTCTATCGATAAACATTTTAAATAATAATGCAAAATTTTATTATTATTTTTTAAAAATCAATATTATATTCTTAATTTGAGAAATATTTGATATACTATTTTATAAAATTATGACGTATTTTCTAATTTTTTAAAAATATTTATTTGAATTTGAAATATAAATAAATAAAGCATATATGTAATATGTATATTATAGGAAGACTATTAAATTATTGATATTATTTTTATTACTGAATTATGAATTTTGCCAATTAAATAATTAAATTATTGAAATGGATTCAATTAAGGCATTGGCCGTTATTTGTTAACAGAATTATTAACGTAAAAGTTAAATAAATTTGTATAATTTAACATAAAATGCTTGGGAAACCATACATCTGTCTAACCTTTGAACCAATACCACAAATTAATTTATAATTGACAACATTTAATATGTCTTAATTTAAATTATTATCTTTAACTTAAAAAATATATTTTATTACTAAGTTAATTTAAAAAATATATTTTATTTTTTATTATAATAAAGCTATATTTATATTATCAAAGCAAATGTTGAGATTTGAATCCATAATGTAAAAGTAAATGAGCATCCTTTATCACCCAACAAATTACATGATCTCATTTTAACTTTAAAAATATATTTTATTTTTATATTCAATTAAAACAATATATTCTATTTTTATCCTAACTTTAAAAATATATTTTAATCTTATATTAATTTTTAAAAATATATATTTTATTCTTATATTCACTTAAAAATATATTTGTTTTTATCTTAATTTAAAGAAATATATTTTATTCATATCTTAACTTAACGAAATATATTTTGTTCTTATCTTAATAAAAATGCATTTTATTCTTCTTTTAACTTAAAAAATATTTTATTCTTTGTTCAAAAAATATTTTATTCTTATTTATTCAAATATATATATATATATGGTTAGGATCCACTTACATAGTGTAAAAGTTTTTAAGTTTTATACGTTTTATGGATTGTTAGATGAGAAAAATGGATGGCTGAGATTAACTATTTATTTTTTTCAAGTAATAATCTTCACATATTCTACTGTTAATCTCAACCATTCGTTTCACCCATCCAACGATCAAAAAATGTATAAAACTTAAAAAAAATTTACACTGTATAACCGGATCTTATATATATATAATGTTATCAAATATAAACCCAATGTCAAACTTGATTTAGTGGTTGGGCGGGCTTTTATACAAATAAGGCTAGGAAAAAGATGGGCCTGGTCAGTCGTTTTGCTTATGTTGTCTTTATAATTTTTATATATTTTAATTCTGTTATGATATTTTGTAGCTTTTAATTTTTATAAATTTTAATAGATTCTTATAATTACAAATCTCAAAATTAAAATGATTTATATATTTTAATTCATACATGTTCCGCCCGACTAAAAAAGACCGTTAATGTATAATGGTTGCTTACCACGACGGAGTTAGAAATGAGAGTTAAGGTATAAAACATAAATATTTGAAAGTATAGTAAATTTATAATTAATTATATTTTTAAAAAATATATATAAATAAAGGATAAAAAAAGTTTGGTGCTATTGGCCCTGCCACTTACTGAATGAGGCATGTAAACGAATCGAATGAACACGAACGAGGATATGTTCATGTTTGTTCGTTTAATTTTAACCGAATAAATGAACGAATACGAACAATTAAACGAACATAATTTATTGCTCGTGTTCGTTTGTTAAAATAATAAATGAACACAAACGAATATTGAGTATTGTTTAATTTTTTTACTTCATATTTTTAATATATGTTTTAAAATTTATTAAATATAATGTTTTTGTTATGAAAAATAATAAATATAAATAAACATATGTGAATAAATTTAAATGAACAAAAACGAACGGGTTACCGAATGTTCACGAACATCAATGAATGAGCAAAATGAACGAACAAGCCCTTTGTTCATGTTCGTTCATTTAATTAAACGAACATAAAATCTTGCTTATATTCGTTCGTTTAATAAATAAACGAATATCCCACCGAATATTTTACGAACAGTTCGTTGAATGTTCAGTCGTTTACAATCATATACTGTATAATTCCGTCGCTTACTTAAATGTCCACGTCTCTCAACCTTATTTAATAATGCTGTATTATTTGACATACAATCTACTACCAAATAACCTACACCTGTCTAAATTCAATACCTTAGATTCACTCATTAAGTATAGTAAAACATTCATATTCGATTAGTTCTGATAAGATTGAATTTCTTTTAAATTCGGAGCACTCTCGGGATGGGATGAGCTTTCTTAAAATAAAATTCAGGAATCAGGTTTAGAGGTGATCCACTACGACCCATCTCACTATAATGATAAAATTTTCAATATATATGTTGTTTAAAATATTAAGAAATTATCACTATATGTTGTAGTTCCATATCTCTTCCCATGATTTTAAAGCCATTTGAACCAACACCAGTTCTTGTCAGGATAGAAACAGAGGAGGCTAGATGTCTAAAAATTTAAAATTTATATATGATTTAAAAATTTATATGTGTTTTCTATTAAAAATTTATCTTTGCCTCTGTAGCGATGTCATTTTCGCTAAAAATCGGGTTTTCGAGATGTTTGTGATTTTTCGGATATAAAATGTTTATTCCGTGGGGGTTTTAAAAAACCGCGTTTTATTTAGAAATTGGAGTCGCCACCGGCCACTTAGGTAGGCCGGACACCATAAAAACCAGAGATTTTGAAAACTGTTAGGTTCGGGAGTCGGTTACGGATGGGGAAGGATTAGCTCCCGCACACCGCCCAAAATTGGTACTTTAATAATTATAGCTTTATTAATATTAGATTTTCCGGATTAAAGTGACGATTAAATTAAAATTTGGTTATAAGTACGAGTAGATTTTAAATGCTCCGTTATCCAAGAGCAAACGCCCAACCACTATCACTACGCCTGATATTGGCCCCGTTTGCGCTCGAATAAAAGGGCACCGCATTGACAATTAATATTCCGTTATGCAAACCTAACAAAAAACATTATAAACAAATATTTACAAAGACATGGAACTACAAAAACATAAAAGACATAAACATAATAATATTAAAATGTAAAATGTATGAACAAAAACAATGTAACGTGTCCTAAAAATAAAACAACAAATACAAATATAAACATGCAAAAAGAGGCATGCTTTTCAAAACTAAATTAATTAAATCTAACATACTTACACATAAAGATGAACCACAACTACCACCTACATAACATATATACACGACATAATATGATACCAAAATAATAAAACAACATACTAGAATAAAACTAATATTTAATACTTAACATATGACACAAATTTCATTCATAAATAAAAACATTGTATATGACAAACAATATCACACTATCATATAACCTAAGAGGCAAAAAGATAAAAAAAAACTCATGTAAACATGCGAACATGACATATAACCTAAACTAAAACGTAGCATGTGAGACAAACATGAATACGGCATGAACAAAATAAATTAAAACATAGGAACACGGTATAACACATTTTAATACACAAATTATATGGATGTAAATTAATATACTATACAAAACATATATCAACACCAAAAGAACGATATGAACATGCTAAAAACACATAAAAAGGATAAATATTTAAACATGAAAAAAAGGACTGAAACGGAATAATAAAAAATAGAAGGCATAAATTAAAAAGTACATTTAGGGATCGAATTAAGAACCATGCAAAACCCATAAGGACTGGAAGTGTAATTGACCAAGGGGCAAGCTCAAAATGGAAACTTTGAAAACGCGGGATGGTTCAACATGTGATTTCACCATTTATAAATCTGATTTTGGTTAATTTAGTGATCAAATCGAAATAAAACAGAAAAGAAAAAGGACTGAAATTGTAATTGACCCATGCGGCGAGCTCAAAACGAAAAATCTAGAAATACGGGGAGATTAAAGCCGTTGTTATACCATTTTTAAAATAACCAGGTCTATAAATAAACCCCTTTAGCCTGAAATCTGCCTCTTTGGCATTTTAAATTTTTGGCTTCAAAATAAACTCTCCCCCCTTTATTATTCTCTCAACTCGAAGCCAAATGAACCTACATCGGCCGCCCTATTCTCTAGAAATCGGCGAGCTTCCGCCGTATCGGCCCCCTCAGACCACCGTCGGCCGCCACTCGTCGGCGGTCCTCGAACCAGGGCCTAAAACACCCATTTTTCACTCTAAACCCACATCCAACCTTAGATTTTAGAAGAAAGAGACCTATTTTTCTAGATCTAAAAAAAATAAAACCGAAACTCTTTCTCCTCTTATTTTTTTTAAAAATGTTTTGTAAACTAAGACCAAACAACCCCTCATTTTTACCAGTTCATTGTGTTTGGCTTAAAAGCCTTACGGCTTATTACCGGCGGCGAAGAACCTTAATCGTCGAGGGTAAGAACCGACCTCTTTAACATTTTTTGTTTGATATTTTGATACTCTTGAAAGATATGCATACAGTAAAAGAATAAAGGAAAATACCACTGGATTGTATTTCTGGAAAAACTGATTACAACTCAACCATCCTCTTGTTCTTACAACCTCTCACACATATATCCTCTCTGATTGTCTTTTGGTAGAAGATATGATACAAAATACATATTTTTCTGATTTGGTCACTGACATATCTACTTTTTCTTGTGTTTTTGGTGATACGTCTAATGTGGTGGTTGGTACGACGGCATGGGGAGGAGGCATGGTGGTGATCATATGGTCAGAGCGTCCCTTGGACGTTGGATCAGATCTGATCCAACGGCCGGGGTGATTTGAAGATGGGCGACCAAGATTCGATCTGGGGAAAGACGAGACTGCCCAAGATCTTGCTACGTGGAGCTCAGTTGCCGAAAAGTCATGCGTGTGTGATACACGCGCGCATGTGGAGCCGAACAATCCGCACATGGTTCCACGCGGCTAGCTGGAGAGACGCTATGGTTTGATCTCGGCCGTCAGATTTGGATCCAATCCAATGGCCCTCTTTTATCTGCGCAAGGGATAAAAACAATTAGGGTTTAGATAGTCTGATATGTGTTATGGTTTTGGGCCAAACGAGCCTTGTAAATTTAAGTTTTAAGTTTTGTAACTGCATGGACTAGACTGTTATAATATATGTGGGTTTTATTTATTTTAGATCTGTTACATATATTTGTATTACAATTAATATTAATAATAAAACCAATAATTAAAACACATATATATTACTACATGCATACGTACATAATTAGACACACACACACATATACACGCATAAGTTATATAACATGTAATATTAATAATAACTGATAATACATATACACACACTCATGTATATATAACATACATGCGCACATATAAACTAATAATGACATTAATATCCTAATAATAATAACATTAATTCACATGCCATATACGTACATATACACATACACGAACATTTATAACATTTATACATACAATCAACATGCAATCATACACATAAATACATCACACACATATGTTGTGTATATATTAATAACACACATATATACATAGTATATATATATATATATACATAGTATAACACGTATATATATACATAGTATAACACGCCCACATGCGATAATAATACCCTTTAATTATTATATTAACAATATTCACAAATCGGATAAAAATGAGTGATTATAGTTGCCCATCTTTGCTTGTTCTTGTGAAATGAGAACAAAGCAAAGACCGAAAGTACTCATTTTTATCCGATTTCCCTGCTCACGACTTCGGAATCACGTGTTCTTCTGGAACTCTCCGCTTTTCCTTGGCCGGATCTTCAGGCTCGTAAGTTCTCCTTATATAGAACTTCTTCACATTTGGTTCTTCTTTGGGATTCTAGAGTTAAGGCTCTTCCTATATGGAGCCTTTTACTGGGGATTCGAAAACGTAGGCTTCTCATTTACATAACCTTTGTCTTTGATTTTTCTTTCCTCTTTTTATTTTTCTTCTTTTTTCCTTCTTCTTTTTCCTTCTTTCTCTATTATTTTTTCTTTTTCTCTTTTTCTTCTTTTTCTATTTTTTCTACTTTTTTTTTCTTTTTCTCTTATTTTTCTCTTTTTTTTGCTTTTTCCCTTTATCATTTTTTTCTTTCCTCTTTTTTTTTACGAGGCTGTTGACATTTTTGGACCTACGCTACTAAGGCTGCCGCATCATGCCCGAAGGACTTATCGATGGCCCGAATGACTTATCACCATGGTCGAAAGACTTACTGATGGCCCGAATGACTTAACATCGTGCCCGAAGGACTTACCGATGACCCGAAGGATTTAACATCTGGGTCTCACGCTGCTATAGCTGCCGATCTTTCTGGACTCATGCTACTAATGCTGCCGCATCATGCCCGAAAGACTTGCTGATTGCCCGAAAGACTTATCACCATGCTCGAAAGACTTACTGGTGGCTCGAAGGACATAACACCATGCCCAAATGACTTACCGATGACCCGAAGGATTTAACATTTGGGCCTCACGCTGCTATGGTTGTCGATCTTTCTGGACTCACACTACTAATGCTGTCGCATCATGCCCAAAGGACTTATCACCATGCTCGAAAGACTTATTGGTGGCCCGAAGGACTTAACACCGTGTCCGAAAGATTTAACATCCGGGCCTTCGAATGGTTGATGATTTTTTAACACGCTACTAATGCTACCGCATCATGCACGCGACTATGGCTATCGATTTTTGCCTCTCGGACTCTTGCTACTATTTTTCTGGACTCACGCTACTAATACTACCGCATCATGCCCGAAGGACTTACTGATGGCCCGAAAGACTTATCGCCATGCTTGAAAGACTTACTGGTGGCCCGAAAGACTTAACACCGTGCCCAAAGGATTTACCGATGACCCGAAGGATTTAACATCTGGGTCTCACGCCACTATGGCTGTCGATTTTTCTGGACTCACGCTACTAATGCTACCGCATCATGCCCGAAGGACTTACTAATGACCGAAGGACTTATCGCCATGCTCGAAAGACTTACTGGTGGCCCGAAGGACTTAACACCGTGCCCGAAGGACTTACCGATGACCCGAAGGATTTAACATTTGTGCCTCACGCCGCTATGGCTGCCGATTTTTCTTTTCTTTAGTAAATTCTTTGACAATTCTTCAAATACATGTCTAGGAACAAGCAAAAATTGACATGCCTCTATCTATATGATGCATGCAATGTCGTGCTTTCTTCTTTTTCTTCTTCTTCTTTTCTTCTTTTTTCTTTTTCTTTTTTCTTATCTTTTTCTTCTTTTCTTTTTCTTTTTTTTTTTTTTTTTTTTTCTTTTTTTTTCTTTTTATCATAATTTTCTGTTCTAAAGTCTTACGCTCTGGAAGGTTATTTCTCGAATTTCTTTCCTTCTCTCCTGTTGCAGTATGTCCTTTGATCAATTATTTATCTAATTCATGTCTTTTAACCCTTTCGTGATATAATTCTCACTTTTTTTCTTTTTCTTTTTATTTTTAAACATGTTTTAAAATCCCATGCCCTGAAAAGTCATTCTTCAGATTTCTCCGTTCCTTTCTTTTTTTTGCAATATGCTCAATTTTGATCTTCATTTCTGTCAATTTTTGTTAAATGGGTACCCGCTCTTGTTCTTTTGCACGAGCACTTACCTTTCTTCTTCGGGGTCTCTGTCCGCTTCACCAACAAACTCTATATCATTCATGTGCAGAGATTCTTACCATTCTTTATGCTCTGTATTGCCCCATTCGATCATGAGCTCGGCTACCTTCCAACTCCTTTGACCCAACATTCTGAGTATTTGTTAGTTTCGTCATCGGGGTAAGCAAAATGCTTATATATTCTGCACTTAACCTCAATCTTCTTGTTGCCTCTTGATGGGAACCATTTGTCAATCTTCGTGCTTTAATTCTTTGGAGACTCGATGTTTACCTTTTATCATCCCCCGTATTTTGTAATCTCATTCTCGTCTTGGTTCGTCCTTCATTTTTTGAACCAATCAAGGCATCATTGCTGAAACCCGCTTCTTGTTCTTGAGCTGTCTGACACCAATGCTCTTGTCATCATCTTTATCCTATACATTGTGGGGTCATTTCTGGTTAGGTGCTCTAATAATATCCGTAACCTTGTGTTCTAGATCTTGTCCCTGAAGTAATACATGGAAATCTTTGTTGCTTTAGCTTGTCAACTTGTTGATTGGCATTCCACTGAAGGGTATCATTTAGATTAACATACAGGATCTTGAAAACACAACATATGAGCTCTGGATATCCACTGCAAGGGCGGCTTAGATTCAACCACTCAGTAATTCAAGGATGTGAAATCTTCCCTGGCAACTCGGTTCATCCTCATGATTACCGCATTGCTGCAGAATACTACTCTTTCTCAATTCTCATTATCTACTCCGCCCCCAAAAAGGGTGGGCTTGTATGACCACTCGAGCGCAGAAATATTACTCTAAGAATAGAGTTCCAGGTGGTGCGAGATTTAATTTTACCTATGTTGTCGTTTATTTTTTCTTTTTATTTCCTTTCTTTCTCCTCCTTTTTTATTTTCATTTTTCTTCTTTTTCTCCTTTTTTTTTCCTTCTTTTTTCTTTCCTTTTCCTTTTTTCTCTTTCTCTTTCTTTCTTTTCTTTTTCGTTTTTATCATTATTTGAGGAAATCAATTCGTCACAGTCCTTTTTCTTGAGGGCAACAATGGAGCAAACAACACTGCCTCAAGTTACTCGGCATAGTCACGATTTGAAAATATTACCATCATTCACGAAGCTAAGGTTTCTTGAATGGGATGATGTATCTCTTCCTTATCGCTTCAGTGGAGTGCCCCAAAATTCTCACACTCTTATTTTTTTTCTATTCTTTCTCTTTCTCTTTTCCTTTTTTTTTTCAATTCTTCTCCTTTTTTAATTCTTATTTTTACTTCTTTACTACCTAGAAGATTATGCCTAGAGTTTCAATTTCAAGCAACTCTACATGGTTGATATTTGAAGTTTTTTCGTCCTTGAACATCATCGAAAGAGTAGTAATCTCGCTTTGCTGACCAGAGTCTGGTATGGAAGATTACACATCATCATTGTCACAACATCTATCTAATGTCACATCTTGCAATTGATATCCAGTGTCCTACAACGACAAGAAAATGTACATCTATTTGCTTTCAAGAACATTATATGTTAAGCGAAACGCGTTCATCATTGGAATAAAAATCAACAAACATGCCCATTCACCAAATATCTTTACCACATGTGGGCTACAGGTGGTAAAGTTGATTCCTTGTATTACTTCAGGAAAGTCTTTTAATGTAGACACATCTCTGGCTTCCTCAGCACTATGCAGACTTACCCCTCATCCTTGGTCATCTACTGCTGGATCAGCTCTTGTGTCAGGGTTCCATCATTGATCAGCTTCTTGATTTCCTCCAATAAAGGTTTACATTTCCTGGTGGGATGTCCCGGTGCCCCTATATGGAATTCCCACGTGCTAATCGAGTCAAAACTATGGGCAGACGGATCAGGTGCACTCTTCATTAGCCTAGGAGCAAGATAGTGACCCCCTACCAAATGAGGCCAAATGTCTAAGATAGATGTTCCAAACACTTCCAAATTTGTGCTTGTTTGAGAAATTTTCTTTGATGACCCCGATGTGTCAGTCTGTCTTCTTATTTTATGACCACGCGAACCCTAGAGATGACACTCATCTCCGTCTTTTTCGATTCGGTCCCTAGACTTAGGCCCCAATTTTCCTTCTTTGATTGGGTATTCTATCCTCTCTCCAATCGTCATGAAATCTTCGAATCCATTTCTTGATTTCTTCAACATCACATCAAAGAAAGGAGAAGGAAGCGTTGCATGGAACAGGGGAGTCAACTCTTCTTCCACTAAAGGAGGCTGGACTTGGGTCGCCAAACATCGCCACCTTAGTGCATATTCCATGAAGCTCTCATTTTCTCATTCTGAAGAAACTGACGACAGGGTGCTAAATCTAAAGCATATTTGTATTGACCCAAGAAGACATTAGCGGGGTCACCCCATGACCTAACTTGGTTTCTATTCAAACGGTTATACCACGCTGCTACAGGTCCCGTTAGGCTATCATGGAAGTGGTGGATCAACAATTCTTCATTCTTCATGTATCCTTCTATTTTTCTACAGAACATGGTTAAGTGAATCTTCGTGCAGCTGGTTCCGTCATACTGCACAAATCTGGAAACCTTGAAATCTGGAGGAATGACCAAATCAGGGGCTAGGCAAAGTTCCCCCGTATTGAAAACATTTATCTTTTCTTTCTTCTTCAGCTCTTTCTCGATTCTTTCTTCTATTTGGTCAAGCCTTGACTCTTCGGTTCATTTCATTTTCGAACTAATTCTGCCATCGAACCCCAAGTATTAAATGATGAAGTGTCATGCGATGATAAAATTATTAAACAATGCAAAGGACGCGATGCAAATGCAATGCATGAATGCAATAAAGCATCGATTTCGCAAGTGTTTTGTCCCTATAAGCCATCTTTCATTTAGAACAAAAGGTTTTATTACATCCGGTATTAGGGGTTTACAGATAGCGGTGAGCCCTGGCACCTAATGTTTTGACCTCATTCAACAGTTCTGTCAGCTTTCCTTCGCGGTCCAACGCTGGATCCATATTCTGGCTTATTGGTGCTGCTGCATCGGCTAAGTCTGCTACCTGTTGAGCCACTTGTCGGGCTTGAGTCATAATGATCTTCATGTCTCGGTCTTTCTCCTGTATTGTTTGCTCGGCCTTTTGTAGCTTAACGGTCACTGCTCTAGTACGGATCTCGCTGGTACGTAAAGAAGTCTCGAACCTCGCTATCTGTTCTTTGAGTGCTGCGTTTTCCATTTGAAAGGCTTGTGATTCATTCCTTTCCTGCTGCAGGCTTGATTTAAGGATATCTTCCATGGCCAGACTGCTTTCCAACTCACTTTGGAGAATGTCGCGTTGGCTCTCAGCTTCTTCCAGCTTCTGTGATAATGATCTGACTTTATTCTTACTATTCTTGCATTTCTACTTCCAGCGTTCTGAACCGTTCCTCAGCTGAATCATGCCATTGATCCACTCTTCCGCAGTGTCACCCAGACCGACATTCTTGAATTCAAAGTGCAGCTTTTGGTACTCGTCTTGTATACTCTTTAATTTCATGCTCAGATCGTGCCTCTCATGCTCGAGCTGGCCGCACTTGCGTGCAAGTTCATCTTCTGAGACTCTTTTATTCTTGACTCCTAAATTCATCCTGCTTGAGTGACCCACTTCTGTGTTACCTGAACCTTGGGCTGGGTATTGACCCTCATTCGACTTTGCCCCTCAGGCAACGGCTGGCTCACTGTAGAATCGGGGTTGTCCGTCTTCGAAACCCAAAACTCCCATTCTGATAAGATCTTGAACTCTGTCCTTCAGGGCCCTACAATTTTCAGTGTGATGACTCTAATTGCCTATGTGGTAGCTGCACCAGACACAACCGTTGTAACCCTTCGGACAAGGAGGTTTCCTTGGTACAGACTTCACTGGTATGATAAGGCTCATTTCGACAAGCAACGGAAGTAACTCGATGTATCTCATGGGTATAGGATAATTCCTTTTGATGTTATTGGATTCTCGAGCTTCCCCTGGTTTTGCCTCTGTTCCCTTGATATCTACCCCAGATATGCTGCTTGTCTGCTTCTTGAGATTGATCACAAAAGGATTCGATTTGTCGTATTTAATGGTGTTATCTGCTCGACATTCTGACCATTCTGTTCCACCTTCTGATCCTCGATCGAATCTTTCCTGAGTTCGACAGGCTGCTTGCCTTTTATCATAGCAATCATCTGGTCCATCATCTCGGACATCTGCTTCTTTAGTTCTTGTATTTCAGCTTGCTTGTTACCAGAACTGACATTGCTTACCGAATCTATTCTAGAATCCTTGAATGATTCTTCCTCCCTGTCCCTGGCCTAGTCTCGGAATGGAACTCTGGAATTAGACCCCCTTCCTTTAGGTCAAAGAACCTTTGGTCCATCATGAACAATCTTCTATTATGGGAGAAATCACTCGGGGATCAATGCCCTGTGTAATAAGAATGCGATGATATGCAAAAACAAAGCAAAAAGAAAACAAGTCAGTACCAGACAAAAAAGATAAATACATAATAAAAGGGCAAATTAAATGCGATAAGCAAACAAGGCAATCCTATTTACATTCCATCTAAGACACCTAGGTTATCCGCATGGCTCTAACATGGTGGGTTTCTATGTGTTCTCTACATGCAGTTTTGGTTCTAGGAGGTACTCGAATTGTCCTCGCTGTCCTCTACTAAGAGTAGCAAGGCCCCCGATCATCACCCATTATAGGCTCCTTTCAACCGGGTTCAATTCAGGGGGACCCATTCGCTTATGCCCGTACGAAGGAACGATATCCTTACAAAAGCATAAGGTACTCGAGCCCCGAAGGTACTTGCTAGGCCCATACGGGAGAACGATATCTCTACGAAAGCATTAGCATTTTCCCCCCACTTAAAAAATGGGTTTATATGCCATATTTTAAATGCGTTAAAATAAACGCGCAATTATAACTGAATGTTAATTTAATAGTCACTTTAACCCGAAATTTCTAATATTAATAAAGCGGTAATTATTTTAAAAAGTTTGACTCTCTTCTTGTTTTCGAAAAAACAAAAAAATTGTCCCCAGCGGAGTAGCCATCTGTAGCGATGTCCTTTTCGCTAAAAACTGGGTTTCCGAGGTGTTTATGATATTTCGGATATAAAATGTTTATTCCGTGGGGGTTTTAAAAAGCCGCATTTTATTTAGAAATTGGAGTCGCCACCGGCCACTTAGGTAGGCCGGACACCATAAAAACCAGAGATTTTGAAAACTGTTAGGTCCGGGAGTCGGTTACGGATGAGGAAGAATTAGCACCCCCACACCGCCCAAAATTGGTACTTTAATAATTACCGCTTTATTAATATTAGATTTTTCAGATTAAAGTGACGATTAAATTAAAATTTGGTTATAAGTACGAGTAGATTTTAAATGCTCCGTTATCTGAGAGCAAACGCCCAACCACTATCACTACGCCTGATACTGGCCCCGTTTGCGCTCTGATAAAAGGGCACCGCATTGACAATTAATATTCCGTTATGTAAACCTAACAAAAAAACATTATAAACAAATATTTAAAAAGACATGTAACTACAAAAACATAAAAGACATAAATATAATAATATTAAAATGTAAAATGTATGAACAAAAACAATGTAACATGTCCTAAAAATAAAACAACAAATACAAATATAAACATGCAAAAAGAGGCATGCTTTCCAAAACTAAATTAATTAAATCTAACATACTTACACATAAATATGAACCACAACTACCACCTACATGACATATACACACGGTTTAATATGATACCAAAATAATAAAACAACATACTAGAATAAAACTAATATTTAATACTTAACATATGACACAAATTTCATGCATAAATAAAAACATTGTATATGACAAACAATATCACACTATCATATAACCTAAGAGGCAAAAAGATCAAAAAACTCATGTAAACATGCGAACATGACATATAACCTAAACTAAAACGTAGCATGTGAGACAAACATGAATACGGCATGAACAAAATAAATTAAAACATAGGAACACGGTATAACACATTTTAATACACAAATTACATGGATGTAAATTAATATATTATACAAAACATATACCAACACCAAAAGAACGATATGAACATGCTAAAAACACATAAAAAGGATAAATATTTAAACATGAAAAAAAGGACTGAAAATGAATAATAAAAAACACAAGGCATAAATTAAAAAGTATATTTAGGGATCGAATTAAGAACCAAGCAAAACCCATAAGGACTGGAAGTGTAATATGACCAAGGGGAAAGCTCAAAATGGAAACTTTGAAAACGCGAGATGGTTCAACATGTGATTTCACCATTTATAAGTCTGATTTCGGTTAATTTAGTGATCAAATCGAAATAAAACAGAAAAGAAAAAGGACCGGAATTGTAATTGACCCATGCGGCGAGCTCAAAACGAAAAATCTAGAAACGCGGGGGGATTAAAGCCGTTGTTATACCATTTTTAAAATAACCAGGTCTATAAATAAACCCATTTATCCCGAAATCTGCCTCTTTGGCATTTTAAATTTTTGGCTTCAAAATAAACTCTCCCCCCTTTATTATTCTCTCAACTCGAAGCCAAATGAACCTACATCGGCCACCCTATTCTCCAGAAACGGCGAGCTTCCACCGTATCAGCCCCCTCAGACCACCACCGGCCACCGCTCGCCGACGCCGACGGTCCTCGAACCAGGGCCTAAAACACCCATTTTTTCACTCTAAACCCACATCCAATCTTAGATTTTAAAAGAAATAGACCTATTTTTCTAGATCTAAAAAAAACAAACCCGAAACTTTTTCTCTTGTTTTTTTTTAAAAATGTTTTGTAAATTAAGACCAAACAACTCCTCCCTTTTATCAGTTCACCGTGTTTGGCTTAAAAGCCTTACGGCTTATTACCGGCGGCGAAGAACCTTAATCGTCGAGGGTAAGAACCGACCTCTTTAGCATTTTTTGTTTGATATTTTGATACTCTTGAAAGGTAAAAGAAGAAAGGAAAATACCAATGGACTTGTGTTTTTTTTTGTATTTTCTGGAAAAACTGATTACAACTCAACCCTCCTCTTGTTCTTACAACCTGTCACACATATATCCTCTCTGATCGTTTTTTGGTAGAAGATATGATACAAAATACATATTTTTTTCTGATTTGGTCACTGACATATCTGCTTTTTCTTGTGTTTTTGGTGATGCGTCTGATGTGGTGGTTAGTACGACGGCATGGGGAGGAGGCATGGTGTTGATCGTATAGTCTGAACGTCCCTTGGCCGTTGGATCAGATCTGATTAGTACGTGGTACTAGTTAAAACTTAATGCAAATTCATGTATGGTAAGTAAATCAACCACTATGTAAACAACATCAAACATTCCTAATTAGTCAATCCAAATCAAAATCAACCAACCGTGGCTTCACATCTAAAAGGTGTCCAAAAATCAATCATAATAGATCAAATACGTAAAGCACTATGTGAGTTTGAGAATCACATTTTACTAAGTTGTCATAGTTATAGTTTTTAATTTTATAAACTATTAATTTATAATATTAAAGAGACCATAAATTTATATAAGGGTCTTCTTGAAAATTATTATCTTACTAATTTATCAAAATTATTAATTTAGACCTTGAGTCTAAGTAGAGATAAAAAAAATTATTATTTTAAAGAGATTATTAATTTATCAAATATTAATTTATAGAGGTTCTATTGTACTAGATTTAGGGCTAGGACATTTACGCATATATAATACCATCCCTAACTCGGTTAAACAATATTACATGGCTTTTTTAATTCTGCAATTAATTCTTTTTTATATTTCCTAATTTAGTTTAACTTGCATGATTCTAAAAGCTAATTAATATCTTGATACGATTGTCTTTTGAGGTGTTTCCCATTCAATATATAATTTTTCTAATTATAAGCTATTTCTCTCGGTAGGTAAAAATGAAATATGTAAAATTCTAAATCCATAAGTTAAGAAAAAAATGCAGTATAAAGCTTAACATTTTGGGATTTCCACATGAAAACTACAATACTTTTTTATTGCTAGATTTAAAAAAAAAACTAGATTTCAATAAAATTTTAACATTTGACTAAGAGTCTAACCTTTTTTCAAAAGAAAAAAAGACGTAAAGAAAAGAAAGAAAAAGAATTAGCTACAATAGAAATAAAAAAAAACGTAAAGAAAAGAAAGAAAAAGAATTAGCTACAATAGAAATGGTAGGGTTATAAAGATAATAGGTTAAAGTTCACTAGAGCTCCTTGTACTACATCAAAAATTCATTTTAGTCCTTCTACAATTAAAAAGAACATTTTAATCTTTGTACGCTTGAAATGGGAATATTGTAGTCCAAAATTTTAAATTTATTGTTAGTTCAACCAAACTTTTAGGTTTAAATACTTCTTAGGTCCATATCAATTTAAAATTTCAACAAATTAATCATACTAAACAAACAAAGTAATTTAGCCCATATATATTTCGAAAGTGAGCAAATTAAAAAGGAAAAACTACTAAAATTTTAAAATATTATTTAGAATTCAAAAAATTTAAAATTTAAAGATTATAAAAATACAATAATTTTTGAGAAAAATAAAAATGTAACATTATTCTGGAATTAAAAGTAAATATTATAAGAATTAAAATATATAGTATTCAAGAAAATTATAAAAAGTTTCGAAAGAATTCAAAGCCATGTTCGGGATAAAAAATTGAACATAAAATTAGCATGATTATAAAAAATATTTTTTTATACACAGACATTGTAAAATTAATTTTACACAAGTTTGTGTATTTATACTATAAAAACCCAATTCCTAAATTTCTAACCCTATCCCTAAAAAACTAAACCCTAAACTTTAAACCCTATACACTAAATTCTAAACACTAACCTTAAATTCTAAACCCTACGACCTAAACCTTAAACCCTAAACTAAAACCCTACCCCCTAAAACTAAAAGGGCTGTAATCGCTATGGTAATTTTATTTTTTAGTATAATATATAATATATTTTATAGTCTTAACTTTTTTAAAATTCTTAGAAATTGTTCCGTAATTTTTTTTAAGATTTGGTAGGCGTTGGTTTGCTCTCGCCTCTTTTCTTACTTGTTGCTGATTGCTTTAAGCGGGACTGGTTTATGGTGGATTTGGTAGCTGCAGAGGACAAATTGGGTTCTGTTGGGAATATGGATTTGTCTAATTTTTCGCCATTGACTGTGGGTGGAGATTCTGGATCTACTGCTTCTAAGGAGCCAATTTCTGATTGAGGTAAGGCCCTAATCTGGAATTTGTTATATCAATCTCTTCCTTATTTTCCCTTGTTGAGCGAAATGGTCTGAATATGGTGAAACCTCCTAAGGAGGTTCTATTGGATAGTGCTAGGCAATGGGATAATGCTTTGGTGGGTAATTTCTTTGGTAAGTCACCTCTGCTTAGTATCTTCCAGAAAACGGCTGATAAACTTTAGGGAAGGGAAGGTTCTGTGGTAATTAGGTTATTGGCCCATAGTGTTTATCTCATTAATTTTCCTTCTCGTAGTGTAAGGGATTAGGTCCTGGAGTCAGGCCCTTCAGATATTCAACATCGGGCTATAGTTTTGCGGCGTTGGTTGCCTAGGATGCTTTCGGAGGTTTTGAATTTAGATAAAGCTCCTGTTTAGATCAAGCTGTGGTATATTTCATTAGAGCTTTATTCCCAGAAGGGTCTTGGTTACTTGGCAAGTACTGTTGGGAAACCATTGTACACAGATAAAACAACTGTTCTGAAGCAGCAATTGGAATTTGCAAAAATTTGTGTAGAGGTGGATGCAAAGGCTGAGATCCCTGGTTCTATTTTGGTTGAGCTAGAGGAGGGACTTACTATTGATATACGTGTAGAATTGATCTGGTCACCCCCTAAGCGTGGCCATTTCTATATTTTTGGGTATTCTGATAAGGATTGTTCTAAGAAGAAGTCTCCAGTAGAGGATATTAGTGAGGTTGATGCTGAGCAGAGGGTTGCTATTGAATTGATGACTGATGAGAGACAGGTTGAAAGAAGTATTGTGGAATCTTGTGATGATGAGAAGGTTACGAATCCTGCTGAGATTCTAGCTGTGGTTGAAAACATAGTCTGTAGGGATGGAATTGTTGATTCTACTGTTGTGCAGAATGCTTCAAATAAGGTTGCAGATGTTGTTTGCAATGTTCAGGTTAGGTTGCCTACTGTTATTATTGATGGAGGTTTAGTGGTTTCGGAGGTCGTAGTGAGTCCAAACAAATATGATGCTTTGATTGAGGTTACTAGTCAAGGTGAGAACGATGCTTCTCCACGCAAAGGAAGGATTGCTGCTGGAGGGGTTGCAGATTTATTGAATCAGTTAAAGCCTAAGGTGCAAGCTAAAAAGCAGAAGCAAGGCAAGGGTGAGAAGAAAAAAAAAAGGAGGTAACTCCCCCTCTTCTTCATGACTTTTTTAGTTTGGAATGTTAGGGGTTTGAATGAACCCTCTAAGCAGAAGAGATTTTTAAAGGTAGTTAGGAAGTTAAATATTGAGTTGTATATTTTGGAGACTAGAGTTAGCGAGATTAATGATGTTGGTATTTTGCATAATAATTTTAGGGGTGGAATTTTCTTACATATTATTTGGATGCTCTAATGGGAGGATTTGGTTTTTATGGAAAAGTGGTTGGCAAGTTGAAGAGTTTTAGAGGTCTGATCGGCATATCACTTGCAACTTGAAAAAGGGTGATGTGCACATAATTTTCACTGGGATTTATAGGAGTAATGATAGGAAAAAAAAGAAAGGTTTTATGAGCTAATTTAATTTCTCTTAAGGCAAGGGTTGCTAGCAATGCTTGGATTATTGCAGGTGATTTTAATATCATTATATCTCATCGGGAGAGTTCGGATTATGATGGGAGTCAAGCTGTTTCTAGGGCTATGCATGAGTTTGCAAATTGTTTGGAAAATCTTGATGTTACTGATCATGTTTTTTAGCCTTTACATGGTGTAATCATAGAGAGACTGCTCCTTTGTCAAGGAAGTTGGATAGGGTTTTGGTAAACCAGTGTTGGCTGTAAAGTTTTCCTAATGCTGTGGCTGAGTTTTTATCACCTGATTGTTCGGATCACAGTCCTGGGCATGTTGTTTTGCATGCCCCTTTGTTGAAACCACCTAGACCTTTTAATTTTTTTCATTTTTGAACTGATCATCCCCAGTTTTTACAGATTGTTGAAGATTCTTGGAGAGTGCCTGTTGTTGGCAATCCTCTGCTTTTTGCAAAAATTAAGAGATTAAAGGAGCCACTAAAACAGCTAAACAAGGAGCATTTTAGTGGAATTTCTGACAGGGTATTGGCTCATCAAAGACAGCTTGAGAATATTTAGAAACTGTTGCCCACTAATCCAGATTCTGAAACTATTTCCAGGGTGAAATGTGTTGCTAGGGAATTGGATGATCTGTATAGAGCTGAAGAAAAATTTTGAAGGCAAAAATCTAGAATATAATATGCCAGATAAGGGGACCAAAATTCAACGTTTTTCTTTAGGCATGTCACTGCTAGGCAGAGAGCAATTTCTATACGTTTGTTGAAGGATAGTCAGAGGATATTCTTGATACTTTTGAATCCATTTCAAATGAGTTGATTCAATATTTTTAGTCTTCTCTTGGAACTGTAGATGGTAATGTTAAGATAGTGCAGGATAGTTTACTTAAAGAGATTTTAGGGGAAGAATTGACTGTTAACATGCAGAATCGCTTAATTTCACATGTTACTCACAAGGAGATAAATGATGTGGTATTTTCTATGAGTGGAAATAAGACGACTGGCCCTGATGGGTATCCTGTGATTTCTTTAAGGTTTCTTGGAGTATTGTTGGTGAGGACTTTGTGAATGTTGTGATATATTTCTTTCGAGCAAGTACTCTTCCTGCTGGGTTTAACTCAACAATTATCACATTGGTTCCAAAGGTTGTCTCTCCTAATTTTGCAACTAAATTCAGACCTATTTCTTGCTGTTGTACTGTGTATAAGTGCATTACGAAAATATTTGCAAATAGAATGAAGCAATGGCTTCCTGAGTTAATTTTACCGAATAAAAGTACTTTCTTAGCTGGTCAAGATTTGGTGGAAAATGTCATATTAGCTCAAGAGCTAGTGTAGGGGTATGGGAAGAAACATGTATCGGCCAGGTGTGCTTTAAAGGTGGATCTTAGGAAAACCTTTGATTCTTTACATTGGGATTTTATTATACAAGTGCCGAAAGTGTTAGGGTTTCCTGAACTATTCATAGGGTGGATAAAGGTCTATATTATTATCGAAGTGCTTGTTGGTTACTTTTTAGGGGCCAAAGGAGTGAGGCAAGGATATCCTTTGTCTCCATATATCTTTATTATTATCGTGAATGTGCTCTCTGGTCTCTTGAATTGGGCAGAAAAGCTTGGTATCTTGGAGTTTCATCCCAAGTGTAAGAGGATGGGCCTCACTCACCTTTGCTTTACTGATGACTTGTTGGTTTTTACCAAGGGATCTGTTGACTTTCTTCTTGCTGTTAAAGGTATAATGGATGTTTTTTTTATCAAATGTCTGGGTTACAAATGAATGTATCAAAGAGTGAGCTATATAGTGCTGGCCTTTCTGAATCTGAATTGCACAGATTTGCAGCTTTTACTGGTTTTTGACTTGGAAGGCTACCAGTAAGATATTTAGGAGTGCCTCTAGTTACCAAAAGGCTCTCATGTTTTGATTGTGATGGTTTGGTGGAAAAATTGCTTAGAGAATTAAGAGTTGGCCAGCTATGCCCCTCTTTTGCTGGAAGATTGCAGCTTATTAATGCTGTAATATTTAGTATTCAGAATTTTTGGTGTAGAGTTTTTCTACTCCCCTTACAAGTCCTCAAAAAGATTGTTCAGTTGTGTAATTCCTTCCTTTGGAAAGGCTCTAATGGTTCGGCTAGAGGTGCCTGAGTGAGTTGGGAGAATGTATGCTACCCTAACTGTGATGGGGGGTTGGGGATTAAGGACATTATAACTTGGAACAAAGTGTGTATGATGAAATGTATTTGGCTTATTTTGGTTCAAGCTGGTTCTTTATGGGTGGCTTGGGTAGAAAAGTACTTGTTGAAGGGTTATGCTTTATGGGCAGGCCCCTTTGAAGTGCAGCCACAGTTGGGCTTGGAAGAGGTTGCTCAAGTTGAAGGATGAATGGATGCTTGTGAAGGGTACTTTGCAGGATGGATATAAGGCTCGGAAGGTTTGGGAGGTTCTACGGCATAAACGTGAGAAAGTTCTATGGACTAGGGTTATTTCGGGTGGTTTACCTATCCCTCGGCATTCATTTATTTCTTGGTTGGTAATGAATGACAGGCTACCAACTAAGGATCGTATGGTAAAGTGGGGATGTCAAGTTGATCATTTTTGTGTCCTTTGCGAATCTGATATTGAGACTAGGGACCGTCGATTTTGTGATTGTTCTTTCTCACAGCAGGTTTGGCGGTTAGTTTTGCAAGCATGCCATGCTGGCTCCTTGATAGGGGGATGGGGGACGATGATTGATTGGGTGCAGAAGCATGGCAAGGGAAAGTCACTACAGGCTGCTGTTATTCGGGTAGTTTGGGGAGCTTTTTTGTACTATATTTGGCAAGAAAAAAAACAATAGATTGATGGAAAAGGGCATATGAGTTTTTCTCCTATTATGATGAATATAAAATTTGATGTCAGTATGCGTTTGAAGGGTTGTAGCAAGATTGTACATTCTTCATCCTCTTTGATTGTTGATTGGAATCTGTAATAATTTTTTTTCGAGTTTCTGATGTATAGGCAATAGGTTTTTTGGATGGTTTTTTTTTTGAGGTTCTTTGGATGGAATGAAAACAAATCATTTGTCCAAAAAAGAATTTCTAAACTATGTTTGTAAATGATCATTTTTATATTTAATCTTTTATAATTTTTTTTTGGATTTTTAATGATTTTTAGTTTTAAATTTGTTTTAATAATTAATTTGAGTAGTTTTTAATGTTTTTTAGTTTTAAATTTGTTTTATTAACTGTCTTTAATATTATATAAATTTTTTGAATTTAAAAAACATCCAATCACAATTAGGCTCTACTAAAGGAAAATTTTAATTGTGATGAGTCATCTGTATTTGCTCACTTTTGAACTATATATGGATCGAAGTACTCCCTCTAGAAGGATCATTCTGGTCAATTTATAAATAATAGGGACCTGATGAGTATTTAAACCAAATATTCTGGTTTAATTAATGTTAAATTGATATTTTAGACTGAAATATTCATTTTTTAATGTACATGGACTAAAATATTCCTTTTAACAGTAGAGGACCAAAATACATTTTTGAGTGCAGTACAAGAGTCTTTAGTAGACTTTAACCGAAGATAATGTAAACAAAAAAATTATAAAATTATACTAAAATATAATTTAGTTACTCATCCCGATTAATAATATATTGTTCAGTTAATAAAAAATGATTTTCAGCAGTAGAAGAAGTTTTGGAATCCATAAAGTCAACGATGATGAACAATACGATCAGTGTGCAGGCTTTCTTAATTAATTAAAAACTCGAATCATAAATCTTTATAATAATTTTTTATTCCAATAAAATATATTTTTTTATTCCATATTAAAAATATATTTATAAAATAAAAAAACAAATAATTATATATAGAGCGCTAAAAGATCTGTATAATTTTTATTAATTATGTGATCAATCTTTGTTAATAAGCAACTTTTAATTTCTTTACTTAAAAGTTATATAAAGGTATAAAAATAAAACAGTAATTTTTTAATATTATTGATTTTGTTATAAAAAATTGTTTTTAATCATTTTCCAGTTGAGTGTCAAATTCAATTAGTCACAGTACATATAGATTTTGCTTTATTCTAAAATCTAAATTCGAATTTTGTATGTCAACAATAATATCATATAAATTAATTTATATTAATATCTATAATATCTTTATTAAAAAATGACATAGTGATAAGTTTAGTTTTCAACGTCTATATATTTTGTCAAATTGGTCTTTATTATTTTTAAATAATTGATTCTAACTTTTTTAAAAAAAGTTAATCGTTATTTTTTTAGATATAATGTCAAAAAATGTCTCTAACGTTTGACTGAATAGTCATTTTAGTCCATGTTTGTTTGAAGCAATTTAACCCTTAACATTTTATTTTGAGTCAAAATGACCCTTCTACGGATGAAAACTATTAGTCAACTGACGATAAATGGTTTGAAATGATGTGACAAACCTACATAGCAGTGCATACCGCAATAGCAGTGTCATATAGACAAATATATTGACTTTATAGAATGACACATGAGTCAAAAATAAATTTTAAAAAATAGTATAAAATATAAAATATTTTTTCTTTTTACATGTCATTCTGTCAAGTGATTTCAAGTTATTTATCGCCAGTTTGCTAACAGTTTTCATCCACAGAGGGGTCATTTTGACCCATAATGAAATGTTGGGAGGTCAAATTGCTTCAAAAAATAAGGGGCAAAATGACTAATCAATCAAACGTTACAGGTATTTTTTGGCATTATGCCTATTTTTAAATATAAATACCTCAAAAAATGTCATTTTTTAACGTCTTTGACCAAACATCTCACATAGTAGGGTGTGTTTTTGGTTGCTTTTAGCAACCTAAAAGCACTTTTTAAGTGCTTTTCTGCCCCATTAGGTGCTTTTGGTTGCTTTTAAAAGTGATTTTTCACCCAATCCCAAAAGTTAGATTTTATGGCTTTTGCGGTGGATAAGCTAGTTTGAAAAGTAAAATTACTTTTTTACCCTCTATTATTTGATTGTTAAACTAAATTTATACATAATTATAAAATAATATATATGTTATAGTATTTATATTGAGAACAATTTTTTTTATTATAGTTTATATTTTTAAATTAAAATTTTTATTACATTTTAAGTTGATTTATTTTTAAAATTATTTTTTATTATAAATTAAGTTGATTTATTTCATACATCATAATATTAGCAAATTTGAACATCACCCAAGTTCACTTATTTTACTTTACAATACTATGTCTAAAATAGACATTTTGTCATCTCAAAATCACTTTTTGACATCAATGACAAACACTAACCCAACTTTTTAAAGCTACTTTTCTACCACACTTTTAAAACTACTTTTTCTACTGTACTTTTTAAAAGCAATGCCCAACTAAGCCATAGTCCATGTATAGTTGCATACTTCATGTAATTTTAATATTTTTTATAATTTTAATTTATTTATTGACGTGACATAAAATAAATAGTGTCATGTTAACACGAATTAAATATAGACTATAATGTGTAGGGGTGAGCATTCGATCGAGTCGAGTAAAAATTTTTTGAGTTAGTCAAGTTGACGAGTCCTATTTTATAAGTCAAAACTTTATTTGAAATTTTCGAGTCGAGTTGCTCGAGTTTCTGTTCAAATTTAATTATAAACATTTATAATATTATAGTACTAATTAGTTCCAATTTAAACGGCTTTCGATGATCATATGCAATACACATGTATATTTCTTCATATTTTTATATGTGATCTATATATCAGACATAATTAAAGGACTCGAGTTGAACTTGAACATCAATCCACTAATTACTAAAATTTTCAAGCTATTCAAACTATTTGAATTTCTATTTTATAAGTTAAATTTATTTAATTTTTTTCCGAGTTGAGTTAAGTTTTACTCACCCTTAATAATGTGCGTTGTAACCTTAAAACCCGTAAAGAAGTCAATGTTTTAGTTAGTATTTTGATTATAAAATAATTTTATTTTTTAAAAAAGTTCAAAGTAAATTTAACCAAAAAAAGTAATGATTCAATTTGAAAAAAAAAACGTAAACATTGGAGGTTGTATTTAACATTATACCAGAAAAATACATTGCCCCTCAAAGAAAACTTTCAAGTATATGTCCACAACTTGCATGCCATTTTCAGTTAATTTTGACATAATATATTCGCCTTTATACTATTAAAAAAAAGTTAATTTCGGCATAAAATAGTAATATACTAATAATTTTCCCAAATCAAAAATATGACCAAAATATCAAAATGACTGCTCGAGTATTTTGATTACAACGGAGCCGCCGAATAAGGGAAAAAAAGATTCCCATACATCTCATTAATTCTCTTATGGGTAAACTATGGTTTTCATCATTCAACTTTATGTGTATTTCTGTTTTGATCACTCAACTTTAATAAATTTCAACAACTATGTTATGATAATGTCAAATTTTTATACTCTTTTGTACTGAATTAGGTTTTCTACCGGCGGGCTCACTCTGATACAACTTTATATTTCAACGATCTTATCCTTTTCGACCCTTTGAACCTCGATTGTCCCTTTGACGATTTCTCGTCCAATGGACACCCCCATTCCTGTAACTCCCTAGACCCGGTTACGCGTTACACTTAAATCTAAGAGGTCACATTTAGGTCACAAGAGCGACTTACGTTAAAAATACTCATAGATAAAATGTTTTTCTTTTAATACAATTAAAACCCATAAAGATTAAATTTACTTAAGATGTTATTTCAGAAAATCATTAAACATAAGGCATTCATTCAGAAAATAGTTCACAAACTTAGACTTAAAACAAGACACAACATACATGCCCACTAACTGTACCAGTACCATACTCCGCAAGCAATAATGAGGGAACTTCAAACGCTGATGTCGATTATTGAATCATGATCAAACTCTTTTAACCTGCGATGATAAAATAACGTGAGCTTCAGAAAAATTCGTAATACAGAACTACCAGAAAATGCTTTAGGCAACATGCAGATATAAGAAAAGTGTAACACTGTCATGGTGTTTCAACAACAATAGACTCCAATTTCGATTCAATATTCTAGTGAAATGGTATATCAGAAGGCGACAGAGTTATTCTTTATTTGTTCACACGAGTATCAGACGATAAGCCTATAGCCTAGAGATTCAGAAGAGATATAGATTACAGAAGTTGAATTGAGGAGTTTAGTGTGTTTCATTAAGCGTAACTTGGAAGCATACTAAGACTTTCAAACTTTGCTAAACTAATTCAGTAGGGTAGATTTCAGAATGAGGCAGAAAGTTTTATTTTAATCACCTAACTACACTCCAACCGTATGCCAACATACAATAACCCATAACGATATCCAACAAGACTTACCCTAGGCCCATCGGGCGTAGGAGCTTATCTAAGGGATGCCTTAGGTCCAGAAGAAATCGCCGTAACATCAACACTAGATGCCTGAATACAGAATGTATTACCCTAGTCGAAGCATAGGAACCTGATACATAAGCAAAAAGAAATTACCTTAGCCGAAGCATAGGAACCTAATACAGAAGCCAGAAGGAATTACCCTAGCTGAAGCATAAGAACTTGATACAGAAGACAGAAAGAATTACCATAGCCGAAGCATAGGAACCTGATATAGAAGACATAAGGAATTATCTTAGCTGAAGCATAAAAACCTGATACAGAAGCCAGCAGAAATTACCCTAGCCGAAGCATAGGAACCTGATACAAAAGCTAGAAGAAATTACCCTAGTCGAAGCATAGGAACCTGATACAGAAGCCAAAAGGAATTACCTTAGCCGAAGCATAGGAACCTGATATATAAGATAGAAAGAATTACCCTAGTCGAAGCATAGAAACTTGATACAGAAGCCAGAAGGAATTACCCTAGCTGAGGCACAAAAACCTGATACAGAAGCCAGAAGGAATTACCCTAGCCAAAAAGCATAGGAACCTGATACAAAAGCCAGAAGGAATTACCCTAGCCGAAGCATAGGAACCTGGTACAGAAGGTATTGCCAACCAGATTAGGGCTGAACCTGTAGAGGCTTCATATCATATCCCAAGTACCAGTAGAACAGCCTAGGTAATAATAATAGTATTATACAGTAAGCAGTTATAGCAGTAGATATAAAATAGATAACTATTTTTAGGGAAATAGTAACCAGAGAACATGTTTTTCATGTCAGATATAAAGGTGTATTTCAGACATATAAAAGTCATGATTATGCCAGAATTCAGATATATCAAGATAAATTTTGGGAAGTCGGGTAGATGAGGATTAATTAAGACTCCGGATATATCAGGAGGTTCTAATTGATTTTACTTATAATAGCATTTTGGTCATTTTAATTCTCAAGGGCAATTTCGTAGTTTAATCCCGTTAGGGTAAATCAATGATTTGTTATACTGAAGATTGCTAACGGCATGTTAAGCGTCTAATTCGTCTCTATTAACCACGTCTCATCAATGCATTACATTTCAAGCATTCAGATAGATACACTTCACACGTGTTCAATATTTAATTCTAGCTGTGTGGTATAGCTGAACAGGTCACTGTCACAAATTATCCTAGAACGAGCCTCTAATGATTGAATATGTATTTCTATAATATTCTTTCATTATTGTAACCATATTAAAAATGGCTGATTTTCATAAGTTAGACTTCAAACCCACAGGGACATTTCGGTTATTTTCAGTCTATAAAAAAATTCAAAAATTTTAAGCTTTCACATATCTCAAGTCACATGGGTATTTAATTATTTAAGGGCTTGATAGTAGTTCAATTATCCTGGTCTTTTTAGCCCTTCTAAAGAAAATTTTATTCATTCTAGAACTCAATGATATGTTCGTCATTTTGATTAATCTAGAAATTATGGTGTCTGAGGTATTTCGGAAATTTCAACCACTTCAACTTATCCGTATTTTCAATCATTTCATTCTATTTAGTTAGTAAAATTTTATGTTGAGAACTATCTCAATTATTTCGGTCATTAAGTTCAACTCAGAGTTCCAAAGTATTTCCAAAAGTTTTTATTCTCAAAATTTTATCCAGAGTTCGAGACGAATCTGAGCAATTTGTTATCTCACATAATAAAATCATGATACTGAATTCTTTCCTAATAATTCAAAGATTTCAGATAACAAAACTATCGTATTAGATTAGGTGTAGATTCTAGTATGTTTCCTTAATTAGGGTATAATTTTCAATCTTACATCTCAAGGGCAATTTTGTCATTTCAAAACTAATTATTTCTGACATTAATTTCACTAACATGATAAATTAGAATTGAAGATTTACTGATTATTAATCATTTACTGAACTTAGAAATCCTCTTGATTCATTACACTTCTTTATTACGTAAATAAATTGACTTAAGCAGATTTAATGGTATACTTAATCGTAATCATGCATTAATTAATCGAACACCAACATGTTTAAAAAAACATACAATGGGTATAATGTATTACCTCTTATCAGATTTATGTCGGTAGACCCTTGATGCTCTATTGAACACTCTCGAACCCAAATTCGACGTCTTTCAACCATCTCGAATCCAAAGATGTGCGAATACCTTTAATTAACATAATCCTTACTCAGATATTGCTCAAACACATAAACTGAATAATTAATTACATACACGAGTTCAGGTTCAAAATCAAGTTTGGAGGCTTTCTTGTTAATATTTTTGTGAAACGGGCTTCATAAACGGTATCAAGACGTCAAAAAACATAAAATAGGGGTTTTCAAAATTTTTTAACTTTTTGGTCAAGGTCAACACTGACTTCATTAGTCAACGGTCAATGGTTAAAGTCAACTGAGTTGACTCAGACGGGTTAACTCAGAATAGTTGACTCGGGTGGGTTAACTCAATCGTGCCAAACGGGTTCGGGCTAGATCAAGTCGGATCGATTCTGGGCCGAGTAAAAAAAACTGGTTTGGGCTCGGTTATAACCTTAACGGGCCGGGCTAAACAATTTAATTAAGCAGGCCGGTCTAGTCTGGTATGGCTGGTCTAGGCCGGTTCATATAACTCAGTTTACTGGACCAGACCGAGTCCAAGGCCGGTCAAACCGGTCTGATCTAAGACCACTGTCTCAAGCTACCAAAAATCACTTGTGGTGGCGCATAAGGCCCATGCGCGGCCTTACACGGCAGGAAAAACGTCCCAAAATGCATGTTTTCGACCGAAAAACAACTACAACTCAATTTCCATTTTCAAGTAAACAATAAGCCGAAAAACTCAAAAACTCACCAGATCTTACCAATACTATCGAACATCTGCGAAGACTCAAACGTTGCCACTTAGATGATCGAACGGTTGGGTTAAGATTTTCTCGATGCGGAGAGGGTTGTGGCACCATTGGCGTTGCCAACAGACAACGAGATCGGTCAGAGAAAACAAAATTTTGATGAGCCAACCCTAAATTTTGACGAACGTTCAAACCGTTCTCCACAACAACTAACAAAGCCAATCAGCGAGTAGGTTGGGGGTTTTGTTCTGACAAAGCTAGGGAACAAGCTGGTAGTAACGGTGGCGGCCACGGAGCGACGGTGAGGTAGATCAGACAGCGGGCGATTAGGGTTAGGTGAGAGGAAATTTGGGGGTTTTCTGGATATTTTGATTAGAATACTGGGAGATGAGAGGTCAGATTTGGTTTTATCCTTTCCAACAACCGAACCATGAATGGTTAATATTTATTTTAAGTAACCCATATCAGAAATGGGCCATGGCTCAAATAGTTACACCACTTGTTTGTGCAGCCAAGATCACGGGTTCAAACCCCATTGGCTGCAATTCCCCTTTATTATTATTATTAGGGTGATACAACTCTCACCCCTAAAAATAAATTTTGTCCTAAAAAATTACCTGGGCTGAACAGGCGTGGGAACTACTCTCTCATAGATTCTTCAGTCTCTCAGGTAGCCTCTGCAGGACTAAGGTTACTCCATTGGACCTTAACCATAGGGATGCGTCTATTTCTCAGAACTTTCTTCCACGCTCACATACATCTTTTCTTTAAATTCATAACACTTTTATCAAATTTACCATCAGAATATTCAAAAACCTAATCATTATTATTGCATAGCCTTACATGAAATTTATATCGGTCATTTTACATAATCAAACATTTATTCTCAATCTGATTCAGATCTTCAGTTTTAGATGCATGAACCATCTCAGGTCTTTTATCCAGATTTAAATTCATCAAGTTAATCCAATTCACAGATGAACATTATAGACATTTATTGCCAATACAGATCAAGCTGTAGCAGATAGAATACATAGATTCACTTGTTTCAGGAAAAGAATTCGACATCAGAGTCTAGCCTAGGGGAGTACGATTATGATCTAGAGGCATACACAGACCAGTTAACCTATTGCAGACAATCGGCCGATCTACCCAGAAAGACGCAACTCTAATATTTGATACCACTAAATGTAACTCCCTAGACCCGGTTACGCGTTACACCTAAATCTAGGAGGTCACATTTAGGTCACAAGAGCGACCTACATTAAAAATCCTCATAGGTAAAATATTTTTCTTTTAATACAATTAAAACCCATAAAGATTAAATTTACTTAAGATGTCATTTCAGAAAATCATTATACATAAGGCAGTCATTCAGAAAACAGTTTACAAACTTAGACTTAAAATGAGACACAACATACATGCCCACTAATTGTACCAGTACCGTACTCCACAAGCAACGACGAGGGAACTTCAAACACCTATGTCGATCATTGAATCATGATCAAACTCTTCTAACCTGCGATGACAAAATAACGCGAGCTTCAGAAAACTCCGTAATACAGAACTACCAGGAAATACTTTAAGAAATATGCAGATATAAGAAAAACGTAACACTGTCATGATGTTTCAACAACAACACTCTATTTTCGATTCAATATTCTAGTGAAATGGTATATCATAATGTGACAAAGTTATTCTTTATTCGTTCATACGAGTATCGAATGATAAGCCTATAACCCAGAGATTTAGAAGAGATATAGATTACAGAAGTTGAATAGAGGAGTTTAGCGTGTTTCATTAAGCGCATATTAGTAGCATACTGAGACTTTCAAATTTTGGTAAACTAATTCAGTAAGGTAAATTTCAGAAGGAGATAAAAAGTTTTATTTTAATCACTTAACTACCCTCTAACCATACGCCAACATACAGTAACACATAACGATATCTAGTAAGACTTACCCTAGGCCCATCGGGCGTAGAAGCTTACCTAAGGGGATGCTTTAGGTCCATAAAAAATCACCGTAACATCAACACTAGATGCCTGAATGCAGAATGTATTACCCTACCTGGAGCATATGAACCTGATATAGAAGCCAGAAGGAATTACCCTAGCTGAAGCATAGGAACCTGATATAGAAGCCAGAAGGAATTGCCCTAGCTGAAGCATAGGAACCTGATACAGGAGGCAAAAAGAATTGCCCTAGTCGAAGCATAGGAACCTGATACAGAAGTCAGAAGGAATTACTCTAGCCGAAGCATAGGAACCTGATACAGAAGCCAGAAGGAATTACCCTAGCCGAAGTATAGGAACCTGATATAGAAGCCAAAAAGAATTACCCTAGCCGAAGCATAGGAACCTGATACAGAAGCTAGAAGGAATTACCTTAGCCAAAGCATAGGAACCTAATATAGAAGCCAAAAGAAATTACCCTAGTTGAAGCATAGAAACCTGATACAAAAGGCATAAGGAATTACCTTAGTCGAAGTATAGAAACCTGATACAAAAGCCAAAAAAATTACCCTTCCCGAAGCATAGGAACCTGATATAGAAGCCAGAAAGAATTACCCTAGCCGAAAAGCATAGGAACCTGATACAGAAGCCAAAAGGAATTACCCTAGTTAAAGCATAGGAGCCTAATATAAAAGGTATTACCAACTGGATTAGGGCTGAACCTGTAGAGACTTCATATCATATTCTAAGTACCTAGTAGAACATCCTAGGTAATAATAACAGTAATAGGAAGTAAGCAGTTATAATAGCAGATTTAAAACAGATAACTATTTTCAGTGAAATAGTAACCAGAGACCATGTTTTTCATGTCAGATATAGAGGTGTATTTCAGACATATAAAAGTCATGATTATGTCAGAATTCAGATATATCATGATAAATTTTGGTAAGTCGGGTAGATCAGGATTAATCAAGACTCCGGATATATCAGGAGGTTCCAATCGATTTTGCTTATAATGGCTTTTTGGTCATTTTAATTCTCAAGGGCAATCTCGAAGTTTAATCCTGATTGGGTAAATCAATGATTTTTTATACTGAAGATTACTGAAGGCATGTCAGGCTTCCAAGTTCTCTCTATTAACCACATCTCATCAATGCATTACTTTTCAAGTATTCAAATTGATACACCTCACACGTGTTCAATATTTAATTCTAGCTGTGTGGTATAGTTGAACATGCCATTGTCACAAATTATCCTAGAATAAGCATCTAATGATTGAATATGTATTTGTATAGTATTCTTTCATTATTGTAACCATATTAAAAATGAATGATTTTCATAAGTCAGACTTCAAACCCACATGGCATTTCGGTCATTTGCGGTTTATCAAAATTTTCAAAATTTTAAAGCTTTCACATATCTCAAGTCACGCGGGTAATTAATTATTTAAGGGCTTGATAGTAGTTCAATTATCCTGGTCCTTTTAGCCCATCTAAAGAAAAAATTATTTGTTCTAGAACTCAATGATATGTTCGTCATTTCGATTAATCTAGAAATTATGGTGTCTGAGGTATTTTAGATATTTCAACCACTTCAACTTATCCATATTTTCAATCATTTTTGTTATTTTATTTAATTAGCAAAATTTGATGTTGGGAACTATCTTAATTATTTTAGTCATTAAGATCAACTTAGAGTTCCAAAGTATTTCCAAAAGTTTTTATTCTCAAAATTTTATCCAGAGTTCGAGACGAATATGAGCAATTTGTTATCTCACATAATAAAATCACGATACTGAATTCTTTCCCAATAATTCAAGGATTTCAGATAACTTAACTGTCTTATTAGATCAGATATAGATTCCAGTATGTTTCTTTAATTAGGGTATAATTGTCAATCTTACATCTCAAGGGTAATTTTGTCATTTCAAAACTAATTATTTCCGACATTAATTTCACTAACATGATAAATTAGAATTGAAGATTTACAGATTATTAATTATTTGCCGAACTCGGAAATTCTCTTGATTCATTACACTTCTCATCTGAATAATTTCGATCCTTAACCGATCACCATTCCTTTATTACGTAAATAAATTGATTTAAGAAGATTTAATGGTATACTTAATCGTAATCATGTATGAATTAATTGAACACCAACATGTTTTTAAAAAAACATACAAGGGGTAGTAATGTATTACCTCTGATCGGTGTTATGTCGGCCCTTGATACTCTATTCGAACACTCTCGAACCCAAATTCGACGTCTTTCAACCATCTTGATTCCAAAGATGTGTGAATACGTTCAATTAACATAATTCATACTCAGATCTTGCTCAAGCACATAAACTGAATAATTAATTACATACACGAGTTCGGTCTCAAAATCAGATTTGGAGGCTTTTGGGTTAATATTTCGCGAAACGAGCATCATAAATAGACTCAGGACGTTAGAAAACGTAAAATAGGGATTTTCGAAAACTTTAACTTTTTGGTCAAGGTCAACGCTGATGTTAGCAGTTAAAGTTAACACTGACGTCATGCTAACATCATTGGTCAATAGTTAACAGTCAAAGTCAACGATTAAAGTCAACTGAGTTGACTCGGATGGGTTAACTCAAACGAGTTGACTCAGACAGGTTGACTCGGACGAGTTGACTCAAGCAGGTTAACTCGGTTGTGCCAAACGGGTCGAGTCAAACGGGTTTAGGCTAGATCTGGTGGGATCGATTCTGGGTCGGGTCAAAAAAACTGGTTTGGGCTTGGTTATAGCCTTAACGGGCCGGTCCAAACAATTTAATTAAACAGGCCGGTCTGGTCTAGTATGGCCGATCTGGGCTGGTTCATATAACTCGATTTACTGGACCAGACTGGGTCCAAGGCCTGTCAGACCGGTCTGATCTAAGACCACTGTCTCAGGCTGCCGAAAATCGCCTATAGCGTTGTGTAAGGCCCAGGCACGGCCTTACACGACCAGGAAAACGTCCCAAAATGCATGTTTTCGACCGAAAAACAACTACAATTCCTATATTTCCAGATTCAAGCAAACAATAAGCTGAAAAACTCAAAAACTCACTATATCTTACCAATACTGTCAAACGCCAGCAAGGACTCAAACGTTGTTGGTTAGATGATCGGACGGTTGGGTTAGGACCGTCTCAATGCGGGGAGGGCTGTGGTACCACTGGCGTCACCAACGGATGGCGGGATCGGTCAGAGAATATGAAAATTTGATTAGCCAACCCTAAATTTCGACAAACGTTCAAACCATTCTCCACAACAACCACGAATCCAATCGGCGAGTAGGTTGAGGGGTTTTGTTCGAATGAAGCTAGGGAACAAGCTGGTAGTGGCCGTGGTGGCCACGGCGCAATGGTTAGGTAGATCGGACGGCGACCGATTAGGGTTAGGTAAGAGGAAATTTGGGGGGTTTTTTAAATATTTTTTATTAGAATCGTGGGAGATGGGAGGTCAGATTTGGTTTTATCCTTTCCAACAACCGAACCATGAATGGTTAATATTTACTTTAAGTAACCCATGTCAGAAATGGGGCCTTGGCTCAAATGGTTACATCACTTGTTTGTGCATCCAAGGTCACGGGTTCAGCCCCTGGCTGCAATTCCCCTTCTTTATTATTATTATTATTATTATTAGTAGTAGTAGTAGGGTGTTACAATTCCTCCCAAGGTAACCTTAGTCATATCTTTTCTCGCCTCCACAACTTTCTGTTGATTCTGGTTTCTTCGACGGACTCGGGTTGAATGAATGGGGAGGTTAAAGAGAGGATGGAATTTAAAAATATTAGGTGTAAATTTGTGAATCATGTTAGAATGTCCAAGCTGTTTTTTTTTTACTTTTTCTTTATTAATCTAGCTATGCATAACACGGTTATAGAGATAATAATGTAGTGATTAGGGAACATGGTTGCATGTCCAAGCTGACAAAATTTTAGGTGCAAATTTGGAAACCATGTTAGCGTGTCCAAGGTGACAAAAAGATTAAACATTTATTTAATGCAACCACGTCATAACGCCATTAAGATGATATTATAGTGATTGAGTGATTAAATTAAAAAAATTAAATTAAATGATCAGAACAAAACTACAATCAAAACTGAGTGATAAAAAGTATAGTTTATTTTTCTATTCGTCTAGTCAAACATGACTGCTTTTTATCTAACATATAATTTTATTCATATCATAATCCACCCACCACCACTCCATCAAATCAAATATAAATACACCAAATCACTTGTAAGCTTTACAGGAGAACAAAAGAAGAAGAAGAAGAAGAAGAAGAAGAAAACATGGGGTTTATAGGCACAGTAGTGGACGCGATTCTGCTGGTAACATTCTTGTCCATGTCGTTGGTGCCGCCGCTGTTGGACGCCCAAGCTCTTCTGTCGGAGTCCGTCGTCCCGGACGCACTCGTTCGTCTGTACAAATGGTACACGATCGAACACCAGGATTATTTGCTGCTGGAGCAGCCTGCCTTTTTCATGGCACTCATGAAGCTGGAGCTTGTTTTCACGTGGCCGCTCGCTATGATCAACCTCTACGGGCTGTTGACCTCCAAGCCTTGGTTCAAATCCACCTGCCTCATCTTCGGTTCCGCTCTTCTTACCTCCACGGTAAATCAATCTGAAACTCCGTCGTCCGTCCATTTTTTAAAGCTCAATTGTATTTGCACTTTGTTAAACTGTGCTGAAATTTTCAGACGGCTATGGTGGGAGACATGCTGGGATCCCAGAAGCCTATGGCAGATAAACTGGCGACGATGTACTCTCCTTTCATTGCACTCGGCTTCCTTGCCGTGCTGCGAGGGCTGGTTCTGCCGTCTACCAAGGCTTCCTTTGCCAACGGACCGGCGTCGGCTTTGAAAAAGAGGGCTTGAAACGAGTTTCGAAAGATCATCTTCTTCTTCGTTGAAACAATAATATGGGAGGGGTTTTACTCTGTTTTTGTCTATGTAAACTAATCAAGCTCAATAAGGATCGGAATTTCGAAGTACAAGATTTGCAAATATTTTAGCAATCTAATGGTATTTGTAAGAGTTTCTTTGTCATGTTTGCAAAGTTCTACTTTAAATTTGTCCCAAAGTTTAAAAAATAGTTTTCTTCAATATAACTTTTGCCTTGGCAAAAGTTAGCTTGGCATCCGGGCCATATCCCTAGAAACTCGGCTATTGCTTGAATGGCAGTTTTGAATAGGCTGCCTACGAAAGATAAACTCTTAGCTGATAGAATGCATATTAATGGATTGTGTGGATCATGTACTCAGGATCTTGAGACGAGAGATCATTTTTTTAGTGCGACTTTACTTGTAGAGTTTGGGAGTGGTTTGTTATTAATTAATTGGGCTTGTTAGTTTGTTAAGTTGATATTAGTTTGGGCTATAAATCTTCAATATCATTGTTAACTAAATATAGTCCATCTGTTAATAAAATTTTCGGATTCTCTTTTTGTATTTTGTTAAAACACAACCACCGTTCTTCTTCCTCATCGCCTCTGTATATTTTTATCCTTTCACCTCCGATCATATACTTCGGCCATTGATGGCCACCTTCTAACATGGTAACAGAGGTCGTCGGTCTTGACACCGTTTCTTTCTGCTGCTGGTGAGTCATTTTGAAGATACTGACATCCGTCCAATTATTTTCCTCTCCTATAAAGATTTATTTTTTCACCGTTCTCCACCACATGTTATTGTTTCCTTCATCGAAGACCGATTTCTTTAGTCGCAACTTTCATTTGCACCGTCAATTGCTTCATTTCTTGCTGTTGCATGTGCGATTAACTTTTTTCTTTCATCCGCGTTCAATGCTTACTAGATTCTAGATCTAGAAAACTTCTAAATAAACCAGGTTCATCATAGTCATTGTCTACTCATCGTATACACAATCCACCGAGTTTGTTTTTCTTAAACCTCCATTTCTGTTATTACCAATCTGAAGATTACAAATTCGTCATAAGATGTGTGCATGTTTTTTCTCATTATGTGAGATCTATACAATTGCTTATATGAATTCTTGAATAATATTTTGTTATCACGGTGTGATTTGATTCACCTATGGATTTTTCACCATCTTGATATGTTGAGGTATATGCTGATCTTTTTGTTCGTAACATTGATACTTGTGTGGAAGAATTACGCAATTAATGTGGACAATGATTTCTCTTGATCCAGTGAACTATAGAGGTTATTGCTTATTGAATTTCATCGAATGGTTCCTTGTGTTACTGTCGGCCATTGGTATTAAGTCTTTGTCATCAAATGTGGACATAGGTCAAGATGAAAAACCTAGTCGGTGATGATGCTTGGAAGCTTGTAGCATAATTTTCACGTTGAGTAGTTGGTTCATGAATCTTATGGTTATAGTTTTTTTTTCTTATGCTTTACATTGCTACTGGAAGTTGGATTCTTCTACTATGTTGTTGCTTAGTTAGTGGAGTATAGACTCTCTAAGTGAATGCTGGCAAAAGTGGCAGAAAATATGTCTTGGAAAATATAAGAATATGCCAAAATGAGTCTTTTGCGTGCAAGTATACACGGTCTGCAAGTAATACAGTTGGTAAGCTGAGTATCGATCCCACAGAGATTGACTTGGAATTCAATTGCCTTGATTGTTACTTGCCTTAAGAAAAAGTTGATTTGATTTGAAATTGGTTTTAGAAAATAATTAAAAAGTAAAGAAATGAAAGTAAAGTAAAGACGTTGGCAAGGAAGGTGTTTTAATGAATGATGAGTGTTGGCAGGGAATGCCTGGTTTTCACGATGTTCATGCCATGCCAGCCTTTAACAACAACCCATCTTAGCATTGTTTGCCGAGTAGATTCACAATTGGCAAAGCCTCTCTCGATGGTCATTGCCCTAAATTGATCATATAAAAACCCCTTATATCTCTATAGTGTTTGTTTTTAAATAAACCAATTTGACTAAGCTCCAATCTATACTCCTCAGTGGTAGATTTCACTCTCGAAGTAAGTTTATCTACTTGAATGACTTCTCTTGAAGCTTCTCTCCTTAGTATTCAACAACTTGATCGTTGCCACATCAAGTCTGTTAAGATATTGAGGAGCAATAGGGCAACAATGCCAGCTCTCGCTTGGCATAGTATTTAGAAAGCATTAAAGTATGTCGAATAGATAAAATATTGCCAAAGGTAGATTTATTATTAAAAACTAAAGCATGAAAATAACATAAATCAAACATCCCCCACCAACTATTAAATTAGTTCATGGTGAGGGATTTAACCAACAATCCATAAACGTTTTCGAGATATATCATCCTTAAAAACAAAATGAAATAACTTGAAAGAGAAAATGGGCTAAAAGGGGTCTCTCGATGCAGCCCTTCAAGATCCAAGCTTCTCGGCCAAGTTGGTCGGACCACCCTTCCACGGTGCAGCCGGTTGTCAATCGTCACACACCAACTCCTCACGATCCAATCTTTTCCCTCTTAAAGTCTAGCTTGGTTGGTGTTTAAATAAGCATGCGGGGAAGGGGTAGGATGAACTTCTTATTTGAATTTTGAATTTCAACTGCCCATGGGATAATGGATTATCATCTTATCCAAATTTAAATGAGAGATGATCAGGCTAGGGCTGACGTCTTACTGTCGATGCTGCCTTGGCGTCCAAGCTTGGCATGAATCTGCCAACAAGTCTTGGCACCATCTTATCCGCTATTTTTTCGGAGATTGATCAAATTGCTATCTTTTCGGAGCCTGATCATTTCCTATTTTTTCGGGGTCCAACATCTTCTTGGCGTGACATCAAGTTCACTTCTCTGCCAACCGGTTCTTGGCATTGTCTGGTCCATTTGTGCCAACAACACTCGGCATTCTCTCTGGCGCTCATTCATGTGTTGCTTTTCTGGGCCAAATCCTATGCTAAACCTGCAAAATTGCCAACAAAACAACCCTTTGCACTGCATAGACAAAACTCTAAACTCCTTATGCAAATGCAACTGATTCTAACATCCTAATGCAACTAAATGTACCTAAAACCAAGCAAAAGCATTGTAAGATTGACATTAAAAATAGTACTTTTGGAGAGGTAACATGGAGTATATTGTTTTTTGGTTTTCACCTGCTATTAGAAGCTATGCAACTATTGTTGAGCTATGTGGTAACTGGTTGGTTCTCAGTTGGTGTTGAATGTTGGTCACTATAGCTAAAGTTTTGGATAGTTGTGTTAATGTCAAATATCTGAAAATGTTAAATTTCTAAAGGAGTTCTAAATGAAAAAATGTAGTACAACAAGGTGAGTAAAGAAGAACGAAAGGATGACGAACACCCTTAATTATCAATAAACCAGCAAGTAAGAAATACAAATTTTGTGTCTAAAGGAACTCTAGATGAAAGAATTATGGTTGAAGGAATAAAGCATTTTACCGTCTTTATATGCTCACTGTGATTGTTCATTTGTTCCAAGAATATCAATTCATTGACTACCAGCATGGTGAATGTTACTGGTAAAAATGCTAGAATAAGATTGGTTAATTGGATTGTTAATGGTATGTTAATGGTAAAATGAACAATCACAGTGAGAATATAAAGATTGAAGAAGTTCAGAAAAGTTAGAAAGCATGGTGAATGTTAGAATAAGATTGGTTAATTGGATTGTTAATGGTATGTTATTAATTAGTTGGGCTTGTTAGTTTATTAGGTTGATATTAGTTTGGGCTAAAATGCCCAATATCATTGTTAACTAAATATAGTCCATCTGTTCATAAAATTTTTGGATTCCCTTTTTGTATTTTGTTAAAACAAAAAACCACCTTTCTTCCTCATATTCTCTGTATATTTTTATCCTTTCACCTCTGATCATATACTTCGGCCATTAATACCTACCTTCTAACATGGTATCATAGGTCGTCGATTCTGACACTGTTTCTTTCTGCTACTGACGAGTTATTCTGACGATACTAACATTCACCGATTATTTTCCTCGCTCGCGACAATTTTTTTTATTTCTATCGTTCTTCACTGCATGTTACTGCTTCCTCCGTCAAAGACTGATTTCTTTAGTCGCGAGTTTTATTTGTGTTGTCAATTGCTTTATTTGTTGATGTTGCATGTGCAATTAACTCTTTTCTTTTATCCGCGTCCAATGCTTACTAGATTCCAGATTTAGAAATCTTCTAAATAAATTAGGTTCATCGTAGTCATTATCTTCACATCGTATACACAATCCACCGGGTTTGTTTTTCTTAAACCTCCATTTCTGTTATTACCAACATGAAGATTACAAATTCGTCATAAGATGTGCGCATGTTTTTTTTCTCATTATGTGAGATCTATTCAATTGTTTATCTGAATTCTTGAATAATGTTTTGTTATCACGGTGTGATTTGATTCACCTATGGTTTTTTCACCATCTTGATATGTTGAGGTATATGTTGATTTTTTTGTTCATAACATTGATACTTCTGCGGAAGAATTATACAATTAATGTGGATATTGATTTCTCTTGATCCAGTGAACTACGGAGGTTATTGCTTATTAAATTTCATTGGATGGTTCCTTGTGTTACTGTTGGCCATTGGTATTAATTCTTTGTCATCAAATGTGGACATAGGTCAAGATGAAAAACCCAGTCGGTGATGATGCTTGGAAGCTTGTAGCATAATTTTCATGTTGAGTAGTTGGTTCATGAAACTTATAGATATAGTTTTTTTCCTTATGATTTACATTGCTATTGGAAGTTGAATCCTTCTGCTATGTTGTTTCTTAGTTAGTGGAGTATCTTGTTTTTTTTTTATTTTCACCTGCTATTAGAAGTTATGCGACTACTGTTGAGCTATACGGTGACTAGTTGGTGTTGGTGTTGAATGTTGGTCACTAGTGCTAAAGGTTTGGATGGTTCTGGTAATGTCAAATTTTTGAAAATGTCAAATTTCTGAAGGAGTTCTGAATGAAAAAAGGTAGGATAACAAGGTGAGTAAAGAAGAACGAAATGATTAAGAACACCTTCGATTCTCAGTAAACCACCAAGTAAGAAATACAAATTTTGTTTCTAAAGAAACTCTGGATGAAACAATGATGATTGAAGGAATAAAGTATTTTTACCGTCTCTACCAACTCACTGTGATTGTTCATTTGTTCCAAGAATTTCAATTCATTGGCTACCAGCTAACAGTTTAGCTTTTTCAATTAGCCAACTCATTGAAAGAGATTGAAGAAGTTCAGAAAAGTTAGAAAGTAGGGTGAATGTTACAATAAGATTGGTTAATCGGTTTGTTGATGGTTTGTTATTAATTAGTTGGGCTTGTTAGTTTGTTAGGTTAATATTAGTTTGGGCTATAAATGCCCAATAACATTGTTAACTAAATATAGTCCATCTATTAATAAAATTTTTGAATTCTCTTTTTGTATTTTGTTAAAACATAAAATTATCGTTCTTTTTCTTCTTCTCCTTTGTATATTTTTATCCTTCCACCTCCAATCATATACTTCGGCCATTGATGGCCGCCTTCTAATATAGTATCAGAGGCTGTCGGTCTTGACACCGTTTCTTCCGCTGTGTTATTTCAACGATACTGACATCCGCTGATTATTTTCCTCTCTCACAAAGATTTGTTTTCTTCATCGTTCTCCAATACATGTTACTGCTTCCTCATTCGAAGATCGATTTCTTTAGTCGCGAGTTTTATTTACGCCGTCAATTGCTTCATTTGTTGATGTTGCATGCACGATTAACTATTTTCTTTCATTCGAGTTCATCGTAGTCATTATCTTCGCATTGTATACACAATCAATCGGGTTTGTTTTCTTAAACCTCTATTTCCGTTATTACCAATCTGAAGATTACAAATTTGTCATAAGATGTGCGCATGATTTTTTTTCTCATTATGTGAGATCTATACAATTGCTTATCTGAATTCTTGAATAATGTTTTGTTATCACAGTGTGATTTGATTTACCTATGGTTTATTCGCCATCTTGATATATCAAGGTATATGTTGATATTTTTTCGTAACCCTAGTACTTGTGTGAAAGAATTACGCAATTAATGTGGACATTGATTTCTCCTGATCTAGTGAACTATGAAGGTTATTGCTTATTGAATTTCATCGAATGGTTTCTTGTGTTACTTTTGGCCATTGGAATTAAGTCTTTGTCATCAAATGTGGACATAGGTCGAGATAAAAAAACTCAGTCGGTGATGATGCTTGGAAGCTTTTAGCATAATTTTCATGTTGAGTAGTTGGTTCATGAATCTTATGGATATAGTTTTTTTATTATGCTTTACATTGCTACTTGAAGTTGGATCATTCTGTTATGTTGTTGCTTATGTCACGGGCCAAATTCCTTGGTTTGAGATAGTGGCACAAGCATCTGACGGAGAGGTTCTTTATGGGGCATCGGGCTTGCCAAGACCATCAGACTTGGCCCATAACTTAGAGAATGCTAGAGAGCCCGATCAGAATGGCTATTCAGAAAAGGCATGAGAAAACATGTCAAAAGAGATTGTGGGAGATTCCTGTCATATCAAGCGTGATCAGCTATCTGAGGAAAAATACCTTATAATTGATGTGATTAGATAGGATTTGATATTCCTTTCCTTATATAGTGTATCTTGTAAAGATTTAGGCTAATCCTGGCCATCTGTGTAAATCGATCCAGACCATTGATTGAGTGGGAGCTTAACTATAAATAGAGAGCTTTCCATTCTCATTTGTATCATTTTATTCCATTCATTCTCTCATTTGAGAAGAGTAATACAACTCTTGGCATTTACTCTAGTTTGATCTCTTGTCCTTGTCAGTTTTCTTTGGTTCTTAAAGCTCGTTGTTCTAGTTGCCTCTCGAGTGGCTAAGAGTAGCCACCTTAGTGCTTAAAGCTTTCGCATCCATCGAAGCCTTGAGGGCTTGTCCGAGCCTTTGCCGAGAAGGAGTTCTCACAAGGCTGGTTGAAGGCTTACTTAGGCTCGAATTTGACCAAGTAACATCATGAGGTGTCTAAGGCTGCACGTTCTCGGGTGTTGAGACTCTAGGGGTATAACAAGTGGTATCAGAGCGAGTCGAGGGGGCTTGCGTTCTAGCCAGCTTGCAGTTGCAGTCAAGTATGGTAAGGATTTGCAGTCGAAGTAGTTCATTGCAAAGAAGTGATCGAGATGACACCAAAGAGAAAGACATTAACAATGAACGAGTTAAGAGATGCTCTTGATGATTTTGATGAGAGGAGTTTCTCTCTTAAATCTAAGGTGGAAGACATCATGAAAGATCTCCACGACATGTACAAGATGTTGAATGACCAAGATATCTCCCTTAAAGATACCATGAAGGAAACTCAAGGTGTCTTGGAGTCAGGCCTTAAAAAATTAGAGTCCATAGAGGACAGGTTCAAGGACGAGACACGACGTGTTCGCAACGAGGTAGAGATAGTTCGACAGAGTAATGTTTGCAAAACTGAGGTAAAAGCTTTGCGGATCAAGGTGGATGAGCTCAAGGAAGAGCTGCTCAGTTGCAAGACCGCAGTGACTGAATGGGGTACGCTTGCCACCTTCTTACAATGACTTAGTCCTGGGGTGAAGCTCGTATTAGAGCAAGGAAACACGCAGAGAGAGGCCACAGACGTGACAGAGTTGCTGACCGAGCCTGTAGGAGACAAGCCAACCAGCAACGAGGTGTCTGAGCCTACAACATGTGATCGTGGGTGTGGCGAGGCTAAGAACTTTCTATAAAAGAAGGAAGTAAGAAATTAAAGTGTTGCTTCTGTGATGGTCCTCATCTGATCAGGGGATATCCCGAGAAGAATCGTCTTGCTGTCATCATCAAGAAATAAGATGAGCCAGAAGGAGAAGTAGTCAGACTTGGCATAATTACGAGTGTCAATAAGCCAAGGGTGCGACTAAGAGTGCCAAAGTGGTCAAGCTAAGGACGAGACCCAGTAAGATAGCTGATGGAAAAGCCGTCAAGCCGAGGGTGAAGCAATTGAAGTGCTACCACTGCAAGGGGCCTCACAAGTTACAGAAATGCCCGATGAGTTGTGCCAAAGCCAAGGGAGACCGAAAGTAGAAAAGGTTGAACATGTCTTAGAAGGCTACTGAAGAGCTTGCCGAGGGTGTTCAGGTAAAGAACACTTCTTTAGAGACCGCATCTGTAATAAGGTTGAAGGGGGCCAAGCCGAAGGGGACATAGCAACCATGGAGACACCACCCATGGGCAAGGTGGGAAAGGAGCAAAGGACTTCGAAGAAGAAGTGCCAACGTAAGAAGGGGCACCAAACTTCGAGGAAGAAGTGTTGATGCAAGAAAGCACCAAACTTCAAGTTAGAAGGGCGGATGTAAGAAGGGGCAACAAACTTCGCGAAAGAAAGGCCGATGCAAACCAGTGCAAAAAACTGTCACGGGGATCATTTGATGCAAAGAGGGCCAAACTTTAAGGAAAAAGAAGGGTTGACCCATTTTAGAGTAAATGCAACCGAGAGGAAGGTACATCTCAAATACAACTCTAGTGTTTTTGAGTTTGATTTGCCGTCTTTGTTGAGTATAGGCCGAGTAAGACCTAACCTTCAGTGCGGGGGAAACGAAGCTTGGAATGGATCTTTCAGAGTTCTAAAGAGCCAAATTGATGGGCTGACGAGTCTGAGAGTTCGTCCAGTGTTCAATGTGGTGATTCCCAAGACTTTTCCGCAAGACTCGGAGTGTCTGAGTCAAGGCAGATCAAGACTAGTGGGAGAAGACTCCTATGATGAAGATGTACCCAAAGGCGTCTTAGCATGCGACATCACTTGGCAGAAATAGCTAAAGCAAACAATCTTTATAGAGGGACAACCTAGCCAGAGTCGAGCACTCCTTATAGGGGAGCAGTTCTTATGGCGGAACATCTTTTCCTGATTTAAAGTTGGAAGCAAGTCAAGGCATTGAGAAGCCACCAAGATAATGCGAGGATCGAGGAGTTCCATAGAGGTAAGAGCTGAGGTAAGCAGTTCATATGAGGGAACCGCACGAAGTTGAGGCAACGAGTAGTAGCATCCGAGAGGGCCCTACCCAGAATTATTCTAGTAGAGCGACGAGGGTGTCGCTAAGTTCAGTGGGGGAGAATATCATAGCCCAAATTCTTTGGTTTGAGATAGTGGCATAAGTATTCGACAGAGAGGTTCTTTATGGGGCATTCGGCTTGCTAAGACCACCAGACTTAGCCTATAACTTGGAGAATGCTAGAGAGCCCGATCACAATGGTTATTCAAAAAAGGCATGAGACAACAAGTCAAAAGAGATTGTGTGAGATTCTTGCCATATCAAGCATGATCAGCTATCCGAGGAAAGATACTTCTAATTGATATGATTAGATAGGATTTGATATTCCTTTCCTTGTACAGTGTATCTTGTAAAGATTTAGGATAATCATGGCCATCTGTGTAAATCGATCCAGACCATTGATTGAGTGGGAGCTCAACTATAAATAGAGAGCTTCTCACTCTCATTTGTATCATCTTATTCCATTCATTCTCTCATTTGAGAAGAGTAATATAACTATTGGCATTTACTCTAGTTTGATCTCTTGTCCCTTTCAGTTGTCTTTGGTTCTTAAAGCTCCTTGTTCTAGTTGCCTCTCAAGTGGCTAAGAGTAGCCACCTTAGTGCTTAAAGCTTTCGCATCCATCGAAGCCTTGAGGGCTTGTCCGAGCCTTTGCCAAGCAGGAGTTCTCGCAAGGCTGGTAAAAGGCATACTTAGGCCCAGATTCGACCAAGTAGCGTCAGGAAGCGTCTAAGGCCGCACGTTATTGGAGTATCTTGTTTTTTGGTTTCCACTTGCTATTAGAAGCTATGTGACTATTGTTAAGCTATGTGGTAACTGGTTGGTTCTTAGTTGGTGTTGGTGTTGAATGTTGGTCACTAATGCTAAATGTTTGGATGGTTTTGTTAAAGTCAAAATTTTGAAAATGTCAAATTTCTGAAGGAGTTCTGAATGAAAAAATGTAAAACAACAAGGTGGGTAAAGAAGAACGAAATGATGAAGAACACATTCGATTCTCAGTAAACCATCAAGTAAGAAATACATATTTTATTTCTAAAGAAACTCCGGATGAAAGAATGGTGATTGAAGGAAGAAAGCATTTTTATCGTCTCTATCAGCTCACTGTGATTGTTCATTTGTTACATGAATTTCAATTCATTGACCACCAGCTAATAGTTAAGCTTATTCAATCAGTCAACTCATTGAAGAATACTGAAGAAGTTCATAAAAGTTAGAAAGCAGGGTGAATGTTAGAACAAGATTGGTTAATTGGTTTGTTAATGATTTGTTATTAATTAGTTGGGTTTGTTAGTTTGTTAGGTTGATATTAGTTTGGGCTATAAATACTCAATATCATTGTTAACTAAATATAGTCCATCTGTTAATAACATTTTCGAGTTCCTTTTATGTATTTTATTAAAACACAAAACCACCATTCTTCTTCCTCATCTCCTCTACATATTTTTATCCGTCCACCTCCGATCATATACTTCAGCCATTAATGGTCGCCTTCTCACAACCCCATCTTAAAAAAATCTGACTCGACTCAAAAATTATGTACTTCAACCCGATTTGACCCGACTGATCTATAAAATAAATTCAATTTTAGGGATCTAATTGTAAAAAATTAATTTTAAGGATCTAATTATAAAAAAGTTAATTTAAGGTTCTCATTGTAAAAAATATAAAGATAGTGTATTATTGCAAATATCCCTAAAACTATAAGAGAAAATTACACTATTAATCCTAAGTTGAGTCGATATTTTTTATCCTAAACCCGAATCGGACCCCACCCTTAATAAAAACTCGACCCGGCCTAAATTTTTAAAAAAACCGACCCGCCCTAAAAAAAATGAGACTTCTTGAGAATCAAATAATCGTCGGTCCCAGTAAAATTAGTAAAGAAAATAATAAAAATTTATTCCGCAGTTAAATTGTTAAAATATTAATGTTAAAAACTTTATAAAAATGTTCCACACTAATATAAGTGAATCTCTATTCTATTTGTGTAAAAAAAGCTTTACATTATATGTGTATAGAATATTTGTCCTTGCTTTTATCATGTAAATTGAATTACATTCTTCAAAAAAAAATTGAATTACATACGTCGATAAAAATATATTTTTATAAAATAAATTTATTTCAATTAATTAAATAAGTTATCATTTTAAAATTAAAGATATATTAAGTAAAATCTTTTGCTTCAATTAGAAGCACTCTAACATGAAAATTAAAACCAGGTTTTGCATTCGAGTATCTTATTCGATATAACTTTTAAATAGAAAGTGTATTATATTAAGAGTTAATAGTCCATGATAATAATCTAGAAAAGAAAATGAAATGAAAAGCCAATGCAACAATTAAAAGTACAACTTCTGCTGTATAGTAATTTTTATGGCGACTTGATGGATCTGTCGTGAATCTAATATAGTGCATGATAGCATGGTTAAGTCATCGAATTTTTAAAATTTTTATTGATCTTCATAAAATTTTTTCGTTGAGTTACATAGATCATTTTTTTAAGCTACCATGTAGACAAGTCGACCTAAATAAAGATTAAAATTCAAAGTACAAAAAGTTACAAATATAGTAGCAATCTTTGTCATGTTTACAATTCTCTTTTCAAATTGTGTAATCTTTGAGTGATATAAAGAGGTGGCTAACTGATGGGTTTAAATAAGTTCGAATCTTGATATTGTAAATATAGTAATATGGATCGGAAGGATTGTATTATAATAAACTTATATAATACTTGATATAGATTAGTCGATTAATAGACTGAATACTAATAATTATAAAAATATTTTATTAAACTCGTAAGCCCAATACTAATATTCTAGAATTAATTTAAACGCATGTTGTAAATTCCATATATCAAATTTAAACGCATGTTGTAAATTCCAAATAACACATATTACCCAAAAACAAAATAAATTCCATATATATCAAATTTTAAGCCCAAAATAAAATGTTAAACCCAATACCCAAATACTATTTGTAAAAATTCAATACCCAATTCTAATTTAATTCAATAAAATTTAATTTATTATTTTAAATAATATTTTTGCAATGTCTAGTAATATAATAAATAATACGCAACTATTTCAACTGTTCTAGTCGGTCATCATTATCAGCTACTTGTCAACCCCTTCTATCTCACCCTCCTTCCTCTATGGCTTATTATAAAAAAAAAGTGACTAAACTATTTTTTTTAATAAAAATAAGTGTTTAAAATTTTAACCGTTATAAATTTTAGTGTTTTGATTGTTAATGACTATTTAAAAAATTGTTATCTAATCAATGCTTGACATGTGGCAATAATTTTAATTTTGTCCGAAAAAAACAAAAAAAAGTTCAATTTTTAGAAAAGTCCCGAAATCCATAAATTTTAATTCCCTAAAATTTCTCAAACTTAAACTCCCAAATCGTCACCACTTTCATCGTAGGTGACTGCCCTTGAGCTCACCCCTTTGATCGTCGCTCCTAATTGTTATTTCCCTCGACATGACATCGTCAAAAACGATAAATGACGTGCCAGCTAAATGGCGAACGCGAAATAGACGTTCGACTGACACTTCGTTGGTCGTTTTTTACGGTGCCATATTGAAAGAAATGACTAGCTAGGTCTAGCGATCAAAGGTTTTGGCTCAGGGCGGTCACCGGCAGTGGAAGTTGCGGCGATTTAGGGGGTTTTATTTGAGAAATTTTAGGGATTTAGAGATTATTTTGTAAAATTTATAAAATTTCGAGATTTTTTGAAAAAAAATAAAAATTTTAGGTAAAAAAATTGTTTTAAATTATTAATTTTTAAATAATAAAATAAACATGGCATGTGTTATGTTTTGATTGGTTAATGATTTTTTTAATAACAATTAACTACCGTTCACCTAAATTTGTAATGGTTAATTACCTATTTTTATTAAAAAATAGACTTAAAATTCAGAATATGTATAGTTTAATAAACCTTTTTTATTCGTATTGTTTGATCTACTACTTCCTTTATTTTTCTCTCTCACCCAACGTTCATAAAGATCTTATCGACGCGACAAGTGATTCACCATTAACGGCTTCTATTTTTCATATCTATTTTATAGAATTATAATTTGTTTTGTAGATTTAGGATTATATTTTTTCTTTGTTTAATAAGTCTTTCGATTTTTTTATGAAAATAAACTCAGTTTTTATTTAGTCTCATACAAATTTTGATGTTGCTTTTACAAGTTTTTTTTTTATTATTTCATGCTAGTTTTATTATCTCTCATCCAGTTATTGGATGTTTTGTTCTTTTTCAACATACTTATTTTTGTTGGATGTTGTTAGATGTCATGGCTTATTATATTATGCAATACTATATTATGTAAAAGACAATGGACAATATACTATGTTTCAAATCCAATAATCTCTACTCTTTTTTTTACTCATTTTTTCTAGTAATTTTTGTTATTAATTTATGGGTAAAATACACCACAAGCCACCTTAATTATAGGTTTAATATCAAACAAGTCATTTTTTCTCTAAAAAGTAATAATTTAAACGCTCAATTAAAATTTTGTGACAAACAAGTCACTTAAGAGTATTTTATTCTTTTACACAGCTTAAGAGTATTTTAGTCTTTTCAAGTCTTAAAATCACATATTAGGCTTATCGAATCATTACAGAAGAATTCAGGTTTAATAGGATGTGTTTTTAAACTTCCAGTAACATCGTATATCAATACTCTTTATAGGATATCGAAAATCCCTCACAAATATCGGTATTAAAATGACACATTGAGGTCTTTAAGCTAACTAGTTTTTACATTGGCGAAAATACAAACATATGGCCCAGGTAATTTTCAACCTATTTCCAGATGTAGGCCAAGATGACTTAATAACTCACTAACTACTAACGCTTCGTTTGGTACAACGAATGTAAAAGAGGTATGTTGTATTAAACAACATTTGTGTATTAAAAAGATGGATGAAAGATGGTTGTTACTACACCAATGTGTTTGGTTGTTGAAATTTGTTATAAAGTTAAAAATTTAGTGTTATGTATGAATGTACCATTTTCACCCTTAAAATTTCAGCTTCACATTTTCCCCTTATTTTAGCATTGATTATTATATTATTTTTAAACACATGATGTAAATCTATTAAAATATAATGAACGTATTTACAATGATGAAAATACGTGAAAAATAGTGAATGTATTTACAACGATGTAAATATGTGAATAAATAGTAAAGTATTTACAACTATCTAAATGCGTGAAAAATAATTAACGCATTTACATCATTGTAAATACGTGAAAAAATAGCGAAATAGTTAACGTATTTTCAACGATGTAAATACATGAAAAATAGTATGAGGGTGTAATTGAAAAGTTAATTTACAATCATCACCAAATTGGCTTTAAAACTGGCGTGTTAAATAAACACTACTTTACCTTAGGGATAAATATAACCCAACTTGCATATTAAATAATATGATGTATTAAATGTTACATCTACCAAACACATGGTTATTTGTACCTTCCGTAATACATATGTGTTAAATACTACAACACATCAGTTACAAACCAACCAAACATGTCATAAGAGTTAAGCCCAAACGGTTCAGTTGTCTAACAGCGCATGGATACTTGATAAACAACAAGACAGTTTGGAATGTCCTAATCAGTAGGGGAGTTCATAATTAATTAAAATAGTAAAACATTTAATTTGTAAGTTTTGTTTTTAGTGTAATTAGAATACACATTATCATGTAATTGCACTAAGAACATAACTTATATGTTAACCATTTTAGTATTTTGGTTAACCACGAACTGTTGGAGTATGCCCAAAGACCAATCATGAGATAATTGTAAAAGACATACTTATTTTATCATGTTTATTAATATAAAGCCATTATTATTTTTCAGTCTTCTTCTATGCATTTATAAATAAACTGAATTATAATAAAGTCCTTAGAATAATATAGTTATTCTTGAATATCTTTACTCGAGTATTATTGTGGGCATGGACAACAATAATATATTAAGACTAATATGTAGTTGATTGATGACAAAGTGTTGTCATTGACATGAAGATGTCAAAATCAATACATAAGTATGTGTTAGAGAACGACATATTGGACTGGCCCGCTATGAGCATGTTTCTTGGATTATTATGTGACAGTCACAATATTGGACTAATATTGGATATGTTGTAATCTATGTAGTGGAATATGGTTGATCAAGATAAGATTTGTCCCTCCTACATAATAGGAGTAATACCATAAGCCACTTGATTGAGTGAGACTAGAAAATACATGGCCATGCTCAAATAAATTGATATGAGATGTCATAGTTATTTGTTTATAATAGTCTCCTCAAGATATCAAGAAATATTAGATAGACTATACAAGTGTGACTATTCCATGACTTGTGTCCGATCTAGATATAAGGACAAAAAGATGTAATACATGAAAAGAGTTAATCACGAAGGTTATGTCGAATCACGACTTCCTGTAACTTAGGTAGCAATGATGCATTGCTAGATGTCACTTATTACTTGTAATACTAGAATTGTTCTAGATATTACTACTAACGTTACATGAATCTACAAGGGTCACACCCTATGATTGAAACGAATAAATATCGACTTGATAGCATGTGTACAAACTTGTTGTACACGTAATAAGTAAAAAACTAAGATTATTATAATTATTGTAATTATAGATAATCTTGTTTATATATTTTAATACTAGATAATTATTGTAATTATTAAATACTATTAAAATATATATCTCTAAAGAAACCTAATTAAAGTAGAATCAGATTCTACATATTTAATTATATTTGGTCAAATATATTGTATATTTAATGAATCCGAATTTAATTAGAATTAGGTTTTTGAATGCTATATAAAGGCATAAGGTCTAGCAGCTGAGATATGCCTTTTGTGAAAAACCTCTTTAACAGTTAGAGAAGTAAAATATTATTCGTTTCATTCAGGTAGACTGCGTAGAGGTCGGAACGCTGTTGTGACGACTTGGATTCAATATTGTTCTAGAAGAATTGGATTCTCCTAACTCCCTGCGATTTTTCAGATTTATTTAAGGTAACATTTCATCCCTTTTCACCCCAGATTCGTTCCTCGTACATGGATCACTAGCGAAATACGTCGAATAATTTTTTTCGCTGCGGCATGGGGTGTACCAGCGTTTCCCAACAGTGGTATCAGAGCCACTTGTACGATACGAATTCGAACTTAAATACTTGGATGATGCTTTTGTATGAGATGCATGCTTTGTTTTTCTGTTTGGACGAGTATACAATATTTGTGCGAAACAAAGAAATTGAATCCAGTCACGGTTAATATGTTAATCTATTTTAAATAAGTTTTGCAATCAATGGTTAAACGTTAATCACATGTTTGTTGCAGTAAGTTTCTAATGTTCGTATGTTAATTGTTAACATGATGAACATGCAGTTCTAATAGCAGATCATTTTCAGCAGAAGAACAATGGTTGTTCAAGTGCGAAAAACCTTAGGGATTGAAATAATCCCAAAAACACGAATTGTTAATAAAAGTTATCAAATCGTGAGGTTTTTCTATAGTAATCAAAGTGATAAAATTAAAAATTTTCTCGCCAGACCGGGATCTCCAGCCCGCACTTTATGGGCAGACCCGGCAGCACCAGATCTGGTAGACCGCGTAGGCAACAAAGGTCATAGGAACTATTTTGGTAATTATAATTAATAAGATAAAACATGTTTATGTTTTGGATAATATACACGGTGTTTGAAATGCATGGTTATAGCCAAATAGCTCATTTACTTTGGTTTTATATTTATAAAAACGGCCTGCGTGTCGTGCCTTTCTTTCATCTATTGTAATACTCTTCTCATCTTAGTCCCTCGTATGTAAAACGAATTTCTGAAAATTGTAATATTTGCCAAGAAAGTGTGGATCACAAGAGCAGAATGATGGGCCGATCAAAGGTGGATTAGATGCTTGAGAAGCAAGTTCTATCTTTAGTTTATTTTGTTTCTTCCATTGACTTGGGATGGGCCACCTTAGTTTTACGGGCTATAACCATTGCATTTATATTTACTGCTTTACATATATGTGTCACAATGTATGTTTTAGCATAATGGTAATTGATTAGATCATACTTGAATGATGAGATTAATATAATAAAAAAAACCCTCCATATTTAATCAAAATAGCCATCCAATATTTGCCCTCGTTAAAACCTCGATCGGTACTATATAGGTTTTGCCAAAGCGAAGTACTTATATCTATCTTGGTTAAACGCGAAGAATAAGCAAATGATATTCACTGGTTGTAATATTTGTTAAACTAGGTTGTCCTAGTGAGATTAGAAACCTAAAGGCTAATAATTTGGATAATCATGAGATGATTAGGAACAATAGTTGTTCACCAAATATAAGAATTACATGAGATGTAATTAGCAAGTGTTGCTTACCTAAATAATTGAATTCTAGGAGTAAAGCCTAAGCTGACTTAGGATGAAATGAAATATGGATCCTTACCCACTAGAAATACTTTTTAGTAAGTTTTTCAATTTTGAGGGATTTTAATAGTGGGAATGTTATTACCTTATGAACATGATAAAAAATACTTATAAATCATATTTTATCATTGTAGATTTGTTATGGCAAACTCAAACTCATTATCATAGTGATCCGTCCTTGAGAAGGACAAATTGAATGGCTTGAACTTCCTTGACTGGTTCTGTAACTTGAAGATTGTCCTAAAGCAAGAACGGAAATAACAAGTCATCGAAGAACTTGTCCCTAAAAAGCCAGCAGATGATGCCTCCAAAGATGAATTGGAAGCTTTTGAAAAATACTCAAGTGCCATGGTAGATGTCAGGTGTTTAATTCTTGCGACCATGACTCATGAGCTTCAGAAGCAACATAAGGACATGGTTCCCTATGAGATGGTTAAAAATATCAAGGAATTATATGAGGGGTAAGCTCGTCAAGAGAGGTATGAGACCTCTAAGGCTGTGTTTCGATGCAAGATGATGGAGGAAACTCCGGTAGGAACTCATGTTCTCAAAATGATAGGGTATATTCAGACCCTGAAAAAATTAGGCTTCCCTTTAAGTGTTGAATTGGCTAGTGATGTTATCTTGCAATCATTGCCGGATAGTTTTAATCAGATTGTTCTTAATTTCAATATGAATGAAATTAACAAATCGTTGCCCTAGTTGCTTGGTTTGTTAAGAACAACAGAGAACAACATGAAAAAGGTTGGCTACAATCCCATTCTAATGGTCCGAAAGAATAACAGAAAAGAAAAGTCCAACACCAAGGCAAAACCAAAGCCCAACAAAGGAAAGGCTGCATTGAAACCCAAAAGAGCAGTTGCAAAAGAAGGAAAGTGTTTCTATTGCAACAATGCTGGACATTGGAAGAGAAATTGCCCTGTCTATCTTGAGGACATCAAGAAGGCAAGAGAAAATGGACAGTCCGGATCAGGTATTTATGTTATTGATATAAATATATCAACGTATACTTCTTGGGTATTAGATACCGGTTTTGGTTCTCACATTTGTACTTCTATACAGAGGCTAAAAATGAGTAGAAAATTGGCAAAAGGAGATGTGGACCTACGAGTGGGAAATGGAGCAAGAGTTGCTGCATTGGCTATAGGAACATATACTTTGTAATTACCTAGTGGACTTGTTTTAGATTTAGAGGATTGTTATTTCGTACCTAGTTTGACTAAGAACATTATTCCAATTTCTTGTTTGGACAAGATTGGTTTTGAGATTATTATTAAGAATAATAGTTATTCCTTTTATCTCAATAATATTTTTTATGGTACGACACATTTAATAAATGTCCTCTATATCTTAGATCAAGAAAATTCTATGTATAACATAAATACGTAAAGATAAAAAACAAATGACTCTAATCAAACTTATCTCTGGCATTGTCACTTGGGTCATATAAGTGAGAACGCATATCAAAACTTCATAAAGATGGATTTTTGGATTCTTTTGTTTTTAAACAATTTAATCTATGTGAACCCTGCTTAATGGAAAAAAATGACCAAATCACCATTTGACGGTAAAAACGAGCGAGCAAGTGATTTATTAGGTCTAATACATAATGATGTATGTGGACCAATGAATACACAAGCCAGATGAGGGTTTTAATACTCCATTACTTTCACTGACAACTTCAATAGATATGGGTACATTCACCTAATGCATCATAAATCTGAAGCCCTTGAAAAGTTCAAGGAATTTAAGAATGAAGTACAAAACCAACTAGGAAAGAGTGTCAAAGCTCTTTGATCAGATCGAGGAGGAGAATACTTAAGCTTAGAGTTTGATGAACTTCTTAAAGAATGTGGGATTGTCTTACAACTTACACCCCCTAGTACTCTACAACATAATAAAGTCTCTGAAAGGAGAAATTGAACATTGTTAGACATGGTTCGATCAATGATGAGTCATGTTGACCTTCTAACTTCTTTTTGGGGACATGCGCTAGAAACTGCTACTTTCACACTAATCGTGTTCCATCTAAATCAGTTCAAAAGACACCATATGAGATATGGACTGGGAAACGTCCTAGTATGTCTTTATGAAAATTTGAGGATGTGAAGTTTATGTTAAACATCAAATGTATACAAAACTCGAACCCAAATCTCATAAGTGTAATTTTGTAGGGTATCCTAAAGAAACTAAAGGATATTATTTCTTCAATCCATCTGAGAACAAAGTGTTTGTTGCTCGAACAGGAGTCTTCCTCGAAAGAGAATTTATTTTCAAAAAAAGTGGGAGAAATATTGAACTTGAGGAAATTCAAAATCAGCCACAGATCACTAGCCAGAGATTGAACAACAACAAGTTCCACAAATAGTTGAGGAACATTTAATCATTCTTGAAACACCACCACTGCGAAGATCTATGAGAGAATGCAATGGACCTGAGAGATATGGGTTTCTCATCACATTGCATGGTGATGTTCTCCTCATGGACCAAGATGAGCCTAGGACTTATCAGGAAGTAGTGGCAAGCCCAGACTCTAAGAAATGGCTAGAAGCCATGAAATTCGAGATGGATTCTATGTCAGAAAACCAAGTATGGACTTTGGTTGACCCACTTGAAGGGATAAAACCCATAGGGTGTAAATGGGTTTTTAAAAGGGATACTGACATGGATGGCAATGTACAAACATACAAAGAGCGATTGGTCGCTAAGGATTTCGTCAGATTCATGGTATAGACTATGATAAAACCTTTTCTCATGTTACTATGTTTAAATCCATTCAGATATTGCCTGCAATAGCTGCATTCCATGATTATGAAATCTGGCAAATGGATGTCAAAAACGCTTTCCTTAATGGAAAATTAGATAAGGATGTGTACATGACACAACCTGAGGGTTTTGTCGATCCAAAAGATGCTCAAAAAGTATGCAAGCTACAAAGATCCATTTATGGGTTGAAGCAAGCTTCTCGAAGTTGGAATCTTCGTTTTAATGATACAATCAAAGAATTTGGTTTTATTAAAAATGAAGATGAGCCATGTGTTTTCAAGAAAACTAGTAGGAGCACTGTCACATTCTTGGTATTGTATGTGGATGACATACTAATAATAGGAAATGACATACCTACCTTACAGCCTGTAAAGACTTGGTTAGGAAAATATTTTTATATGAAAGACCTGGGTGAAGCAACCTACATATTAGGAGTCAATATCTATAGAGATAGATCAAGATGACTCCTAGGACTAAGTCAAAATACATACATAGATAAAGTACTAAAAAGATTCAGTATGAAAGAATCTAAAAGAGGATTCTTACCTATGAGACATGGTATTTCACTCTCAAGGGAAATGTGTCTTTCAATGCCTCAAGAAAGAAAGCGCATGAGTAAGGTTCTATATTCTTTGGCTATTGGAACTATCATGTATGCCATGCTATGTACACGTCCAGATGTATCATATGCATTGAGTATGACAAGTTGATACCAAGTGGATCCCGGTGAAGGTTATTGGGTTGTAGTCAAAAACATCCTTAAGTACTTAAGAAGAACTATGGATACATTCCTTATGTATGGAGGTGAGGAAGAGCTAAGTATAAAAGGTTATACTGACGCAAGCTTCCAAACTGATAAGGATGATTCTCGATCGCAATCAGGTTTTGTGTTTTGTCTTAATAGAGGTGTTGTAAGCTGAAAAAGTTCAAAGCAAGATACAGTAAAAGATTCTACAACAAAAGCCGAGTATATTGCAGCAAACGATGCTGCAAAAGATGCTGTTTGGATCAAAAAGTTCATATTTGAACTAGGGGTTGTGCCTAGCATATCAAATGCTATAGATCTACATTGTGACAACAACAGAGCCATCGGACAAGCAAACCCGAATCTCACCAGCGATCCAAACACATACTTAGGCGTTACCAATGGATGACAATATCGTTGATCAACTAACAAAGCCTCTGACACAACAGAAGCATGATAGTCACACTAAGTCTTTTGGTATTAGATACATGAGTGATTGGTCTTAGTGCTTGTGGGAGATTGTTGGAGTATGCCCAAAGACCAATCATGAAATGGTTGTAAAAGACATACTTATTTTGTCATGTTTATTAATATAAAGCCATTATTATTTTTCAGTCTTATTCTGTACTTTTATAAATAAACTGAATTATAATAAAGTCCTTAGAATAATATAGTTATTCTTGAATGTCCTTAGTCGAGTATTATTGTGGGCATGAACAATAATAATATATTAAGACTAATATGTAGTTGATTGATGACAAGTGTTGTCATTGACATGAAGATGTCAAAATCAATACATAAGTATGTGTTAGAGAACAACATATTGGACTGACCCGCTATGAGCATGTTTCTTGGATTATTATGTGAGAGTCACAACATTGTTCATAGTGATAACTACATGCATGATCCTCAGACTTGAGATCATCATTATTTCAACATCGTGAGTGACATATTTTGATGTGGTCAAACTGTGTCGTAACTGACTACACTATAAAGACTAATATTAGATATGTCGCAATCTATGTAGCAGAATATGGTTGATCAAGATAGGATTTGTCTCTCCTACATAATAGGAGTAATATCATAGGCCACTTGATTGAGTGAGACTAGAAAATGCATGGCCATGCTCGAATAAATTGATATGAGATATCATAGTTATTCATTTATAATATTCTAGTCAAGATATCAAGAAATATTAGATGGACTACAAGTGTGACTATTCCATGACTTGTGTCCGATCTAGATATGAGGACAAAAGGATGTAATACATGAAAAGAGTTAATCACGAAGGTTATGTCGAACCACGACTTCCTGTAACTTAGGTAGCAATGATGCATTGCTAGATGCAACTCATTACTTGTAATATTAGAATTGTTCTAGATATTACTACTAACGTTACATAAAACTACAAGGGTCACACCCTATGGTTGAAACGAACAAATATCGACTTGATATCATGTGTACAAACTTGTTGTACACGTAATATGTAAAAAACTAAGATTATTATAATTATTGTAATTATAGATAATCTTGTTTATATATTTTAATACTAGATAATTATTGTAATTATTAAATATTGTTAATATATATCTCTAAAGAAACCTAATTAAAGTAGAATCATATTCTACATATTTAATTATATTCGGTTAAATATATTGTATATTTAATAAATCCGAATTTAATTAGAATTAGGTTTTTGAATGCTATATAAAGGCATAAGGTCTAGCAGCCGAGATATGCCTTTTGTGAAAAACTCTCTAACAGTTAGAGAAGTAAAATATTGTTCGCTTTATTCGGGTGGACTGCATAGAGGTCCGAACGCTATTGTGATGATTTGGATTCAATATCGTGCTAGAAGAATTGGATTCTCCTAACTTCTTGTGATTTTTCAGATTTATTTAAGGTAACGTTTTATCCCTTTTTACCTCGGATTCGTTCCTCGTACATAGATCACTGGCGGAATACGTCGGATAATTTTTCCGCTACGCCATGGGGTGTACCAACGTTTCCAACAGACCTTTACTGATTGAGATCGGTTGTAATTTTTTTTGAACAAAGATCAGTTGTAGTTGGTTCCGGAAGAAAATGTAAAAAATGAGAGACAAAGCTTAGTTCAAGCCTCAAGCTTTAATTGAAAAAAAATAAAGGATGTGTATTTAAGTTTACAAATGATCGATCATTAAATGTATAACAAAGTACACTCGAAAATAATGGTGTTTTCTGGCATTACATAAATTATATTACATGGGACAAAACAATTAGTTATATAAATGTTATTGGTCGTTGGAAATGTCAGCAAAAGATTGCAATAACAAAGAAGAAATTAATGAAACGATACAGAATAACTAGAAATAAAACGTGTAACCAATATTTAGAGACTTGTATTTATGTCGAAAACAACATAAAAACCATGTTTCATTATTTTTATTTTATGTTTTTGCAGGCAGACAATTGTATACTACATCTTAAGCCATCTTTGCATTTATGTGTTGGAAACATTGATATCGTGCAATAATTATTATGACACTAACATATCAAAGATGGGTGGGTTAAGAATCTTCATTCATAAATGTTAAAGAGGAATTTAATTGTCTTTATTAATTCGTTTTCCCCTCAAAATATTCTATCTTAGTTTGTAATTTATTTCAAATCAACCCATTTATTAAAATGATGTGTATATGTGGAATACAAATCTTTTGTTTTTTTATATGCCCTCACACTAAAAATTAGATTTAGTGTTTATGATTAAGGTTTAAGGTTAGGGTTTACGAAATTAGGGGTAGATTATATTTTTTAGAGTTTATGGTTCAATATTTAAAATTTAGGGTTAAGGCTTAGAATTTAATTTTGTAGTGTTAGAATATAGAAAGAGGCATAAAAAAGGATAAAGAATTTTTGTCAGTATATGTGTCCACTTAAGTCTAACAAACTTCAAATGATTTGTTGGTGAAATTTCAGCTGTGATTTTTGTTGATGTACTAATGAATACTCGACCAATTAAACAAATTCATGTCATTATTTTCTTTAATAAGAAAAATCTTTAATGTATATATATATATTTGCATCAAGTGACAATTCTATACGAGGCACAAAGAGAGGATAGGGATAATTAAAAGCATTTCCATTTCATTGTCTGCTAGAAAATTACATGGTGTGACATTAAAAACACAAAGTGAACAAGGAAGAAAGGGGAACTACAATCCTTTTTTTTTACTTGTAATTAAAACTCATAAAAAGTCCTTTGCATTCACTTAAGAAAATAAATATAGTTTTATTTTCTTGGGAAAGTCAATTCCCGAACCTCTAACTCTCGAACACTTGATGAATTTTGCTGAGGGGACCTTAATTTTCTCGGCAACCAAACAAAAAGTTCAATAAATGTCAAAAGATGATCATGCAAGGTGCGCTCTTGACTTCTCCCTATCTTCTATAGTTCGAAATTTCTTCAACACCTCTTAAATTTAATTAACTTCCCCTTTTTTTCCTTCTGTTGATCACTGCAACAAAGAGAAAAATACTAGACAAAATTAAATAATGCATATCTTGAATTCTAAGACACGGTGTTAAATCGGGTGTCCGGAACTTTTAAAATAATTTAACCTCGAATATGGACAGTAAGACAGTCATGCTTTGAGTTAACATACCTTGCTAGCTAAATTATAAAGCTTGTGGTACTTCATGCATTCTCGCATGAAAGAGAAGCCTTTATCCTTTCAACGGTGCAAGCGATCAAGTTGTTAACTGTTGCAACCGATCCGAGCGAGAGTTTCGCAGTAGGAATGGAGTCCACCAAAATCTGAAATGCAACAGTTAGAAGAGATCCACCGGAGCCACTTCCGGCATCTGTCAAGCCGCCTGCACCGCTTGAAGAAGTCCCATCGGGGAGAATAGCGAAACCCGAGGGAAGAAGAGCAACATAGTTTGGGTCGCCGCCGTTTAAAACCACATTCATTGCGACAATGTCGACCGGAGCATAGATTACAAACGAAGCAGTTGCATCAGTGCAACTCTCTTGTAGAATCAGCATGTTTGTTTGGCTTGAATTTGCACTCTGCATATAATCATTCCATGCATTTTTATGATTGATGTACACTATTCGAAGTGAAAATCCCTAGAATTTGGATAAATTTAATCGAAGAATCGACTTACATTGACTCGTAGTAGTGAAACACAATTGCCTGTATCCCTGCCATTAGCAATGTGAGCCATTTCTTGGACAACTCCACCATTAGAAAGAATGTCCCACTGTATCCAGGAGAGTCCAACATGTAATATAGACAAAATCATATATATATATAGATAGATAGATGTTTTTAAAGCATTGTAGATACCTCATTTCTAGAATTCTCATCTCTGAGGAAGTCGAATACCCTCTTCGGTGAAACAGGAAGCCAGAAGGAAGTTGCAGCACTTAGCACAATCCCGGAAGGTCTGCCGGGATCGTCGACACTCTTTCGGGTCATTACCCTTACATCATCGGCCCCGGTTCCCGATAAAGTCGTCCATGTGTGAGTGGTTGAGGCACTCACTCCGGCACAGAAACTGATCACCATACGCTCAGCTAGCTTCAGCATGCTCTTCCTCCCATCTTGATTTGTTATCACTAACCAAATATATCACAATGTTAATTAACAATAAGGATTCAATATTTATACTTATTCATAGAGATTTAAATATTTGGTTGTAGTATTATATGACTATCATTACCCCCAGCATCACCAGTAGGAATGTTAGTAGCCATGAGACTTGCAAGCCTCTCGCATTGTCGGTCCAAGGTAGCAATCCAATGTCGGGCTCCAAAACCATGGCCGGAACTTACGAGTTGCTTGTACAGATTGTGAACGCCCCTGTCGTCGACTTCGACATGTTCGATCCATGTAACCTTTGAGTACCCATTGGGCATTTCTTGAATCAAGCATCCAGATGGACTTCGTCGGCATCTCACCGTCGGATCAGAGCGTAAATGATCCAATGAAACATCAACCACAGCCCATGTCCCTTCTGCATGTTGTTTGCAGTATCTCACGTAATAAATCTCACGAGTGGGAACAAGTGGTGAAGGAACTTGAAATTCAGCAGTCATCTGTGAAATTAAACATCATTCAAATCAGAAAATGTCACCAAAAAATGGATTAACTTAGCAAATTGGGAGAGTAAATATTAAATACTTACCACTTGAAGAGCTCCATTATAATTCCCTGCAATCCCTGTTGATAGAACATCCAAAGTGGAAGCCTCTGAAACTATTGCAGCAAACACAGTTGACCACTGGTGCTGAATTGCAATTCAAAACCCCAGAAATTAGTGCTTAGAAATGCTAATATACTCTCTTTTGATGGGATATTATTATAAAGAGCTTACCACATCCATGAGAATCTCGACGAGGCTAATGTGATTCATGATTACAACACAAGTTTCTTTCGAAGCTTCGCATTTGAAGCCGGTTGGTTTCGGCCCGATACCTCTAGGAAAAGTTCTAATATACTCTTCTTCATTAAGCACAGAAGTTGAGCCATCAAGGCTGGTCATCCACAAGGGTTCACCCATCTGAGCCATTCTAACGAGTTCCTCCATAGCTGCAACCGCCAACTCGATAATCATCGGCTTATCAGCCTCGGCAGGTGCATTTATCGACCGAAGAAGTTCCCCGCCACTAAACATCTCCCCAGAGCCGGTTTGTGAACCAAATTCGAGTGGTCTAGGAGTACTCATAGGAGAAGAAAGAAGAGGATAGCTCACGACTGGCTTCCCAACGTACTTTGCAGCTATTGCTGATATACGATCAATCTGCAAAGGTACTCAAGAACAATTACCAATTTACCATTACGAATACATTATGCATACACACATATATTTATATGCTAATAATTTGATACCTCTTCTCTTAATCGAGCATTTTCAAGTCTGAGATGATGTTCATCAAAGGACATTTGCCCTACAGCAGTAGGACCTCCACAATTAGGGCATGAAGCAGTGCTAAGAGCTTCCCTATATCTCATATTATCAGCCCTAAGCTTTTCGTTCTCAGCTCGAAGCTGCGAGTTCTCTTGGCGTTCATGCTGGGTCTGTAGAAGAAAAGGGACATACGTTTAAACACAATAAACGAGCTAAGGTAGCTCGGTTTTACGGAAAACCCGAGTTTATAATCGTAAAAAAGACATGAAAGATTACATACCTTCATTTGGGTGCGTCTGTTTTGGAACCAAAACTTCACTTGCAAAGGTTCTAACCCTAACACACGCCCAAGTTCCTTCCTTTGCTTGTCATCTGGATGAGGGCACTCTTTGAAAAACCTAAAACACAAGGTACAATTTTTTGCCAAAAAAAATAAGCTTTTTATTGAATTAAAATGTTTAAATCAAATGGGTTTTAAAAGCTTACGCCTCCATTTCTTGAATCTGGTGCTGGGTATGTCGATGGTAACGCTTCTTTTTATTGGGACGAGGATCTTGATCGTCGTCCCCGGAGATACCTTCATGATTCTCGCTGCCGGATTTGATCGTACTGTCGAATTCTTCGTCTCCTAATCGAGCAATTTCACTTTCGGAAGTGTTTTGGGTCATCTCAAAAGGGTGGAGTTGACCTTCCATCATGTTGTTAGTAGGCTGCTGGAACATTATATCTACAGATCTTTAAGATTCCGAAGCTTATTTTTTTTTAATCTAAGCAAGCATAACATAATGGAAAATTTGTCTTCCCACTCAAAACCTAAGCCAAAATGAACAAACAAACCCCATGAAAACCAGTTTGTGTGTTTGGATTTATAGTAATTTGTGTAAATAGTACGCGTTTCTCAGATATCGAGAAGGATTTTGCTTGGAAGAGCCAAATAAGACCCTAACAAAGGCCAAAATTACTTTATGAAACGCATTTTCTTGAGTTCCAAACAGAGGATAAGGAGAGAAAGATATGTTGTTTTAGCTTTGAGTTTTCGAAGAAATGGAAATTTGAGAAAAGACCCTTTAATCTGTGAAGGTCAAAGAGTGTGAAAACAAGATTAGAAAACTCAATTTCTTACCTGACCAAGGGTAAGTCCTGATATTGTTCCAAAACCACCAACATTCCCGTTCCCACTGATCATCGACGGCATGTTCCTCGCCGGAATCATTACTCCGGCCGGCATATTTCAGAAGCTCAAAATCCCTAAACAATATTTATTCATATATATCACTTCTTTGATTTAAGTTTTGACTCTTTAGATTCTCCAACAGTGAGACAAAAGTTGACATCGGTATCTGTTTTCACTCTATTTACCCTCGAACAACATCTGATTCTTACGTGCTAACATATCCCTTGTCTTCTGATTTCCCTGCATCATTTCGGAATACAAACGTAAGATAAAAAAGGACAGAAAACAAAATAAAACCATGAAAGTTTAAACTCAGTTTCAGTATTTCTGAGAAACTTTTTGACCTAACAAAGAACCCTAGAGAGCTCCCCAGGAAGAAGATACGAGTTCGGGATCTGTTCCAGAAACGAGGTGATTACTAGTGAACCGCAAAAGGGTGCTTTGAAAGAGGTAGAGCGAGCTGTTTCGGACTCGAGCTTTAATGGTGTAAGAAGTAGGTGCCGAGGTCAGGCAAGAAAGTGACATGTAAATAAAGGAGGAGGGGGAGGAGATGGAGGAGAAATTGTGGCAGCGAAGAGTTATTATTGCAGAGCGTATTGCGAGGGTGCAAATGCATTTAATGGGAGGGGGTGGTAAGCTAAGCTGTAAATGCTATTGAAAGAGAAAGAAAGATAGAAAGAGAATTTGGCCTTTAAACCTTCATCTTTCTTTCTCTCGAGAAATTATATCATAGGTCTAGTTCGTCACGTCATTTATAGTTCGAATCAATAAAAAACATTTATTTCATTAAAATTTTTTATGTCATCTTTTTATTAAGTGAATATAGTAATTCTTATTTTAATTTACAGTAAATCTGAGTGAAGATTCACTTAGTACAAAGATTACATAGAAAAATTTAATGAAATAATATTTTTTATTGATTCGGACTATGAATAACGTGACGAGCCAGACCTATAATATAATTTCTCCTTTCTACCCCTTTGGAGAAGAGATTTTCTTGTTTGGTGCAACGAATCACGGCTACCAAACTTCATTATTTCTTCATCTCCCCCTTCCTCTACCTTCAATTTCTAATACTCTTTCTTATTTGGTACATTGATCGATTCTTTGTTATTATTACAAAATTTAAAAATTATAAATTCGAGTATGTTTGAATATAATTATCTTTAATGTAGTAATCAATGAGATTATGAATAACTTAGATAGTTTATTAAAAAGATTAAGAAAATGACTTTTTTTTGTTGAGGAGTCTAGATATAAATATAAAAATTGGGGAGGATTAAAAGAAGAAAATAATGTATCGAAATGTATTTAATTAAATTGTTGTTGTTTGTAAGTTGTTAAAATATAAAATTTTCAATTAACCAAAGACTAAGAGTTTAAATTCATTTTTTAACCACCAGTATCTAACACATTGACCGACTAATCCGGACATGTTAGCGACAGGTCTGTTATAAGGACGATTGTCCCAACTTAATTTTTTCATTCCCAACGTCAGAACTTGAACCCCTGACATTGCTTAAAAGACTTAGTGTTTCATCCCACTCGACCAAGGGGCTAATATATCATTCTCCCATTTAATCAAGGGACTTTGCCACTGTTGGCATACTTTTAAGTGGCTATGAACGTTGAATTTGAAATCTAAACCTAATCATGTTATTATACTAAACATTTTCTTCTTAAACATATTATATATCACAAAGTAATCATATACATATATAAAGATAAAAATTGATTATTATTGAGGACTAGTATAATTTCAAAAAGTAATCATATACATATATATATATATATATATATATATATATATCACAAAGTAATCAAAGAAATTGGCATGGTGAAGAATATCTTAAAGATAATCAAATCTTAATTCACAAAATATTGTGATTGTTGAGTTCTAGCCATGCTTAATTTATGTTTTGAACATATCACATTCACGTGAAAATAATGATATTTGCAATCAACACTAACACATTTTGAATATTACATACATAATGGTGAAGAATAAACTTTTTTCTCTCATTTAATTTTCGATACAAATGAGAAAGAAAAGGTGAACCGAATCATGAAAAATAGGAAGCGTTAACAAGTCCTAATCACACTACTTCAGGTAATATTTAAAACAAAAACTACAATTAATAAATTTGGTAAAACAATGTATCATATACAAAAAAAACTTTCCTATATCATAAATAGATAAGATAAGGATTATTATATGTAGACAAGTAGTGAATTTTTTAGTCTATGTATTTTATTTATTTTTAAAATATGTGAATTTTTTAATATTATTTTATTAAAAAAAGTATCTCCAGTAGATCAAATAAGTAATTCTTAACTAATCATTATATACATCACTTAAGAAAACCCTAAAAGAAAATCTTTAACCATGAGATGTGCTTTCTTAACTTCTTGTACACAATCAAATAACAGTTGTATTTAGCGAGCGGAGCAGCATGAACGACCGTTCAGAGTCCCATTTTCTACCTTTATAATTTTATGAATTTTTCAAGTGACAATCTAATAAGGTAATGATTGCTTCTTATTTTTTTAGATATACTTATAGTGTTTTTCTAACAAAATAATAAAAATAATGTATAATAAATTTTAATTATTTTCTATGATTTATTCATGAAATATTAAAGATTAATTGTTCACAGTTGATTGTGAACTATAAAAAAAGCTCTATAATCAAATGTATCAAATATTTATACTTAAAAATACAATGAAAACAATTGGATAAGAAACACGCAAAAAGTGAAAGGGATAAGATTGAGTAGATGAGTCATATAGCACATAAAACTTCCCATTTACTAACATTTCTTGTTGATGAATTATGATTGAGAATTTGGGTAAACATATAAAATTTCCTTTTACACGTATGTGTATGTAAATTCAACATCAATTTGTTAAAACACAAATCATATATAAAATCAATTATTATTTTTACACCAAACCATCCATTTATATATTTCCAAACATATACATATAATTGGGAGAAAGTTATGGTTATGTAAGAAAATGAAATTACTTGAGTGCTAGGGTTTTGGATGATACCACAAATTTGGTATTATCTTTTAAGTTTTGTGTGTGGGCCTTTGCAAATTGACACTTGCACCATTGAACCCAAGCTTGTAATTCATTTATAATAATATAAGTTAAATTAATTTTATATTTCTACAAAATGATTTATATGATTTATACTGATATAAAATAAAATAAATTTATATTTTTTTACAAAATATTTTATATGATTTATACTGATATAATTTGATAGTAATATTTCATAAGCTATTTACATGGTGTCACTATCGTTATCATTTTTTGTCGAATTATATAAATACATACATTATTTGCTTTGCATCTTCACATTAAAAGTCACTGAACCACACTGCCTCTGCAATGCCAAAGGCTCATTTACTACTTTCATGCCTCCCTTGCACACATCCTTATATTCCATATCTACCACTTCTATTTTATTTCTCATATATTTTATTTTTTTTCTTCAAAAATTTCAAAATGATTAATATGTTTTTAATTGAATTTCCACGTATGATTTTTAAAATCATATTCACATTCCTTTTAAGATATTCAGTTTTATTTATTTATTATATTTCTTTATAAGAGAATACAAAAAAGAATTGAACAGGATTGAAATTAGATCCTAATGTTAATTCAGAATGGCATAAAGAAAAAAAATATCCTTATGGTTTGACTGTATAGTAACTTTAGTCCTTATTTTTTAAGTAATTTAACTCTCAACATTTTATTTTTGGTCAAAATGACTCATTTGCGGATATAAACTGTTAGTCAACTAATAGAAATCAGCTTGAAATAACTTGACAGAATGACATGTCAGCAGAAAAAAATTATTTTATATTTTATATAATTTGATAAAAATATTTTTTGAATGGTGTGACATTCTTTCAAGTCAACACCTTTGTCTTTTGACATTGACATCAATGTGTACTTCCATGTAGGCTTGTCACGTCATTGCAAGCAATTTACCGTTAATTTAATAACATTTTTCATCCACAAAGGGGTCACTTTGACCCAAAAATAAAATGCTGAGGGTTAATTTACTTCAAAAAATATAAGTCAAAATGACTATTCAGTCAACCGTTGGGAACATATTTTAGTATTATGCCATTCAGAATTAATACAATGTATTTGTTGATACACCATAGACTTGATCGATAAGATTCAATTTTATTTAATTAGTTTTTAATATATATATGGCTTAAATGAAAAATAAGTGCCCAAACTATACCACTTTTAAACTTTAGGTGCCTAAAGTATTTTTTTTTGTAAAAATAGGTACCTAAAGCTTTAACCGTTATAATTTTAGGTGCCCGGTACTTAACTGTCGTTAAAAAATCCATTAACCAATAAAAATTTGACACGTGTCATATTTTAATTTATAATTTTTTATAATTTTTTGTTTTTAAAAGTTATTTTTTCAAAAAAATCTTGAAATTATGAAAATTTCTAAAATAGTCCCTAAATCTTCACCGCTGCCGCAACCGATTGTTGCAGCCAACTCCACCCTTTCGGTCGCCGAACCTAGTTAGCCACTTCTCCTAACGTTTCATCATCAAAAATCGGCGAACAGTGTGTTGGTCGAACATTGAACGGCGAATGTTAAAAAGTCGTTCGATTGGCACACCGTTCGTCGATTTTTGGCGACGACACATTTGGGGAAATGACCGGTTGGGTCCAGCGATCGAAAAGGTGAGGTCGGCGACGGTGATCGACGATCGGCGACAGCAACGGTGATGATTTGGGGATTTAGTGTTTTGTTATTTTTAGGGATTTAGGGATTGGTTTAAATGTTTTTGAAAATTTTGAGATTTTTTTTTAAATTTTAAAGTTTTTTTCAAGAAAATTTTAAAAATAATATTCCTACCATGTGTTTAGTTCTGATTGGACAATGATTTTTTTAAACAGACATTGATGGCCGGACACCTAAAATTATAACGGTTGAAATTTTAGGCACCTATTTTTACAAAAAAAATACTTTATGTACCTAAAGTTCAAAAGTGGTATAGTTTGGGCAGTTATTTTTTATTTAAGCCTATATATATAATACAGTGTAGTATACTAGTCATGAATTGTAAAGTACATGTGTCGTCTCCTACGAGTTCGGTTGGTAGGGACGGGGAGTGCATGAGGTGCGCGCGTGGGAACAACATGGATGTATGGTATCGAGTTAAATGCTGGTGACTGATGAGGGAAGGCCAAAACGATGTGCTTTGTTGGTAGATAAGGCTAAAAGGATGACAATGTCTATCTACATATCATTTTCATGATGTTTGTTAGAGAGGAAATAGTAAAAAGCTTGGTAAGCAATAGGACCTGGGCAAAAAAGTAGCTATCTCTTTGGGCCTTGAGAACCCTAATTTTTTTCCCTTTCAATTTCTTAGCTATTTTCTGCGAGTCTGCTCGATTGTTAATCTTTAGTTTGTGGTTTCCTTTTCCCGAGTTTCTCATCGGCCTTGTAGTGCTTTTGTCAGGTGGATTTTGGATTTGGTCTCTCGAATTGATTGGTTTCTCGGTGGCTCCATATCTGTCTCCGTTTTGGTTTTCTGTCATTACCTTTTCATCAGGTTTTTTGGGTTTTCCTTTTTAAGCTTCAGCTAGGCTTAGCAATGTTTCCTTGAACCAAGGTATTGGGAGACCTCAGATTATCTCTGGGTTAAGTGACCCCTCTACCATTCTTTAGATTCAATTTTCTTTCCTGCTTCACCTTTTGTTTTCCTTTTGTGACCCTTTGGTTTTATCCCGACATTGGTGGCCGGTGCTGGTGTTTGTTTCTCTATATCTGGAGGACTGGGCAAGTGGTCCTTGGTAGGATCCCTTTTCTTGCATTTTCTCTTAGCTGCCTACAATTTAAAATTGTTGCTTCAGCGGCTGTGTTCTTCTTTGTGATTCTTATGGTCCCCTCAGCTTGACCTTTTTGCATGATCGTCTTTTCTTCTTCGGTTTCCTTGTTTCTTTCTAAGTATTGAATCTCTCTGATCATGGTCGTGATGGCTTGGAACGTGACGGGATTGGGTAACAAAGATACGGTGAAAGCTGTCAAAAATGTTATCTCTAAATATTACCCTAGCATCATCTTCTTCCGCGAGACTAAACAAAAGAGAAGGTATCTCAAAAAATTAGAATGAAAATAAAGATAAGCAATTTCTTTTATGTTTATCCTATCGGCCTTACTGGCAGTCTTTCCCTCTAGAGGAAATACGATGTTAATATTAACATTCTCCAAGCAGACAAGAACCTCATCTACTCAAAGATATCTGTTAATGGCAGTGAAGAATGGTTTGGAACATTCATTTACGGACCTCCTTACAACGAGGAGGAAAATCCTTTTAGGAAAGACTTGCTACAATGAGGGATGATCCAAATGATAAATGGTGTATTATTGGGGATTACAATGTTGTTGCACAACCTTAAGATAAATTGGGAGGAACCCCGTATGAGTTTTCCCATTCGAGAGGATACTTTGATTTCCTCAACAAAACTATGTTATCAGAGATCCCTCTAAAAGGAGGTACTTTCACATGGTCCAATCAAAGATGTGAAATAGAGGCCATTCTTGAAAAATTAGATCATGCCTTATCTTCTATTGAATGGAGTACATTCTTTCCAAAGGCTATGCTGATAGCGAGCATTGCCATTGCTTCAGACCATTTCCCACTATTTTTACTTCCTAAGGGTATGGACAAAAAATGAAAGCAAGACTTCAAATTTGAGTCTAAGTGTCTCATTAAAGAAGAATGTGCTCAGAAGGTATAGGAAGGGTGGGTAACTAGATTTGAATGCAGAAACAACAGACAATTTGGAAGAAAATTAAAAAGAACTAAAGGGAAACTCATTCAATAGAGTCATGATAAATTCGAGAAGAATAGAAGGAATGTGGATGAGCTTATGGACAAGATTAAAAATATCAAGACTCTCTTTTATCCTCAAATGAAGCTGTTGAGGTTAAAATGCTAAACGGTGAATTGTTTAAACTTTGGGAGGGGGAAGAAAGATATTGGCCTCAGCGTGCAAGAGTTGATTGGCTTAATTTAGGATACAAGAACACCAAATTCTTCCATGCTACAACAATTTAAAATTGGAGAATCAATACCATATGTAGATTAAAGACTAATCAAGGTATTTGGTTGGAGGATGATTCAACCATTACGAGCTACCTCCAAGATCACTTCCAAAGTGTGTATGCCAGGGACCTATCGATTAATTATGAGCTTATTTCGAATATTATACCTAATGTGATCTCCCTTAAGATGAATCATTTGCTATGTTCTCAAGTTTCAGAAGAGAGAATTAAAGTTGCAGTTTTGGAATGGGTTCAATGAAGTCTCCGAGCCCTGATTGCTTTTCAGGTTCCTTCTTCCAGTCCTTTTGGGATATTATAAAAGCTGACCTTATTGCAATGGTTGAAAACTTCTTTAAATATGGCATTTTGGACCATGATCTCAACCAAACTAATGTTGTGCTTATTCTAAAGAAGAAGAACCTGAGTGAAGTTACTCATTTCAAACCCATAGGCTTATGTAACTTTTCTTTCAAAGTTATCACAAAAGTCTTGGCTACCCACCTTAAAAAAATTCTTCCTAATATCATCCCTCCTACTCAATCAGTTTTTGTTCATGGAAGATTGATACACGACAATATCATTATTTCCCACGAAGCCTTCCATGCTATTAAAAGAATGAAAATGACTCTAAAGGTGTTATGGCCCTTAAGATCGGTATTAAAAAAGCCTATGATAAGGTGGATTAGAAGGCATTCTTTCTTATTATGCACAAGATGGGTTTTGATGACTGATGAACTCAAAGTGTTAAACAATGTGTTACTTCAGTCTTTTTCTCCATTATTATTAATAGGGGAAAACGAGAAGCTTTCTATCCTGGGAGAGGGCTTAGACAGGGAGACCCTTTGTCTCCATTTTTATTCCTCTTTGTGTCTAATCTGTTTACTTGGCCACTCAATAAGAAACTTGAGAACTCCCCCTTGAGGGCTTTTAGATTAAACGAAGATGTCCCACTCTCAATCACTTACTGTTTATTGACGACTGTATTCTTTTTGCAAAAGTTGATGAGGTTAATTGTATGGAAATTTCAAAGTTCCTAAGCGACTTCCAAAAAGCAACAGGCCAATCGATTAAGTTAGATAAATCATTGGTTTTTGTGTCTTCGAATATAAGTTCAAGAAAAAAGGTCTGACTTTCCTAACATTCTTGGCTTGGGTTTGATGGAAGGGAATAACACGTACTTAGGCTTTCCTTCGATTTGGGGCCAAAGTAAAAAAGAAGCCCTTTGTTTCCTCAAAGTTTGAATTAGAAACAAAATAAAAAGATGGAAGGCAAAATTCTTATGTAACCCCCATGACCCGACCTAGACGCCCGACCGAATCGAGTGAGCTACATTAGGTTTGCCAAAGCAAATAGGATAAAGGGTTATGAAAAGTCGATCCATTTTTTCCTTTTATCTTGTCTAGATGCAAGTTATTAATCCTAAATGTCCATACTCGCAGCATGTGAAATTTAGAAGAAAATAAATCACAAATAGGCGGCCAATTGCATCACATTCTTTACTATGACTAAAACGTAAATACTTTAAGTTATTGTTCCAAAATTAAAATTAAAGTTACCAATCCTCAATTAGTCTATTTACATGCCCACGTATCAAATTTTAGGTCAAAACAATCATCCATTCACTTACATTTGCAATACTTAGGGACTAAAACGCAGGAGACCAGAAGCTGGTTTCCATGACATTACCTGTAAAAACTACCTCCTGTACCGATACATACGTAGCTGTATCAATACGAAGCAACCACGCGTATCGATAAACAATGTACTGTATCAGTACGCCATGTCAGCTTGCACAATACAAAAGTCGTACCGGTACGAGCCCTTGGTGTTTCGGTACACGGGTTTTCCTTCAAAAAGTGATTTTCTAGTAATGAGTCCTCGTATCGATACACTCTATCCCGTACCAATATGCCAAGCTTAGTTTGCTTGTCCATACTGATACTCTAATGCCTGTACCGATACTGACTGCCCTATTTTGCCTAGCCGTACTGATACGGTCCCTTGCGTATCGGTACACATAGGCCTATAATGTCATTTTTCTCAGATTTTTCCACTCAAATCTAGATGCATTTGGATCCTAGCAACTTACATACATGGATATAAACATTCAACAATACATATACCACCAGTTGTACCATGGTTTAGCAACAAAACATGCTTATGCTGTCATAAAGATTACTCTAGAGGCATACTCCCTAAAACACTCCGCCAAACATTCCAAAGTGCTCAAATAGACATTTACCAGCACAAGCATCAAGCCAATATCACTTCAACACCCAATTCAACATGTTATGATCATCAAAGCATGCCATCCAAGCAAGGCCATCTAGATGCATACCTAGGCAACCTCATAACATCAACCATGGGTAACGATGCACAACAAACTTAACAACATCAATCAAACTCCGAAATCATGGCATTACACGTTCTCAAAACTAGGGAAAACATAATTACAATCCCAAAATCCATGGTGAACACATTGCCTTATTAACCGGAAACGTAAACTGAGTTCATACTCAAAATTGCTTTGCCTCTTGGATCACTACAACTTTGCCTTTGGTGCCCCAAGCCTTAATGCTCTACATCATTAGGAAAAAGAGAGCGTAAGCATACTTGCTTAGTGAGGATGCTCTTAAAAAAATGATGCATTAAATCCATTAAAAACCAACACTTGTTTCCAAATCATGCTTACGACCCAAGCAAGTTCCAACGATTCCAATTCAAAACATGCATATCGACCATATGCAAAACAATATATATATTCCACATGCTTACATCCCAAAGCATTAAATACAAAACCATGCTTAAATCCTAAGGCATTAAATATAAAACCATGCTTAAATCCCAAAACATTAAATATAAAACCATGCTTAAATCCCAAAGCATTAAAAATAGATTCAACAATAGAATTCTCATATATTGGCAACTATAGTGACCTCGAATAGTAAACCACTATCCTTGATTAGCCGACCGCTAATCTTTAGTTAACCGGCCATTAACTTTACACATCGGATACACGGATCTCCCTTAATGACCGCTCATCATCAAGACTACCCCATGTCGACTGCATGACTTTACAACCTTGCTGACCGCAAGCTTTACATCAACAAGGGGAACTGACTGCTCAACCCAAGTGATAACATCATAGTCCGAGTAGCCGACCGCTTTACCTCAAGAACCCTTAACCACGATCGATTTTTAAACATATTATAGTGCACTTTATCCTATGGCATGCCAACTATATCCGAATGTTTTCTCACCTTGTCACATAGCCAGTATATCATTTACAAAACCATCTACTCATTGTTTTACTATGCATTACACAAAATCCCCACATATGCAAATCACATTGTCATAGCAATATTACATTCCCGACGGAAAAAAACCAATGCTCACTAGCATTTCATATACTTTTAAACCACTGCATATGTACTCAAAATCACGCATTTACAGTAAGTAAATCAAACCATGTTTACGACTAAAACATGAATCACACATGCTCATATCCGAACCGATATTAAAGAGCAAAAGAGGGAAACTTACTTCCAAGCTTAGGTAAGTGTTTAAAACTTAACCTAAACTTCCAAAACCACTTTCAAACCTTTGAAAGACTTTAAGACCGTTTCCACTCACAGATTTCACTTCGCCTTGCTTGCTACCGCGAAACAAGCCCCCGGCAAGCCGCACACCACCTCAAGATGCTATGTCTTGATTATCCCCTATTTTGGCCATACAAAACCAGAGGAAACATGCATTAAAATGCATCCAACTCTATGTTTCAAACCAAAATTCAACAGCTCTCAAGATGCCCACTCAAAACTCATCCAAATTTACCGAAATCAACCTCAAACACTTATCAATCTTAACCCAACCATAATATATCGATTCAATACATCAAATAACATCTAAAAACCCTTTTAAAACATCTTTTTACTTCCAGCAATGATTAAACTCCAACAACAACCCAAAAACCATTAACTAACAACCTAACAATTAGAGATTCAACCAATTTCGGGATTTCATTGTTAAAAACAACTTATCCACAATATAACACATTCAAAATAAGATTGAAATCAATTATTAACACTGGAAAAACAGATCCACTTCAAAAATCACAAGATTCCATCAATTAACCTTCAATTAAGCAAAATTCCATAATTAATCAATTAAAATCCATTAGAAAACATATATAAAGAGTCAAGAGCTTGGGAATTTCAGCAAAGAACCTTTCATTAGAGGAGAAGAACGAAACTTACCTATAATGAGTGAGTTTCCCCTTAATTGGATGTTTTTCTCTTGAAAAACAATGAGATTCAATAAGATTTTGGGGAAAACAAGTTAAATAATCATTTAGAAAATCAAAGGATAACGAAACAAGATCATTACCTTGAATCTCTAATAGGAAAAAGAGTGTTTGGCTGAGAGTATTTTGAGAGAAAATATGAGAGAAAGAAAGTTACATCAAATTGTGATTTGAAAAAATAGCTACCCTTTAACTAAATCCTTATTAATTCCTTTAATTAAAACTCTTTTAAAAATAATCTTAATTAAGGGAAAACTCAGATTAGACCAAATGGTAAAAATAGCTCCTTAAAGATTCAAAATTTTGACTCTTTACAAAATAGTCACCTTTTAAAAATAGTTTTCAAAAATTGCATTTTGGTCACTAGCCAAAATGCCACCCTTCCAAAAGCTTATTTTCCAAAATTGTTTTCACAAATATTTTTAATATATTATAGGATTTTTAAATATTTTTCCATATTTTTATCTTTCAGAAAAATATTTGCTCCCGAATCCGACTCGAATCTCTATCCCGGTCCACCGAACTGTTTAACTAGCCTTAAAACTGCTAGGCCCAAAACCAGGCGTTACATCCTATCTCAAGCCAGAAAAAAAATCTTAATTAAAGCTGTGGTTCAGGCTATTCCTTCTTATATTATGCAATGCTTTCTCTTATCGGTCACCTTTTGCGACAAATTGAGTGTTATGATTAACATGTTTTGGTGGAACAACTAAAATGATAAATAAAGAGGCCATTGGATGAATTAGAAGAAGCTTTGCCTTCCAAAAGTGAATGGAGGAATGGGATTTCAGGGCTTGAGAACTTTCAATCGTGCGCTTATTACTAAAATCTCGTGGAGGATCTTAAAAATTTTGGATTCGTTTCTTGCTCAAATTCTATGTGGCATCTATTTTCATCATGGTGATTTTCTATCGGCTCCACCTTGTCACAACCCTTCATGGGCATAGATTGGTATTAGAGATGGCATTCATACTATTGCCTAAAGATCTCTGTGGAGAATTGGCAATGGAAGGAAAATGTCAATTTGGGATAAAAATTGAATCCTTTGTTTTAGAATATCGTCCCCAAAACCTTATGGCGCAGTGATATCACGGTCTCAAGACTCATTCTTGAAGATACGAGGATATGAGACAAAGACAAACTATCATCTTTATTTTCTAGTACGAAAATAGAGGCAATTCTTTCAATTCCTATAGGTGGGGAACTTTTACAAGATGTTCTAATTTGGCCAGGGAATAAAAATAGAGCTTACTCGGTTAAATCGGGCTATCATTTTCTTATGAATGAAAGCTGCCAAGAAGATAATCCAGGGACTAGTGCCAATGTTTATGATAATCAACAATTGTGGAAATCTCTATTGAATCTCATGGTTCCCCTCAAAATTCGATATGTTTTATGAAAATCATGCCACAACATTCTTCCTACTAAAGGTATCCTTCAAGCGAGGTTTCACGAGGCCTTTCATGCTTGTTCGAAGTGCCCATGTTGTGGTTCTGAGATTGAAACCATTGAACACATGATCTTTTTTTGTCCCTTTGCTCAGGCTACTTGGAGAGCCTCCGGCTTTAGCTATTTCCCATCTTTGATTGGTTTTCCTGGGTTTGCACAATGGTGGTCCAAGATTCTGAAGCTAAACAATCAAGGGAATTTTAATGTTGGTTGTGATCTTATCTCCTTTCTTCGTTGGTCATATGGAAAGCTTGAAACAATTTTATTTTTCAGGTGAGATTGCCTCCCCTTGATGTTTGGAACCACGCTTTGAATGCCTTTTCAGAGTTCGAATCGGCTACTTTGTATCCGAAGGGAAATTGTTCGAGCAAGACAAATATTCCAGCACAATGGACTCCACCAGATCCAGGCTTCATCAAAGTAAATGTTGGCGCTTCTTTCTTCAAAAATTCTGGCTCATCCACAGCAGTGGTCATTTTCAGGGATTCGAACGGGAGTTTCTTAAGAGAAAAAGCCTCCAATTTTCAGTCCAGCTCAGCTGCTACAGCTGAATCGGAAGCTATCAGATGGGGCATGCTTGTTGTTACCAAAGCTGGTTTTTCCGATACTGATATCGAATCGGATAACTTAAACGTTATTAACCGCATCAATTCCAAGGACCTCTCGGCATGGGAATCGACGGCTATCGAAGAGGACATTATTTCCTTTTCCTCTTCTTTTCAATTGTTGTTTGTTTTCCTTTATTCCTCGTGCTTGTAACTCGGCTGTGAATTGGATGGCCAAGAACTTTGGAAATTCTTTATGTCCTTCTGATTGGCCTTTTAATGTTCCTCAAGGCTTATAGACTCTTTTGTAATTTCTTTTCGCTGCAATTCGATTTCATTTTATGATTAAAAAAATAGTAAAGCTTGGAAGCAGCTTTCAAGTGCTTTTAAAACTTGCTACCACCATTTATAATAGCATTACTAAACCTTTTCACATACATACGTATAAGTGGCTGATCTAAAAATGTAAGAATGGAGTCTAAATTTTTATATATATATATATATGCAAAAAAAATTTGCACACTAAAAAAGTTAATATTTTAAAAAAAATAACATTAAATTAAACTTATTTTTTAAAATAAAAATAGAAATTGGGGATGCGGATGCAACCCATGTCCCCGTCACGGATGGGTGCATCCACCCCTGATACGTATGTAGTTGTATACATATAGGTATGGGGACAAAATTGTTCAACCTCAAAATTGGTATGGCTCTTAAACGGATTTTCACAAAAAAATAAGACTATGACTTAGTTTATCTTAGGTTTTATTACATAATAAGTGTCTAAAATATATCTTTTTTATGTTTTAGGAGTCTAAAGTTTTGGTCAAAATAAGTGTGTAACGTTTCATTTCATTAATATTTAAAGTCGATCCGTTAAAAAATTATTCATTCAATTATTGTTTGACACATAATTTAATTTTTAATTTTTAAAAAAAATAAAAATCCTAATAACCGAAAAAAATTCTTATTTTTTTATAAAAAAACTTAAGTCCCTAAGTTATTTGCCACCACAGAACACTACGTCGTCGTGCCTCAACAATAAAGACTCCTTCCACCGCAAGCCTCAAAGCCCAGATCGGTTGATGTTGAGAAAATTAAAGAATTTATGAGTTAATTTAGTAAAATAAATGAAATTAAGAAATATGTCATGTGTCATGTATGATGAATTATTTTTATGAGAGTTAACATGGTAGACACTTAAAATGTAATGAAATGAAATGTTAGACACCTATTTTGAGCAAAAAAAAAATTATACTTAAAACAAAACAAAAATATAGTTTATATATTTATTTTATAATAAGATATTTTATCTTACTTTAAAATTGAAAAAAAAACTAAAATGTAATTAAACAAAAAATAGGGACTAGACTTGATGTCATTGATTTCAAAATTGATAGAAACAAAAAAATAATAATTAAAAGAAGCTAAAAGGTCAGGACAAACCATTAACATAGTTCTGTCCATATAAATGCCAGAAGAATAATTAAATATGATGTAAAAATATAATTAAATGTTGTGTTCGATGATAAAAAAAAACATTGCACTTCCCATGAAAAATTAAAATTTTATAGACAATATTGATAAAAAGAGTAGTCCCGGCCTTCAAATATAAAAAATATAAAAATAAATAAACATATCAAAATTCAATGGATACAAAATAGTAACCTAAAAGTATATAAACTTAAGAGGCTGAGAGTCACCAGATGAAGCAATTGACACAAGAAAAAGGGTAAAAAAATATCATTTATTCTATTGTTTACTCTGCATATAACAATATGTCTGGGAAGTATGAACACTCAACAACAACAGGTGAGATTGAAAAAGTAAAAACAAAAAACAAGTAGGGCCGGCGAGTGTTGGTGCAGCATCGGCGATGGGGTCAAGTTTCGTGGTGTTGAGATCATATATGATCAGCAAAGGCAGCAGCAGGAGGAGGATGATTAAATAAGGACAACTCAATGGGGCCTCAACCAGCATCGACTCTTTCCCTAACTACTCAACTACTTTATCCTATGCTGATGAAATATGTTGAGGCTTCGTTAATAAATCAATATATAATCAATCATTACAAGTATTAAATTGTGTAATTAAAGTGTTATTGCCAATAAAGTTTGTCCAAGTGATAAATAGTTTGGTATCACTTAAGTAGAAGTATTCAAAATCGACCCAATGGGTACCCAGTGGCCAATAAACTCATAACGCAAGTTAAAAAAGAGGGAGGATGATGAAACATAATAATAATAATATAGCAGTGATATTGAATTTATTGGACCTCTGGATACTCATTGGGACGGTTTTGAACACCCCTACTAGGCTTCGAGTTCGAGACCTTGTGTATGTAAGAAATTCTTGTTTGGAGACTCACCTATTAAAATTAGGTGTGACGCAAGTCGGTTCAAATAAATCAGGACAAACAAAAAAGAAAAAAAAAACTAATACAATGAACTAAGTCTACGATAATCGGACAGAATTTAACTAAACGGTCTACACATGGTTTGCACATTATTGGACTCGAATTCGGGACATCATGAAATCTAGGATTTCATCATGCAAACTCTACTAATGTATCATTGAAAAAATACGGGCATTTATGTGCAGCAATTCGGAATTATTTAATCATTACCATTATTTAATCATTGAGACTTTGTCAAAGTTTGAGATTTTATGTTTCTAACTACTTGATTTGTGTATCAATTTACATAAATTATGTGTGAATTTTTTAGTTAGTCTTAATTATAGTGTTTAATTAACATTGTTTTGATAGGGGATAATGGTCACCCTAAATATGTCGTATTGAGTTGCAATGTGAATTCAAAAATTAAAAAAACGGGGTACAAAATAAACTTTTTTTTTAAATGGGTATGCAAAATTTTTGCTTTACACACTAAATTATTATTTTTTAAAATACACATTAAACTACACTTTTATTAATGTTGACATTGCTTATCTTTCATCCCTAATAGCAATGTTTGATACACCTTTGTTTTGCCCCATTTGTTTTATTGAGTTTATTTTTTTAATATGAGTACGATAATTTTATTAAAAATGAAAAACAATTAAAATATAATATGAGTTTACAGCTCAAGTAAACAAATTTAATCCGGACATATTTTTAAACATACGAAAACTAAAGCCTTTAGATTATAAAAAGAGCCATACAAAGAAAAGGTAAAATTCTAACTCAAAGGCTCGAAACAAAAAGATACAAAAATCACCAAAGTTCGACGATTAAAGGTAAAAACAAGTAACAAACAACATTAAAAAAATGCATATTACAATAATAAGGCACGTTGACAATATGGTTATTATCACAACTCAATCGCTAATAAGAGCGGTGAATATAAGCTTGCATCCAAATTTAGTTTGAGGGTTCAAAATAGGGATCAACGAGATAATCAAAAGAGCGCCATCTTGATCAGACGTGGCGACGTCAAATTCAACTTTGATAGAAAAATAAATGGAAAAAAGCGGCGAAACGACCGATTAAGAGAATAAAAGCGTGTTAAAAAACAAAGGATGCATACTAAAAGGTAAAGAAATACGTGTCACAAGGATATAATTGCTGAATTCAAAAACCAGAAAATAAAGAACAAAACAAAAGAAAAAAGATTATCGACGGTCGACAACCAGTACTAAAATTAATATTTCCGCCGATCACATAAAGATGAAAAAAAAAAGAAACTCTATATGCTAGAGAGAATGAAAAAGAATGAAGAAATAAAATTAAAGTTATTGAGTTTATTTCATTATTCTTTGTATGATTTTGTTTTATATAACGAATTAATTAATATATAATTTAATACTTGTTATGATTTATTTTGATTGTAATTATTTTTAAGTGAAAAATTAGTAGTGTTATTCAACACCAATTAAATGATAACACATAAGAATATAGTCACGTCAACAGAAAATTAAATTAATTTTATGAACATTTATGACTTTCCTTACATGATTATGTGGATGCCATTTAAAGAGCTTCATCCAAATTCAAACGAGATGATTAATTAGCCGCCTAAAACAACTAACAAGTCAAACCTATCTATTTCGTTTTGTTTGCTTCTCACGGAACATTTCCAAGCTAACTTGGTGTACTGTGGACGAGAGAATTTATTAAGGAAGAAAATGATAATTGAATCCCAAATTTCCATTTTTTTTGGATTTTCTCCCTAAAACTATTGGTATTCAATGTTTTGGAAAAACTTTTTCATCTTTTTGTTTGTTGATTGTTGTGGTCTAAGCAATGAAGCTACTCCCCTCGTTATAATCACTACACGTATCGACCATTGTCTCCATTGAAAATGTCTCCTACCCAAATATTTTCTTTATTATTAAGAGTAAATTATATATTTTATCTCTCAACTTTTTTCTCACTCTTATTTTTGTCATTAAAGTTTAGAAATTTTCACTTTAATCAATGAGCTTTTTGATTTGCTCTTATTTTGGTCATTTTTGCCTTTAAATACTTAACACCGTGACGTTTGAATGTCTATCTTTTAAAAAATATGAAATGACCCAAAAACTTTCTTCATTTTTAGTGAAAAAAATCTTAGTCTCGAATTACCTTTGATTTTTCAAAGATGGAGAATCTTCTTCCAAATCCCAACGGTGGAGAGGTGGAGAAAGAGGAAGCGAGATGTATACAATGATTTCACAATGATCAAATGGTGGATATTGTAGATTAGATTGATTTGGGGTTTTGAGAGTTTTAGGTCTTCAATTAAGTTTTGTCAATTTTAAAGTGATTTTGGGGGAATCTAAATGGATAGAGGGGTAGAAGACGATGAGTTGAGTTCATTGGTGTCCCAAGTGGTCGAAGAAGGAATCGAACAACAGTGTAAAACTTTAATCTTTTGGGGGAAGAAAATAAAATTAAAAACAAAGAAAAATAGAGAGGAAAATGACATGGATAACACGCTTCTACCATGTCAATAAAAAGCAGTCCACACCAACACATGTGGCTGCCATGTCACTGTAACGACCCGAATTTTCGAGTCATCAATTGGGCGTTGACCTAGTTTTTGGACCTACGTGTTGGTTTGGGTTGTTGGACCTATTGGGTTAAGATTGAGCCTTTTGGATGAGTTTCGAGCATTGGGCTTGGCAATAGACTATTTTGAAAAAGGTTAGTTAATGGGAGAGGGGACAAGATAGCTTTTGGTGAGGTCACAATTTCCCACCCTTTTCCTCATCTTTCTTCTTCACATTTTCTCTCCAACACCCATGGCTATTTGGATTTAAAAGAGCCAACTTTCCTAATGATTTTTCTCACCCAAGATTCAAGGTTTAAGTATTTTATCTCCTTCCAAAAGCTTCATGAAAAGTGTTCTCTTCTCAAATAGGCGAGTTTACCTTTTATGGGGTTTTATGAGGTTTTGAGCATTGGAGATTTCTATGGAGCTTTCTCTTGGCTTTTAAGGTTGTAAATTCATGGTAATTCTTCCAAAATATTTGGTGCATGTTTTAGTTCATTTTTTCGTGGTTGTTTGGCTAGAGAAGGTGTTTGGGAGTTTCTTCCAAGCTTGAGTTGAGAGATAAGTTGAAGGGTTTTTGGTTAGAAGGTTTGATTCGGGTACTTGCTTAAAGTTCAGTACATCTCTGACTCTTACTCTTCTTGAAGATCATAAAGTGATTGTTTTGCTTAATTTTATGGTTGAGATTGCTAGTTTTGGTGTTAAGGTAGCTTAAAGCGTTGCAAATGGTAATTCCAGATTAAATGTTAGTAAGGTGTAAAAATGATAGTAAACCACCCAAATTAACTCCCATAACATGTAGGATTGGGTTAAGGGGTTAAAGGTTACATTTTGGGGGATGGAAAGTGATTTCCTGAGCCTTGGAAGCCATTTCTGGGCTTCTATTCCAGTACACGGGGAGCCCGTATTGATACATTGTGTTCTAAAAGATGAACACAAGCAAAATTTAAAGGGAGTATTGGTACAGGATCGAGCCATATTGGTACCCCTATTCCATTGAAATTTCAATAGCTTAATATGGTATCGATATGCTTAGAGCTGTATCGATACCTAGGTGTATCGGTACACGGGCTTCGTGTACTGGTACGGGGTCAACGATCAACCCCATCATGTAAAGCTTAGCATCAGTACGCATAGGGTGGGTATCAATACCCAGAGAGGTGTATCGATACTCAATATCGGTATCGATACCTACTGGCAATTTGCCCGTAAAAGTTGAAAATGAGTTTGAGGGGTTGATAATTTGAGGGCTATGGCCCAATGGGTTTCTAAGGTGATAAAATGAATTTTAAAACTGAGAAACCGAGATTTAACCTCATGGATGATAATAACGTGTAATAGCTTGGTAAATGAGTGCTCGATATAACCATGGTGGTTAGTGTCATGCCTTGGGGCATTTGTTGATTGCTTGGCTTGGTGTCACTTACCTCTTGGTGAGTGTTAACTCCTCAAAATTGCTACTTTTCATATATATATATATATATATTGTCATGCTTTTTCTTGACTTTGAGTACATATTTGTGCATATAGCTAGTAGATTCATGCATTTGCATCTATGAGTTAAGGAATGTTTACGTTGCTAGAGTGAATGGGTATTTTCCTTACCGTGATAGGCATGACATGAGCAGAAGAGTAGAAAAGAAATATTGAGTGCCGCTGGTAAAAGTAGGACAAAGATTGCCAGAATCAGTTGGCAAAAGAAGTAGGACAAAGGAAGTCTGATACCTGGTCAGTTAGCCATTAGTCAAAGACCGGGTCAGTCCTAATTTAAAAAAAATTATAAGAAGATAACACGCCTATCTTGGTGTGTAACAAAATTTTGAATCAAAACCTTATATAGGGTTTTCACGAGCGCCTATATAAAGGAAGCCTATCGATGAGCCAAAAAGGTTGCGCCGTGGTGAAGAAAGAGGTAGAGGGCAAGCCACGGTTCGACTAGGCCAAGACTGAAAGCTTTGGATCCAATGAAGGGATACATTGATAGATCTCCTTCTTTGTCCATTTCTCTTAGTTCTTAATTCTATTATGATGGTGATGTTTACAAACGATATAGTGTTGATGGTTTCCCTAGCCACAAACTAATTCTTTTAAGTTGGCTAAGGGTGTTTTTGCGATGAATGATTTGTTTTTTTGGGTTTGTAATAATTGAATGCCTAGGCATTTTTGTCTATTTTGCTAGTGCTTAATTTTTTTGAATTCTTTGCCATACAACAGTTGACACTGCATGCTTATTATCCCTTAATATCTTAACAAACTTAGGAGATAAGGATTAATAGCCAAATCTAAGGAGAAAAACTTCAACAGAAGATGTTCAAGCGGATGAGCTTACTTTGGAAGTGAATATACCCCTTAGGAGTAAATATTAAAACTATGGCAAGTTAATTATTGAAAAACATCACTACAGACATATAAGGGTTAATCATAATTAACTTAGATATTGCTATCGATAGAGGCAATGCTACTTAAAATCTGCTAGGCATAGAAACCAATACTGAAAGTTATTAATTACTGTATTCGCTAGCGAAAAATCCAAGCATCCCTTGACAACGCCAACCAACCATCTTGAATACATTTGTTGCCGATCCACCTGAATTTTCACTTTATTTTTCTTAGTCATTTTCTCAATTATCCAATCTCAGACACCAATTTATTCATTTCAATTCACAAGTAAATATCATGGAATTTAATTCCTAGACAATCTATGTGGATACGATACTCAGCTTATTGTTGTATTACTTGCTGACTGTGTATACTTGCACACAAAAAGACCTAAACTTGACATTTATTTACTGGCATATTCACATCAATTACACTTGTTTGCCAAGCGTTAGTCAGTCGACATGTGAGGTATAGGAATGCCCGGGGAGTATGTGTATCTTATATTGTGGTAAAAGAATCCAGATGGCCTAGAGTTAGTACTACGGTACTTATATAAGGGGATGTGTACTTTGAGCCGAGTGAACAAGTACATCCGACGTACCCACATGCTGAGTAATCTAGGCGTGGTTATAAACCTATCTGTGGCTATGGTGATCCGGATAAGGTAATTAACTCGATAAGCCGAGTGAGCTCGAGTAACTTGATAGGCTGAGTGACCTCAGGTAAAGACTACTTGTGGCTAATGTGATCCAAGTATGTCTAGGACTATCTGTGGCTATGGTGATCTAGATATGGTCTATTTAACCCGACGGTTGTGTGAACACGGGTAACTCGACGGCTGTGTGAGTATGGGTAAAGTAGGGCTTTGCTGGCCATTATGTAAATGATGTATGAATGCATTTACGTATGTTGTATGAATGTTATAGATGATGGCTTATGTACCCGATGGATGAGTGATCATGGTACGATATGTATTAACTCGATGGGTTGTGTGAGCTCGAGTATCTCGATAGACGATGTGACCTCGAGTATGGAAAAGCTTTATGGAAACATGTAAGACTTGTTGTAAGCTTAATGATACCTTGAGATAGGTGATTTAAGAACTCTAGCTAGTATAGGCTAGATGATAACTCATAGATAGAAAAGCATTATCTATGCTCTCAAGACTGTATTTATCTTGTATGCTTATTTTATGATAATCACGGATTGTGGTAGAGTAGAAATGTACCACTAAGCTTTGTTAGCTCAGCGTGCAGATGTGTTGTTTTTCTGTGCGTAGGTTGACATGTCACCTTATGGAGGAGCACATCGACGAGCATTTCCCAGCACCACGTTCGCTTCAGAGTGCAATACTTGTTCTTTTATTTTGGGCTAATGTATTCATAGGACCTTACCACTGTTGAGTCTGTAACTCTATTTGAAATATTATTTTGGTATACAATGTTTTAAACTTGGAGCTCCCATTTTGTAAACTTAGTTTTAATGCTTATTTACCTTCATGGATTTATGGATGTATAATGTTTTAAATGATGGCTAAACTGTAGTTTTTAAATTGGAAATTTGATGCGTCAGTTTTTGGGTGACCCAAAAGTAGCACTTCGGATCGGGATCGGGATCAGGGTGTTACAGTCACCTTTCCATTTCTGATTTAAAGCCCAAGTGATCAAAATAAGAGCAAATTGAAAGTTCGATGATTAAATTTAAAAAAAAAATTAAATATTAGTGACCAAATAGGAGCGAAAAGAAATTGAGTGATGAAATTTATAATATATCCTATTATATATTACCAGTCGCGGTTCGAGAAAAAATATACATTGAGATTCAAATTTTAATTTTATTAAACATCAGTATCTAAAAAATGATTATAGAAAATATAAACCAATTAAAATTTGCATTACTTAATCATCACTTTATATGACGAATAATTAATTTAGTGAGGAAGCAAAGGGTACTGTAAAAGAATTCTTTACCTTGGAATTAAATATTATTTCCTCTGAATAGAATAACTTTTTTTTACCAATATGTGTTGAATTGTGGAACACCAAGATGAGAGAGGAAAAGGAAAGGAAAAGTCTTGGATTGAATGGAAAAAGTCTTATCAATTAAAGAAGAAATTTTATTTCAACAACTAGATATTGACATGAAAAACGATCCACCGTGAATTTATTCTGCTTGGATCGATCAATGTGAATAAGTTATCAATCAATTTAGAGCATCTTTGATTAGGTATAAAAGGTCTTACGAACTAATGAAATGAAAAAAACTAATTAGTTTGAATTTTGATATAATCTCAAGGATTTGAGATTATTTGGTGTTTAATTCCTATCATGTTCACGGATGGAATTGATAGGTCAACTTTTCATTCAATAAAAGTATTTTCGAATGGAATAAAATATAATGTTGTACAAATGTTTATAAAAACTATTTTCAAACAATAAAACGAGACGATCTTAAGTTCGGACGAGAGCGATATTATATAAAAGGATGATTTTTTTCCAGGTCTCTAGTCAACATGCATGTGATGATGTTGTGTAAATTCAGTACTAAGATGTTAGAGTATTAAGTAATTATTTTGTGAATGTTGAGTGGCTTCAACTATATATATGCCTTATTAATAAATTGATTAATAAAAGTGGATTGTTGTGACAAAACATTTAGTATTAAGATTATTTAGGAGGGAATGAACCACCCTAAAAGTTAATACATATAGAGGGGAAAGTAACTCAAACTAATTTTATTTCTGAAATTAATTATGAAAACATATAAAAAGAATGAAAGGATGTTATGGACTAACCATTAATTACTTAGAATTTTGATGTGGTATAGCTAGGATATCAGGTGAATTTAATTCCTTAGAACGTTAAGTTTTGAAGGATAAGCTTCTTTAAATGCAATTTCCATATTTGGTGAATATTAAGTAACCAGGTTTAGTGAATAATGGGTTATTAGTTTCGTTTGCATAGATTCAGTCCCTAAAATCTCATTTTTTATGAATTTATATTTCATACACCGACGATGGGAAATTTTTTTTCACAAGGTCTTAGTTTTAGGATTTAGAGATTTAGTGTAGGGTTTAGAGTTTATGAGTTTATGTTTAGGAGTTCAGAATTTACGGTTTGTACTACTATGCTTAGATATTTAAGTTTTAGCTTAAAAACCCTAAATTCTAGCTCTTAAACCCTAAGTTCTAACCACGACCATTAAATTCTAAACTTAAGCTTTAAACTAAATCTCTAAATCTTAAAACTAAAACATTTGTAGGAACATTTTTCCATCGCCGATATATGAAATAATTATATTCTAAAACCATTATTAAATATGTAGATGATTTTGGTAAAATCAATTTTACAAAAAGGGGTCTCGAAATTTGACATTTTTGTTAGTGACCAAAATGTAAAGTTTTAAAAACTATTATTAGTGACTGTTTTGTAAAAGGGTCAAAATTTTGAATCTTTAAGGAGCTATTTACCCCAAAGTCTAATATCAAACTTGTCCCCTTAATTCGCTATTTTAAATGATTTTAAAATAATATAAAAAGGCTTGGAGAATTAATTGGATAATTAAAAAGCTTTAAACAATTTGACATAACTAACTTTTCTCAAAAATGATTTTCTCTCCAATTCTCTCCGGCCAAACACTTATTTTCTCTTAAAAATTCTCAGGTAAAATCTTATTTTAATAAATCATTTGATTTCAAATTGAATTATAATGGTTTCTTAACAAAATCTAATTGGTTTCTCATTGTTTTGTTATGTAAATTCATCTAATTAAGGGGAAAGGTAGCCATCAGAGGTGAGGTTCGTTATTTTCCTCTAATACAAGGTTCTTTATTGAAATTTCCAAGTTATTGATCCTTTACATATGTTTTCTAACTTGATTTGATGGTTTAATTGTGGAAAATTGAGGTTTAATTGGTGAATTTTCGAATAGACTCTATTTTGCTGAGTTCTTGATTGGTTCTAATCATGATTTTGATGTTTAATAATGTTAATGAGTGGACTTTAACATTGTAATCCTGAAACTATGTGAATCTCTAATTTTCTAGGTTGTTTGTTTTGAGTTTTTGGGGTGTTGTGGTGGCTTTATGAATGCTAGAGGTATAAGAATGTTGTTGTTGTGTTTTTATATGTTAATTGATGGGTTAAAACATTAGGTTTTGGCTGGGTTAAGTTTGGAAGATGTTTGGTGTTAGTTTTAGTGAGTAAGAACGTGTTTTACAGCTTTGCAAAGGTTTGAAAGTTGTGTTTGCGAGTTTAGATCAAGCTTGAAACGCTGGTCTAAACTCGGAAGTAAGTAAATGATGAATTCTCTCTCGAACTCGGTTTGGCAATTGGTTTTTATGCACTTGTTTAAATGGTTTAATTACTCATTGTATATGAATGTTTTGAGCATGGTTTAATGCTGAAAATTGATTACATAATGATGTTGATGCATTTGGAAGTAATGCATGTTTTGTTAATGTTTATGAACATTGGTTTAATGCAAGGTTTATTGCATTGGTTAAATGATTTTGATGATGCATATGAAAATAATGAGTTGTTAATAAAATGAATTATATTGGCAAGGGTTGGTATGAAAAGGTTTTGGAAATGTATCGGATATAGTTGGCCGGCCATAGGATTGATAGTGCACTATAAAAAATCGCCTTGGATATTGATGGATTTTAATCTGTAGTATCGAATACTCTATCTAAGTACTCTAACGGTTGAGGGGTTTAGATCTTTGTACCGAAGACTCTTGTTAGTGGGTTATACATCTAGCTGATGAGTGGTGTTAAGGGGTTTATGTGTACTGAAAACTCCACCACGGGTATCACAACGGTGGAGGGGTTTATGTGTACCAAAAACTCTCGTTGGTGAACCTTGAGATTCCGATAGATTGTATGTTAAGTGTTGAGAGAACACTTGTTGAATCCATGTATCCGATGTTATGTTTTGTAAAGTGGAACTTGGTTAATGATCACTTGTAAGCCAATATAATTGATGATGTATCATGAGATGGAATATGTTATTTCATGTGGATTTAAACATGTTTTACTCTGTAAGTATTACATTGGTAGTATGCATGAGAAAGCTTAAATTGAGGGTAGAAAATGGGATTTTGATGTTGATCCATGCTACAGGTTGCATATGGTTTAATATGTTGTTTTGGAAATGTTAAGTGCATGGTTTTGATAAGGCATGATGTGGAAATGATGATTGAAGAGTGATTTGGAAAGTGGTTTACAAAAGGAGCGTTAAATGGTTTAAAATGCATTGATGGTGGTTGGTTTTGAGCATTCCTCACTAAGCCTTATGTGCTTACGCTCTCTTTTTCCATCAATGCAGAAAATTAAAGGTCAAGGCATCGAGGAAGCAAGGAAAGAATTCCAAGGACTTGTTTTCAAAGTATGGTTTGAAACGTTATATAGTAGTAATAAGGGCAATGTGTCAAATGTTTATTTGGAAGGGTTTTTGATTAACTCCCTATTGTGCAAGTTGTAATTTCCGGTTTGGACTTGTAAGAGGTTTAAAGCGTTTGAGTTGTGGATGGATTTATGTTTTGGGATGTTGAATAGGGAGCATGCCTATAGACTTTGTGATTATTTGTGCTAGACTTGTTAGGTTTGCTTAAAATGCTGGTATGTTGTTGTCAAGTATGCTATTGATGTTATACGTTGTTTAGACATTTGTTAAGGTTGTTTAGAGTTAGCCAAAGTATCATATGTTGGACCCAGAGGTCATTACAGGCCTCTACGTACCGGTACGGGTACCCAAGATTCGATACGCAGAGGTCTGAAAAGGCTCAAATCATCGAAATAAAGTAGAGGGTTATCGGTACGCCTAGCCACATTATCGGTACGCCTTGTGGAAATTTTGTACTAGTGTCGGTACACGAGTTTGAGCACCGGTACGATCCTTTCAATTTTAAAGAGCCGTGCCGATACGTGGGGTACTATAATGGTACGCTATTTGCTTATTGGAATTCTGAGTTTTTAAGAAATGTATCGGGGATCGGTACGAGGTCAAGGTTGTATCAATACGGGTGGGTCAACACACTATATCGATACAGTTGTATATGTATCGGAATGGATAACCATTTTGTTCGTTAAGCTGTATCGGTATGCTCTGTTGATTTTGTGTATGCTAGTTCACTGAAGTATGGAAATCTTGCAATTTAGTCCCTAATTGGTTTGTGTACAATTGAATGAGCTTGGATGATTGTTTTGAATTGGAACTTATCATATGAGCATGAAAGTGGACTAATAAAGGTTGGGTAACTTTAATTGTGATAAAGACCCTATAATTTGCAAAAATTATATTTCGGTCCCTAATGTGTAATGCCGAGCAATTGAACCCCATTTTGAAATCCGATTTCAATGTGACGTTTCTGCTGAAGCATGTTCACCTTAGGATAATAATTTAATGCATTTAGACAAGATAAAAGAAAAAAATGGGCTCAGTTTAGGTTTTAGCTCAGGTTTACTTCGACGAACCTAATATGATTCTTTTAGTCTGATTTCGGCTAGGCTGGGCTAAGGGGGTTGCACTACCCGATAAATTCCTAAGCTTCCACCTCTTATATCCATCTTCATCTTCTTCCTTAGTTGGCCAAGCACACACCTCTATTGGAGGATACTTCAATCTTAAATCTTCTCAAGTTTCTTAGCTATAAACTATTGCCAGCAATCAGATAAGCTAAAGCCCTCAAATTGATCATTAATTTCATGGCTAGATCATGATTAAATCCAAGCTCAAGAATCATATAACCCTAGATATTCTGTAGGGATATAATAGCTTATTCATTATTGTTTTCATAGCTAATAAGTTGATATGAATCTATTATTGATGATGAAATCCTTGTGATTTCTATTTCATTAGAGCTCAAGAGAATCAAGGTGAAGAATCACCAAATCCATCAAATTCCAACAAGTTAAAGAACAAGGTTATTGTCATTCGGGAACCCTAAAATCTTTGAGAGTATCAGTGAGTGTAGTCAGAGTCTCAAGGATGTCTAAATGTCTTTCTCGATTTCATTGATATTGTCTATTGCATTTCCATAAATGATTTCAAGGTATGGTTACATCGAAACCTCGTAGGATGTACCATTGGTAAGCTTATTGCATTGATATATGGATTATTGAATCATTACATTATCATTAATATCATTAAAACATTGATAAATGCCATATTGATCATTGTATATTGTTATTCTCATCACTATCGTTGTTGCTATTGTTATTGGCCTAATTATTAAACCTTGGATACAATTGGCATGCCATAGAATTCATGAGCTCATTGGTACGGAGTGGACTAGGTCCTTGAGCTAAGACTCTATTTTGCGATGTTGGCGGGATGTGTTGGTTTTGGTCTTATTGGCAATGTTGGAGGATATTGATCATTCATTGTTTGGCGATGCTGGTTGGGAATTCACTTATCCATTATCACATATCGATCCAAGGGTTAAGCTATTGAAATTATTGTTAAAGCATGATTTGAGATGCATTTACATTGAAATACATGTTATTAAAATCATTGGCATTCATTGTATTATTGTTGACTACCTCACTAGGCTATATAAGCCTAACGCATCTCATTCCCATACAATAGGTTAAAAGTTTTTCGTTTGAGGATCATGACTAGAAGGGTTCTTGGGCAAGTCACACAAGATTCATGTAACGTAAATCTTATCTTTAAACTCCTAGAATGGTGGCATGAGGACAATACATGTTTCTTTAATCTCAATTTGCTATGTGTACTAGCTAATATGGTCTAAAAGCTTATATGGTATATTGTAGCATGTTGGTGTCTTGGTAAAATCAATAAAATGGCCTAAAATGCTCTAACAAGTGAAAACATAATGAATTGATTCGTATTGGCATGAAATTTGACATGCACATAGATTTGATGTTTATAAGTTTGCTAGTAAAATGTGGTAATCATTAGACAATGTTAAGACCCCTAATTTGATTAAAAACCAGAAAAGAAATATCATTACTGACCCGGGCGTACCGCTATCGATATGCAAGTTTGGTATTTTAAATCAAGCTGTACTGATACTGCTACAACGGTACTAGTACATAAAATCAATACTAGAACTTTACTGTAGTAAGGGTATCGGTACGGGTAGGACTGTACCAGTACCCATTAATGACTCAATTTAGGGATTTAGGGTTAGCATATCGGTGCGGTGATAGACCTGTACCGATGCGGTGATGGACCCGTACCGATACAAAAAACATCAAGCCATCATACCGGTATAATATAATGCGTATTAGTACTGGATCTAAGTTCAAAAGAATTTTTAATAAAGGCGTACCGGTATGGCTTCACCGGTACCGATATAGGTGAGTTGGTTAAAATTAATTAATTAGTTTAAAATCTTGCAAAATGGTCACTGAATCTTATATGGATTAATTGAAAGTACAAATAACTTCCAAATCCATTGAAATTTTATACACAAGATAATCAAGCATTGAATTTCACATTGGCAACTCTAAAGTCTTGTAATTTATCAAAATTGCTATTTGGTCCCTAAAGTTGAAAGAGTTACAGAATGACCCCTTAATTATAATTTGGTTGAGTTTGCCTTGATCATCGTCATTCATTGCATCGAATTAACATCATTGATGCATTGTTTATCGCACAAGTTATCGTAATTAATAAACCAATCATCGTATTGTTCATCGATAACACATTTTGACCCATATTCTTACCTGACCGGGAAAAAGGTGTTACATACCTGCACAACGCTTTAGTAATTAAATTGCATTTAAAATGAGTACCTTCATCATGAATGATGGCTTTGGGGACACCGGATCTTATAAAACATGCAAATGTAGGAACTTGGCAACATCCTTGACATCGTTTGATGGAAAAGCAACAACTTCAACCCACATTGAAACGTAGTCTATGGCCACTACTATGTAAATATTGCCAAATTATTGAGGAAAATGACCCATAAAGTCGATCCCCTATACATTAAAGAACTACACTGCATGATATTCTAAAGTGGTAATTAATGTCTATTGGAAACGTTTCCAGTACGCTGGCATCGATCACATGCCTTGGCAAAATAATGGGTATCTTTGAATAGCGTGGGCTAAAAAAATCATGACTGCAACACTTTAGCCGCTATCTTTATTCTAGCAAAATGCCCTCCATATGGTGCGGTATGGAAAAGCTAAATCATATTTTGCTGCTCATCCTCTGGCACACAACGACGAATAACTTGATCAAGAAGGGCTCATTCTAAAAATATTGCCGAATGTCTCGTAGAAATCTCTTCTTGGCATTTCTTGACAAGTCTGGTGGCAAAATTTTGTTGATCAGGTAGTTGACTATGTCAGCATACCATGGCATGGAGTTAGTTGTAAGCAATTGTTCATCAAGAAAATAATCTCTAATGGCAAAAGTGTTGTCATCTTTATGGTGGTGTTCTAGACGAGATAAATGATCAGATACTTAGTTCTCACTCCCCTTTTATCTCGAATCTCGAGGTCAAACTCTTGCATAATCAGTTATTTGGTTCTCACTCCCCTTTTTATCTCAAATCTCGAGGTCAAACTCTTGCAACAATAGTGCTTATCGAATCAGTCTGGCTTGGCATCCTTCTTTGCCAAAAGATATTTCAATGTTTAATGTTTGTGTACAACACCACTTTGTTACCTACCAAGTAAGATCTGAACTTGTCAAATACAAATACAACTGTAAGAAACTCGTTTTCGGTTGTGGTGTAGTTTAGCTGGGCTTCATTCAATGTCTGGCTGGCATAATAGATGGTATGGAAAATTTTACCACGCCTTTGTCCTAACACAACTCCAACGACATAGTCACTGGCATCGTACATGAGCTTGAAGGGTTCAGTCTAATATGGTGCCACGACTATTTGGGCATTAACCAACCTGTCTTTTAATTCTTAAAATGCGTTCAAACAAGAATCATCAAATGCAAAAGGGGTATTTTGCTCTAAAAGTAAACATAAGGTTTAGAAATTTTTGAGAAATCCTTAATAAAACGACGATAAAGACCTACATGTCCCAAAAAACTTCTGATACCTTTAACACTTGTAGGAGATGGCAGTTGTTTGATTACCTCCACTTTTACCTTGTCTACTTCCAGGTCTCTCTTGGTTACCTTATGGCCAAGAACTATATCCTCTTTCACCATGAAATGACATTTTTCTCAGTTCAAGACCAGGTTAGTCTCAATACATCTTCGTAAAATAAGCTCTAAACTCTGAAGGCATTCCTCGAATGTTTTACCAAACACCGAGAAGTCATCCATGAAAACTTGTAGATTTTTTCAATCATGTTCGAGAAAATTGCCATCATGCAATATTGAAATGTTACTAGAGCATTACACAACCCAAAGGGCATTCTTCTAAAAGCGAATGTCCCATATGGACAAGTGAATATGGTTTTCTCCTGATTTTCTAGAGCGATGGCAATCTAATTATAACCCGAGTAGTCGTCTAGGAAGTATTAAAATGCCTTACCTGCTAATCTGTCTAGCATATGATTGATGAAGGGCAATCAAAAGTGGTATTTCCCGTGGCATTGTTTAGCTTCCTGTAATCCATGCACACTCTCCATCATATGACGGTTCTGGAGGGGATCAACTCATCTTTACTATTATGAACCACGATCATTCCAGCCTTCTTAGGTACGCATTGCGCCGGGCTAACCCACGAGCTATTAGAGAAGAGATAAATTATCCTAGCATCCATCTACTTGATAACTTCTTCTTTAACTACCTTTTTCATGCTCGGGTTCAGTCTTCTCTGGGACTCAATTGTTTTTCCATGATAATCCTCAAAAATGATTTTGTGCATACAAATAGTTAGGCTTATTCATCAGATACTAGCCAAGGTCCATCCCAAAGCTTGCTTATAATTGCTTAAAATTTCTAGCAATCTCTCATCCTGTCATTAGTTAGATCATGAGCAATAATCACTGGCAAAGTTGAGTTTTTAACTAAGTAAGCATATTTAAGGTGGTCTGGCAAATGTTTTAGTTCCAATTTTGGTGGTTCCTCAATGAATGGTTTAGGTGCCTTGATTTCTCTACCAACCAACTCTAGTGGCTCTGGCTTTCCAAAGTAACTCACGTCTTTATTTTCCAAGGTCGATCCTTCAGTGTCTTCACTCGTCTCAACTTTATCATCTAGTTCTCTGGCATCATTATCTAGATCTTGGCATAACAGTGCCACGTCCACAGTGAAAATGAACTCCATCTTATCAACTTGGCATTTCTTAGGTTCATATGCGCACTTAAGAGCTTGAAACACATTAAATGTAACATGTTGGTCATTCATGTGCATAGTAAGTTCACATTTATGAACATCAATTAAAGCTCTACCTGTGGCAAGAAATGGTCTGCCCAATATAATTAGGACATTAATATCTATCTCACAATCTAAAATGATAAAATTAGTTGAAAATATAAATTTGTCTACCTTCACCAGCATATCCTTAGTCTCACCCTTAAGATATGCAAAAGAACGGTCTGCTAGCTGAACTGTTACCATGGTAGGCCTTGCTTCAATGTCGAGCTTTCTAAAAACAGACATTGGCATCAAGTTGATGTTAGCTCCATGTCACACAGTGCTTGACCCATAAATCTATTGCCAATGGTACAGAGAATAGTGAAACTTTCTGGATCGTTCAACTTAAATGGTAACCGATTGAGTATCATTGCACTACATCCTTCAGTAAGAGCTACAGTCTCAAAATCACTCAATTTCTTCTTTTTTTGGCCAGAATGTCCTTCATGAATTTGACATAGTTGGGCATTTGCTCGAGGGCTTCCACTAATGGTATATTGATCTATAATTGTTTAAGAACTTCCAAGAAGCGCTTAAATTCTTGGTCCTGCTTATGCTTCTGGAGACTTTATGGAAAATGTTGAGGTGGATAAACGAATGTAGGCTCTGCCGACTTTACCAAGGGTTTGGTGGCATCAAACTGAGGTTCAACATTGCTCGTGTTTGCTTCTTTCTTCTATGCTTCTGTTGTCTTATCTACTGGTACATTTTCTTTCTTTTGGAAATTAATTGGCTGCTTTCCAGTTGTCTCAGCCTTCCATTGCTTACCACTCCGAAGAGTAACTATTTTGCATTGTTCATTGCCTTTTTGTCGAGCACCTTTTGTATTACTTGGCAAAGTTCACTGGGGTCTATTACTGAGTGCATTGTCAATCTATCCGATCTGTACCTCTAAGTTTCGCATAGATGCTGCCAAACTCTGGACAGTTGCATCATTCATTTCCATGTACTATGCCAAAGTCCTCTAGTTATTTTTTTGTCTTGCATGAAAATCGTTTTGTACTCTCTGTAGCATTGCATTTTGGTTGAATCATTGCCACACATTATTATTCTAATGTTGAGCATTAAATTGGTTACCTCATTAATTTTCCCAAGATAGGTTTGGGTGCTGCTTGCAACCTACATTGTAAGTATTGGAATTTGGATTATAATTATGATTGAAATTACCAACAAAATTTATCGACTAAGTGTTGGTAGAGCAATCTTCCATATCATGACCCTCCCCACATATTGTGTAGAATGGGTCTAATGCCTTGACTTCTTTATTACACTTTTGCAATGTTTTCACAATGCTAGTATGATTGGAAATTTGATCATTGGTAGATGTTAGTGCATCAAGCTCTAATTTTCTAACAATTCTTGTTCCAGTTCCTAATCTGGCAGTATAATATTGGTAAAAATTAGTTGAAATCCTTTCAAGGATGTTAAATGCCTCCATATAATTTTTGTCAAGCAGCAAACCATTTGCCGAAGTATCGACAATAGTCTTGGCATGGACATTGAGTCCATTGTAGAAGGTTTCTATCTGGGTCTAATTTGAGAATCCATGCATGGGACACCTCCTTAACAGGTCCTTGAATCTCTCTCAGGTATCATATAAGGTCTTATCATCAGCCTGCCTAAATGAAATAATCTCACTCCTCAGCTTGACATTAAGTTTAGGGGGCTGGAATCGCAGCAGAAATTTATAGCGTAGATCTTCTCACGAGGTTACAGAACCATGTGGCAAAGAACTTAGCCACATTTTTGCTCTATCTCTCAAGGAGAATGTGAATAACTTCTGCTTCACTGCATCTTTCGATACACCGGCTGATGAACTAGTTGGCAAACTTTCATGAATTGCTTTAGGTGTTGTCTCGGGTGTCTAGTAGGTGCTCCATCAAATTGTCTTACATTCAAAAGTGTCTGTATCATCATTGGTTTAAGTTCAAAATTAGGTGTATTTACCTCAGGACCAATAAGTCATGGTAACAAATTGTCCATATTTGGTGCCAAGTGTTCTCTAATAGGTCTCTCTTCCTCTACATCAACGACTAGGGCAACAAGAGCGACCGTATCCCATTATATAATGGTGGATTCTTCTGGTTGTTTGGGATACCATTCATTCCTCTATTATCTTGTTGAGCCATCTCTCGAGCTTTCTTTTTCAATTTGCGTAGGGTTCTTTCAATCTCTGGGTTGTATGGCCAATCTTCCACTACAGTGTGGCTCATGTTCATACACCAAGAAAAAATAAGTAAAATAAACAAACACAAGTAAAAATAAAAACAGTAAACTCCATTGCAATCCCCGGCAACGATGCTAAAAATTTGCCGACTGACTAATGCTTGGCAAATAATTGACGATTCAGTGTAGATATGCCAGTAAAATATGCCAAGTATAGGTCTTTTTGCATGCAAGTATACACGGTCAGCAAGTAATATAGCAGTAAGTTGAGTTTCGTATCCACATGAATTGACCGAGAATTTAATGCCACGATAATTGCTTGTGAAATGAAATAAAAGAGTTGGAGATTGGAATTGGTTTTTGGATCAAGAAAAATAACTAAGGAAAATAAATTAAAAGCTTAGGCAAATTGGCAAACAGATGTATTCAGATGGTGATTAGCGTTGGCAAAGGATGCTTGGATTTTACACTAGCTATGCCAATAATTAATAACTTCAGGTTTGGTTTTATTGCTGAACAGATTTTAAGTAGTATTGCCTTTGTCGATAGCTATAACCTAAGTTAATTATGATTGACCTCTATATATCTATAGTGATGTTACCCATTAACCAATTTGATTAAGTTTTAATCTTTTACACCCAAGGGGTAGACTCACTTTCGAAGTAAGCTCATCTACTTGAACAACTTCTGTCGAAGCTTCTCACCTTAGTACCTTGGTAATTAATCGTTATCCCCTCAAGTTTGTTAAGATATTAAGGGATAATATGCATGCAATGCCAACTGTCGTCTGGCAAACAATTTAAGAAAATAAACGCTTACAAGATAAACAAAAATGCCAAAGCATAATTATTAAAAGCCAAAAAATAGCTGAGCGTTTCATCGCTAAAACATCCTCAACCTACTTAAGAAAATTAGTTCATGGTTGGGGAACCATCAACATCAAATCATTTTCAACAAACACCATTATAAAATAGAATTAAAATGAAAGAGAATTACGTAAAGAAGGGGATCCGTTGATGCAGCCCTTCAATGGATCCAAAGCTCTCGATCTAGCCTGGTCGAACCAAGATCTACTCTTAACCTTCGCCACAGTGTAGCCTCCTTGAGTCCATTTCTTTGCTTCATCGTTAGGCTATAAATAGGCACTCGGGGAAACCTTATATTTGGGTTTAAATTTGAAAACTAGTTGCGCGATAGGATAAGAGCGTTATCTTTTTATCCTCTTTCAAATTTGAGCTGATTTGGTTTTGACTAGGGTTAATGTCATCGGCCTTCATTCTTTTTTCATTTGAGCTTGGCAATCCTTGTCTAACTTTTTCCAATCGCTACTCGGCATTTCTTTTATGGACCTTCACTCTGTTCTGTCAACTGCTCCTATCCTGCCATCAAAGCAAGAAAATACAACCTTACTTTGGTAAAAGAAAGATTCCTCAACTTCTTAATGCAAATGTATGATTTAACTAGCTAAATGCACAAATATGTACTCAAAGTCAAGCAAAACACAAATATAGTGTTATGCTTTTGCTTGACTTTGAGTACATATTTGTGCTTAGTTAAATCATGCATTTGCATTAAGAAATTGAGGAACGTTTCTTTTACCAAAGCATAACACTATATATATATATATAAAGTAGTACTTTTGAGGAGATAACACCTTTATGTCTCCTTTTTTCAAATTGATCCCATCTCTCTCCTTTACTTCCCTAAACATGTTGAAATCCCCTCCCATCAGCATAGTAGCGTTGGTACTTGTTATGAAAGAATTCAGATTTATAAAGACCTGTTGTCTCTCATCAGAATCGTTATGTGCATATATGTTGATGAGGATGCATAAGATGCTTGTGGAGAGAAAATGTAGCAGACCCTACAGTATAATGAAGTTCTTTTCAATGAAGACTGATTTACAATCAAAGGCTTGCTGATTCCATATAGAAATTAATCAGCCTGTCGAACCGTTAGACAGAGAGAACGCGAACCGAAAGTTGCTCGATCCACCACATATTTGCTGTATCTCATGGAGATCCACTGTTTGTAACTTTGATTCTTGAATAAAAATCACATTAGCTTTATATTTCAAAATTAATCTCTGGACCATGGCTTTCTTCTCGAGTTTACCTAAATCTTGTACATTCCAAGATAGAAGAAGACAATGATTCATAATAAGGGAATTTACAACGAAACAAAAAGAGCTCCGTGCCCTACCCTAATTCCCAGCCTTCTTTACCTCTAGAGCAATCAACCTATCACACACTTCACTGTCGCTTGCCTTGAAGGATAGCCCTGCCGCATTACACACTTCCAGACACGCTCTTGCTTCGTTAGACGTTCGATCTACCTGTGCATTAATCCTTTTTGCAGCCTCTCTGGTGTGAATGAAGGAATATCGATCGGGACATTTGATGAGGAATTTTGTGAATCAGAGCCCTCAATAACCTTAGAAGGTTTAGGGGCACCTGGACTTGTTTTGGAAGTGGCCCAGAATTGCTGCTTATCCAACTTGGACCGGAAATTCTTAGGCGAAAAGAGTTTTAAAGATTTTAAGTATTTGGGTTTGATTGAGAATAGGCCCATTTCTTGATCCAGCTCTGGGGCAATGGGATCGCTTAAGTCGGAGGAAGAGTTTGAAAGCCCAGGCTCTTTTGTAATAGGTATGTTGAGTACAATATCGATATTATAAAGCCCTGAACTATGAGTACCCACCTTAACAGATTCCAACATGGAGATCTTTAACCGCTTCAGCTTTCTCTCTGACAGGAATGCTCCCCATCATCTTGGAACCTGGGGCATCCGCCAAATCAATAATGGCATGGGGCCATTCTTCAAAGCGACACCTGCCATCTTTCTTACTTGGAATCTCCGATGGTCCTTCATCGATCCAACAGCTATTATCTTCAAACTCAGACGTCGAAACCTTAACATGAAATTTTTCCCCATTGACTGACACGACGGCAAACAAAGGAATATCAAAAACAGAACTTACACCCACTAACACTTGAGCACAGTTAAACCTGTTCCTGTTGAGCGTGTCTTCATTGATTTTTATTACCTTCCCCCAGTGGCTAGCTATGGATTTGATCACGGTGGTGTACCATGCAAGGATTGGTAAGCCTTCTATATTTACCCAGATCTTAAGCTTTTTCTCTAACATGAAGTTTACTATAGTGTCATCAATCTCTTCAAACCATGATTCGAAAAGAGATTGCTTTAGAAAATGGCCACTTGTTCAACCTCTAAACAATGAATAATGACATAGAACCCAGACCAGACACTGACTTTGACGTTGAAACCTTCCGAACGCAGAGCTTGCTGAACAAACTCAGCATCGTACATACCTTTGACCTGGCCCACGAAGCACTGGTTCTGCCATTTCGTTTTTGAGGTAGGGATAGGAACCTGAATATTGATGGTCTCTTTTTCATCAGAGTGTTGATCCTTTCGGCCTAAGAGACCGTGGGCTGCTTCTTGCGCCTGAGGATTTAGGTGCTCCAGCAATGCATCCTTATACGATTTATCATTTGAGGCTTTGGGGAAAACTTTTCTAACTTTTTGATAGGATCAAGCTTGGTTGTCTGTATCTTTTGTTCACTCTTCTTTTCTATTTCCACTGTAATGTTGTAGTCGTCCATTCTTCTACCATTGCCAACTTCAATCGCCCTGTCTGCATCCTTCCAGCTAGCATAAAGAACGAACGCAAAAGTAGAGTTGTTGTAGATTCTTCTAACGTTTTTGTAGGCGACATATAATCTTTTCGTATGCAGAAAAGGCTTCTTTGAGGGTACTCCAGTAAATTCTTTTGCTTACAAAGTTGACGAAGACGGTGGTTCCATTAACCAGAATCCTGCTCCTCCTTGACGCCTCATCGTGTAGGGATTAGTATGTGGATAAAAGGTGGGTTCAAATTTTTAGATAAATTTACATATTCAAATTTGAAGAATTCAGAAAAAATATGAATATCTAACATGCTACCATTCGTAAAACAAAATCAAATTTAAATATAATTTAATACTTGAGGGATTGAAGATCAATACGATTTATGGGAAATATAGGAATGAAGTTAGTACTTAGAGTCTTAGACAACTAAAAATCATTTCATTTCTCTCTAGAATTTTCTCTTCTATAGAACGCTTTCCAGTTTCCCCGCCTTTTGATTTCCTTTTGAATCTAACCTTTGAATTCTCCCTGTCCGCTCTAATTATGTTTCTGATATGGTTGTTAGTAGCTAGCTTGATGAATAATATGAAGCTATTAGTTATGACGCATATATCCACGTACAAAAAATGTAAAACTCATAGTTTTACAAGTTTTTTAGATTGTTTGATGAGTGAAATGAATAAATGAGATATATAGCCTACTAGAGGATTGGGAAGATGACGGCAACGAAAGTGAATTTCACAGCGTTTGTGGATAGGGTTAGCAAGAGAATCTACAAGTCCGCCTTGTAAGAGGGTTTAGTGTCTATGGCGAAGTCTGTGATGTGTATGTAGCCTACCAGAATGCGAAACGGCAGAGTCAAAAATTCACGTTCATTTTTGTGAGATTTCGGCCGAAAGAGAGCTTAGTTAGAGCTGTTGAGAAAGGGAATAACAGAAGGATAGATGAGTTCTTTTTAAGGGTTATAGTAGCTAAATATCTCAGCAGGAGGACGGTGAAAAAGGACGCGGGCACGAATGATTTCAATAAGTAAGAAATCTCCGATCGCACATGTAGGTTGTGCTTCCAGTCTTAGATGATATAGGTCGTATAAGGATGCTCTTGTGGGGAAAGAGAAGAATGCCACTTTTGACAGCATTCATGAGCAGAGTAGAGAAGAAGCAGGTGGGTCCGAGCAAGGGTCTCTATGCTTTAAGGTGGACGTGCTCGGGGAAGTTATGGCGTGGATTAAGAGGTATCTCATTGGAAAAATTAAGGATATGTATAATGTAGGGCTGGTAAAGCAAGCACTTCACGCAGATGGGTTCGAATGCAAAGTAAGTCCATGGCATGGTTCCCTCATAATTCTTTGTTTTGAATCTGATGTGTCTGTCAATAATGCTTGGATGAATAAAGGTCAGGTGTTGGATCCTTGGTTCGATCTTTTCGAACCACTTGCGGTATCATAATCAAATAAAAGAGTGAAGATCTGGCTAGTTCTTGAAGAGGTTCCACTAAGAATCTAGTACGGCTCTTTCTTTCCATGGGTTGGTAATTGATGGGGGACTCTGATCAAGATAGAGAAGCAAACTTCATGTGGGAAAAGATTCGATAGAGCTAAGATATTAGTTTATGTAAAGAAAAAAATTGATATCCCTAATTCAATTACTATTTCAGCAAAGATCTCTATTAGTACAGAGAAATTTGAGGATGAGATTGTCTGGATTGATAGAGGTAAGGTCAACAGTCAAAATGGTGAAGATTTTGTTGACGAGTTCTATAGACCGTTCCTAAACCCAATCGACACGTTTGAGTGTATGAGTCGAAGCAGTCGGAGCAAATTTTTTCCATAGTTGTTTCTCTAGCATGCAATATTCTTAGAGATGAGGACTGTGTCGACGACTCGAATAAGGAAGCGTCTAATATTCCGTAGGAAAATAGTAGAAGCCCTGACGCTGTACTGGACAGTGAGCTGTCGGCGCCTATTAATATTTGTACATTGGATACAACAATACTCCCATCGGTGGTGGGCCACCACAATTCTTCTGATACTGATCTAGAGCTACATGAGGTGCCTATATTGGACTTCGGGCCCGCAGAGAGTAAAAAATCCAGTCTTGAGATAAGGAATGGGAAGAGGATGATCATTTCTGGAGTGGGCCTCCATGGTTTGGGCCATGATGCGATTAGGGTCTCTTAAAAATCAACAAGGGCAAGGAGCATAGCCTTAACAGGTATAGGCCCGTTGAGTCACTAGAATAGGCCTATTTTGCATAAACTTGAAGGACCTAAAAATTCTCACATTGGCAAGAAAAAGAAAAACTCCAAAATCCTTGAGTTGAATAGGGATTCCACCATGCGTGTCGGTGCAAGTAGTAATCAGAATTTTTTTTTTTTTTGAATTTATCCTTTTACTTTCAAATATTTTTGCCCCTGCCTTTAAATCTTAGCTCCTTCCATTTAAGAGGATAGCGAGGCATCTTTGACTTTGAAAGTGGACGAAGCCGTTGGATTTTTGATTCCATGAGGATAAAGATTCAATCATGGGTAGGTTTGAAAGGTTAGAAAATGAGAGAGACCTTGTCGTTTAGGTCGTCGGTGGGTCTTGCAAAGCAGGTGTAGTACTGTTCATTTACAGTAAACTTGAATTTAGTCTCTTGGAACGTGAGGGGTCAAGGAAGAACAGAAAAGTGTAGAGCAGTTAGGGACCTAGTGCCAAAGTATGGGGTTAATATGTTGTTTGTTCAGGAAAACTAAACTTGAAGAGTGTGGGCAAAGGAAATCGAGAAGGATTGGGGGCTCTGTTCTTAACCAATTCATTTTCTCTCCTATTATTGGTTCTGCATGTGGTTTAGCTTGCTTCTAGGATAGCAAGTTCTTTCATTTGGAAAGCAACTGCCTTAACACCAATTTTATCTTTCTTGTTGGAAGCATACTTGGTTGGAAGAAGAAATATGGTTTTATTAACTTATACACTCCAAACGATAATTCAAATAGGAAAGCGGTGTTCTCGACAATTGGCAACCTGGTTTCATCGACCGACTAAGTGTGGTTTATCGGTGGGGATTTTAACACAGTCGCGAAGAGGAGAAACTTGGTTTTTCATTAAATGTTGGTTCCATGAGAGATCTAAATGAATTGATTGATGATAATAGACTTGTTGATCTACCCTTGCAGGCAATCACTTTACGTGGAGCAATTTTAGAGACTGTGCAACGTGGTGCAGGTTGGACAGGATGTTGGTGTCCCATGAAGCAATTCAAATGATTCCAGGTTTTAGTGCTGATGGCTTTACCAAAATCTATTTTCGACCAAAACCCCATCATTGCTACTATAAAAACAGTTAGAGTGGATCGAAGACCATTCAAATTCTTCAACCACTGGATGGATGATCACAAGTTCAATGAGATGCTACTGCCTTTGTTCTCAACCCTTAAGGGGTCGTGTGCTGGAAATATCCTTCATGGATCAAAAAGAGGCATAAAAGAATAGGTGGCGATGGAAAGGACTGGAAGTATTCGAGACATTATTGAAGAGGTTGAAAGAAATATTTCATCACTGGAGTTACAAGTTCAAAATGGGCCAAACAACAAGGAGGTACTATCGGAACTTAAAAATTGTAGATCAGAGCTCTGGGATTTGCTTAGAACAAAGGAGAGGGAATGGCTCCAAAAGTCGAGAGTCCAATGGGAGGGTGTCAGAAATACAAGGTTTTTCCATTTCATGGCTTTAATTAGGAGGAATTCGAATTGGATCCACATGATTAGTGATAAGGTTTGTTCGATTGAAGATCTAGTGGCCATCCGAAATGTGGTGAAAGATCATCTTTTTGAGGTCTATAATTCTCGCCCTACTTTGAAATTGAATGATTTAGATTGCTAATTCAGAAGTATCAACATCATTTCTAGAATAAAGCTGGAACGTGCTTTCGAAGAGGCAGAAGAAAATACTGGGAGTTTTTTAAAGCCGATGTTATGGATTTTCTAAAGGACTTCTGGGAAGGCAAGCCTTGGGACATCAATCTAAATCATTCCTTTATAGCATTTATAAAATATTGGCAAAATTACTTGCAAATAGGCTAGCTCAATGTCTTGACAAGATTATTAGCGAGACCCAATTCGCTTTTACTAAGGGTAGACAAATACTTGACTGTGTATTAGTAGCGAACTAGGTGGTTGATTGGGTAAGGAGAAGGGATCAGAAAGGAGTGGTATTCAAAGTAGATTTTCGAAAGGCTTATGACACTGTGGATTGGGATTTTCTTGATTTGATGATGGCTAAGATGGGATTCGGGACTAAATAGTGGGGCTGGATTCTTTCTTGCATCTCCACAGCTTCAGTTTCGATCCTCATTAACGCATCCCCCATCAGACAAGTTTCATATTAAGATGAGGTTAAGGCAGGGCTGCCCGTTGTTCCCTCTTCTTTTTAATATTACAGCGGGAGGTCTCAATGTTGTTCTTTTTAAAGCAGCAAGTTTGGGTTTCTTTGAAGGTGTGAGTATTGGCTCAGAATCTTTGAAAGTTACACATTTACACTTCGCGGATGATCTCATAACTTTTAGTGGTTCGAGTCTAGCACAAGTGCAAAATTTGAAGTGTTTACTTAGATGTTTCGAGCTTGCGTCTGGGCTCAAACTCAACCTGCAGAAGACGGCTCTTTTTGGCATAAATGTGGATGAATTGGAGATTGGTAGGCAGGCTAGATTGCTAGGCTGTGTAGCGGGCTCTCTTCCTTCGACATACCTTGGTTTATCTTTAGGTTGTAAAAGAAATTCGAAGGCACTGTGGAGGCCTTTGGTAGACAGATTTAGGAAAAAGCTTGGTCCCTAGAAGTCAAAATTGCTTTCCTTTGGGGGAAGAGTTTAGCAAATCTGCCGGTTTACTTCTTGTATATGTTTAGAATGCCAATGGCTATCTCTAAAGAGCTAACAAGCATCGTCTCCAACTTCCTATGGGACTCGAAGAATGGAAGGAAAATTCATTGGGTAAAGTGGGAAACTCTTTGCTTGCCCAAACAATTGGGAGGCCTTGGCCTTATCGATTTTAAGCTAAAAAAACAAGGCACTCTTGAATAAGTGGGAGTGGAGGTATGGTTCCGAAAGAAATCGTTTATGGAGGAATGTTATCCACGCCAAGTATGACCTTGGGGTGGAAAGCTTTCTTTCGAGTGTTGGGTCCAATAATGCTAAATTTTGGATCTGGAAGGGTATCACAAGATCGTCCAGTAGTTCATCCTCGGACGACAATCTTTTTCTTGATAATATCTCTTTACAGGTGGGAGATGAAAAATACCTAGACTTTTGGAATGATAATTAGGCTAATAGGGCGTGCCTCCATATCCTGTTCCCTCGTATTTATGCTCTCGCTATTAGGAAAATGGGTAAGATCGAAGAGTTTGGCGTATGGGAGGGCAGTACGTGGCGTTGGGTGGTTCCCTTGAAAAGACCCTTATTTGACTGGGAATTGGATGTTTGGAGGTCTTTTATGGATGCTCTCAATGAACATCGATTAGGATTTTTTTCCTTCCGATAGCATTAGGTGGACCATATCTTCCCCAGGGTGTTACACGGCAAAAGAATTCTACTTATTATCTAGCTCTGGTAAACCATTTGGTGGATGGGCAGTGCTCTAAAGTATGGGGTGGCGTTGCACCATTCAATGTGGAGTGTTTTGCTTGGGAACTCCTTCAGGGTCGCTTGCCTACGAGATTAGAGCTATCAAAAAGAGGAATTTCGATTGGCGACCAAAATAAATATGCATTTTGTTCGAGTGTAGAGGAATCAATTGACTATTTGATTTTCACATGTTATTTTTCTTGGCAGATTTGGAGCAAGTGGTGCTGTCTGTGGGAAGTTCAGGTTGTGTTACCTTCGGAGAAGAGGAATTTCTTCGACTTTTGTAGGGGATGTTGCCCTCAGACTCGATTGGAACCCCTATGGTTGCTGGGTTTCTTCGCCATTGCTTGGTCCCTGTGGATTCAGAGAAACGATCTTTTGACAGCAACTTATTATTCGATCTCATCCTTCTTAGAGTGGGCTGGTGGAGTCGCGCTAAATGGTCGAATGGTGGATGTTCTGTTACGGATTTCCTTCTCAGTCTGCGCAGATGGTCCATGCCTAGGGTCCCGAAGAGTGTGAACAAAATAAAAACTAGGTCTGCTCCCTTGATTGGTGCTGTCAAGTTTAATACATATGGCGCGGTCACGGGAAGCTATGGTCCGGCAAGAATTGGCGGTATCTTAAGGAACCATAAGGGTGACGTGTTGATCGAATTCTCAAAATCAATTGGGTCCTGCGATCCTGCATCTGCGGAGTTGTGTGCTGTTAGGGAAGCTCTTCTGTTGATGGTAAACTTGAGGTAGAGTAAGGCAAAGCAAATTATATTCGAATCAGACTGTATCAATGTGGTGTCGTGGTTGCGTTAACCCCCTTTATACTCCCGCTACATTCAAAGACATGGTTGATTCTTGTCTAAGCTTATGTTCTAATTTGGTTTCGAGTATAAATGTTGTGGACCGATACTGTAATTTTGACGCGGATCGATTAGCAAAAGCCGAAATAAGAAGAGCAATAGATCTTGTTTCTATAGCATCGTGATCTTGACTTATGGAAACATGGGCTCTCTAGTGAGGTTTACTCTACGTCTATGGTGATTTTACTGAAGCATTAAAATAGATGCGTGTGATTAGTCGATACTGGTGTAGCGATTCATATTTGAAGTGTTGTGTGGATAGGTATTTAGGCTATTGTTACATGCCTTCGGAATGTAGTCTTGATGTCTTTCTTTGGGGCATTGGTTGGGGCACTCTTTTTCCTCCTTTTAAATTTATGGAGGTTTTTAACAATGCCCGAATCTTTGCCGTTAGATGACATATGGGTTAATTTCTAATATATATGTCTCCCCTTTTAAAAAAAAACTTCATATTTTTTCTTAATTGATAATCTACACATATTCTATTGCTAATCTCAACCATCAATTTTACACATCCAATAATCTAAAAAACATATAAAAAACTCTTTTACCGTATAAACAGATTTTACCCTATATATATAATTATTCTATATACTATTCTATACACTGACAATAGAAACTAAAAGTTTTAACAAGCGGTTTAGTTTTAGGGTTTTAAGCTTTAGGTTTAAGGGATTTAAGATTTATAATTAAAATTTAGGGTTTAGGGTTCATTCAATTGGGATACGTGTGGCCGTTAAACAGCTTGCGAGAGTACAATGATCGACTTCAGTCCCCCACCATTTAAGTTCTGGCCCTCATTTGCAATTCGAAGAACAGTAAAAACACCCATGAAAGTAATTCTGACATCTAATGCTGCAGATAGAACATTGTTATAATTTTGCTCTCCTTAATTTTCAAGAAAAAAAACGAGCTTTAATATAGTAAATGCTATCAAAAGTAAGAAGTGACTTGAGTTAAATCCAATGTTAGCTATCTCTTTGGGATTCGTTGTGTAATACCCCGAAATTTTTACTAAGTTATATAAGGGTCATTTAGTACCAAAGTTTTGGCATAAGGCAACTTAGTGACTAAAATGACAAAAGATAAGGGTTAGTGACCAAAATGAAAAGTTGGTAAAAGTTTAGGGACCCAAGTGTAAATTTTCCCAAAAATGATTTTTATTCAGTACGAGGATAAATTCGATCGGAATAAGAATTTTGGTAATAGTTTTGGAGGTTAGGATGCAGTAGATAATATAAAATTTTGATCAAATAAAATTATTAAGCGTGCTCAGAATAAAGAAAAGTTTTAGGTGACCTTTTGGGAAGTGTCACATAACAGTATTTTGATTAGTAAAAAGGAATCAGAAGAAGTGGAAAGATTCGTATAAATGCTTAATGAAGGATTTTCAAGAAAGATGCTACCCGATAAAGATTTCGGGTAATTATCGGGGTTTTTTTGGATCGAGTCAAATTTCTAAGTTTGACTTTATTAAATGGATGATTTTATATGAAAATATGAATTTATTCATGGAATTAGGAAAATATATGATTCCCGAATTATAGATGATAGTTCAATAGAAGAAAAATCGTAAAAGGTGAAAATCAGATAATTGAATCGAACAAAAATCCTAAAATAATATTTTATAATTTAAGATAGTTATGGCCGGTTGGAATGGAATTAAACTAGTTCAAATGTAATGGGATGGCATAATTTTGAACTAGTTGTAATTTTTATTTAGTTAAGGGGGTAAATTTGGAAAAGGTGAAAAATGAATAAAAAATCATTTTTATTTTTACAAGTGGTGAATTCTAATTTATTATAGGAATATAAGTCAAATATGATGAACAATTTGTTCATCTTCTCCATGCCATTTTAGAAACTAAGAGGAAAATGAAGAAAAAAAATTCTAGATCAAATACAAGGCAATCAAGCAAGAATTCAAGCAATGTTCTTTGAGGTAAAGTGATCTACTTTTCATTCTCTATATTTTGATAGTAAAATTGCATGGAATTATGAAGTTTTGGATTAGGGTTTGAAGAGAGAGAAATTAGGGTTTCATGGAAAATTTATGGAATTCAAGTAGTAGATGATGAATTAAGCTTAGTTGTGATGAAAACAAGCTTAAAATCAAGTCAATTTCATGTTGGAAGTTATAAAGCCTAATCTTGAATTTAGGGATTTGTTAGGGTTTTGATAATTAAGGAAGAAAATGGTTAGATTATGATGTTTGAAGCATTACATTGATGATGAAAGTTTAATTTTGATATTTGAAGGTCAAATTTCCTTTAGGGACTAATTTGAAAATTTAAAGAAAATTTGAGACTAAATTGTCAAAATTTTATTGATGATGGAAATGAATAGAAAATGATGTTTCAAGCTTGAATTGACAATTTGAGACCAAATTACAAATTTTAGAAAGGTTGAGGACCATTTTGGCATTTATAAGAAATTAAGGTCTAAATTGTCAAAAATTATTTTGGTGATGAAAATAGTGGAATTGTGATATTAGAAGCTTATTTTAGCATTTTGGGACAAAGTTGAATATTTGAAAATGTTTAGGGACCTATTCAGCTATTTGAAGAAATAAGGGTATGGTTTTGGAAATTTTGTTTTGAAGGGAGACTGATCTATAAACTGTTGAAATTATGATCAAATTAGTTTGAATTGATGAAAAAGGATCATTTTGGCAAGAATGAGAAAGTAAGGGATTAAAATGGAAGAATTGAAAATTAAGGCATGAATAGTTGCCAAATGTTCAAAATGGTCACTAAGGACCAAAAATGAGATTCATGGCAAACATTAGTATTTTATTTGGAAATGTTAGACTCGAATTAAGTAAGTGTATAGTAATAAGTATATTCGATTGATTTCTACAGTTGCAAGAAATACTGGGGAAGGTACAAGTATTCAAGGAAATGAAAATATTAATGAGTAAGCTTAGTGAGGCAAGATAATAAATGGCCCAGGTGAGTGCATTTATATATTTTGAAATGTATTTTAGTAAACTTTTATAAATTCTATTTATTTGTTTTTATTAAAATGATAACATGGTTTTTCTATAAGTTATATGATGATTCACAGGCAAATGAAAAATGTTAGTACATGTTAGGGTATGAATTGCCCAATTATGTTTTATTTTGATAAGTTATTATTGAATAATGGTGATATACGAATCATTTATAAAGTGATAATTTACAAGTCAATTATATGAAATTATTTTCCCAAGTTTATGATAGAGAGTTACAGTATAGTGGCACGCCATTAAAGGTCTAGCAGTCAAGGACTGCAATATAGCTATACACCGATCTTCGGATCTATATGTTTTCGGTACTTATGTGTCTATATGTTTCCGGCACTTTATGTGTCTATATGTTATCGTCACTTCGGTGACTAGTACTCAAGGAGTACCGACCTTTCATCCTTTAGTTTCTCTTTATACAAATTCTTGGGCTAATTATAAAGTAAATGTATATGAAATTCACCATTTCATATAGGTAATTTGTTTATAAGTATATGAAAGATTTGATATGATTTTTTTAACCATGTTTTCATTTATTTCGATACTTATTTTATGATTATTTATAATGCCTCACTAAGTTATACTTAGTGTGTGATTGTTTCACGCGTAGGAAAAGAGAAGCGTTGGGAGTAAGGAGCATTAGCGAACATCATCTATCGAAAACAAGTACATCAGTATCAGTAATATTAATTTTAGGTTGTTTGATATTTACTAGTTGGCATGTATAGTAAAATGTGAAGCCTGCTCTGGTACGAATCATATTTTATTCAGAATCTGAATGATTTTAAATTAGGCAGTTTCAGGCAGTTTTATTAATTATATGCTAATGGATCAAACTATTAAGTTGCTGCCTGAATCTTGGTTCAAAATTGAATGTGAAATTATTAAGTTTAAATTTTACGCGATTAACTATTTTTACTGTCAAAGATAAGATTTTTTTAATATTAAAGAATTATTTTCCAAGTATCATGTGACATCCCTAACTCTTATTCAACAATGAATACGAGAAATGAGTGTTACATTTAATGGTATCAGAGCTACAGTTTTAGCCGGTTCTAGGCGTAAACAGAAGTGATTTTATGTCAAAAAGTTTATACATGCCACTAGGATATCAATATTACTGATATGTTGCTTATATGATTTGATTGATGTCGCTCCTTACTAATATGAAAGGTGATAAGTTATAATTAATATTTGAGTTAAGAAGATTGAGATGAACTAATAAATGGAAGGTTCTGGAAAGAACCATAGTGGTAATAATAAGGTTAACCATAACCTTTTGGATTAATCAGAACAAGAAAGAACATTGGCACAATAGGGAGTGCCTATACATGATTTGGGAAATCCTGAATTTCATAGTGAAGATGGTCTGATGGCTGCTGACTTATGGTTTAAGGATGTTAAAATTATAAAGGAAGAGCTAAATTGTTCTGACGCGGAAAAGTTAGAAGGAATTGTATCCCTGTTATGAGGACATGTTCAAATACGATGGACAAGTATCAGATAGAAGATACTTGCGACTGAAGTGACATGGGTATTCTTCCACGAAGCTTTCAAGGCGAAATATATTGATGATCAATATAGGAGTATAATTTATAGCAAATTTGATAAGATGCCAAGATTACCTCCAGATCAAGAAGTGGAATTTATAATAGAGGTATTACCAGGCATTGTATCTATATCGATGGTTCCGACAAAGCTTCGGGAAAGGAATGCGCAATTGTAAGAAATATTGGATCGGGGTTTTATAAGACCAGGTGTGTCACCTTTGGGGCGCACCAGTATTATTTATGAAAAGAAGGATGGATCCGTGCAACTATGCATCCAGATGAAAACAAAATGTAGCAAGGTTTAAAAAGTTAGTATTGGTGGCTAGGCATGAAAAGAACAATAAATGAGTTAGTTTCTAAATGTTTATCATGTCAACAAGTAAAGATAGAACATCAGATACCTTCTGGATTATTACAATCGATTTTCATTCTTTAGTGGAAATGGGATCAGATGACTATGGATATTGAATATGAAGTTGGAGATAAAGTATTCCTAAAGGTATCACCATGGAAGAAAGTCCTATGATTTGGACAAAAAGAGAAGACTTAGTCCCAAAATTGTTGGACCATATGAAATCTTAAAAAAAATGACTAGTGGCTTACCGGTTAGCTTTACCATCAGAGATGAGCAAGATTATACGATATATTCCATATAGTTATGTTATGTAGGTATTAGTCAAATCCTTCACATGTCATCACTTCTGAGGAAACTGGACTACAACCAGATCTGATATATGAAGAAGGACCTGTGAAAATTCTAACATATGAAGTTAAAGAGTTAAGGAACAAGAAAATTCCTTTGGTCTAAATTCTTTGGAAGAACTACAAGATTGAGAAGGCCACTGGAGAAAGTTTAGAAGAAGATGAAAAAGCAATATTCGTAACTATTTAAATTAGTTACGTTCTAAAATTCGATGACGAATTTTATTTTAAGGGGTGGAATTGTAATACCCCGAAAATTTTACTAAGTTATATAAGGGTCATTTAGTACAAATGTTTTGGCATAAGGCTAACTTAGTGACTAAAATGAGAAAAGATAAGAGTTAGTGACCAAAATGAAAAGTTGGTAAAAGTTTAGGGACCCAAGTGTAAATTTCCCAAAGATTATTTTTATTCATTATGAGGATAAATTTGATCAGAATAAGGATTTTGGTAATAGTTTTGGAGGTTAGGATGCAGTAGAAAATATAAAATTTTGATCGAATAAAATTGTTAAGCGTGCTCAAATTAGAGAAAAGTTTGGGGGTGACCTTTTGGGAAGTGTCACATAACAATATTTTGATTAGTAAAAAGGAATCAGAAGAAGTTTCATATAAATGCTTAATGAAGGATTTTCAAGAAAGATGCGACCCGATAAAGATTTCGGGTAATTATCAGTATTTTTGGATCGAGTCAAATTTCTAAGTTTGACTTTATTAAATGGAGGATTTTATATGAAAATATAAATTTATTCATGGAATTAGGGAAATATATGATTCCCGAATTAGAGATGATAGTTCGATAGAAGAAAATCGTATAAGGTGAAAATCGGATAATTGGATCGAACAAAAATCATAAAATGATATTTTATGATTTAAGATATTTACGGCTGGTTGGAATGGAATTAAACTAGTTCAAATGTAATGGGATGTCATAATTTTGAACTAGTGGTAATTTTTATTTAGTTAAGGGGGCAAATTTGGAAAAGGTGAAAAATAAATAAATAATTCATTTTTATTTTTACAAGTGGTAAATTCTAATTTATTATAGTATAAGTCAAATATGATGAACAATTTGTTCATCTTCTCCATGCCATTTTCGAAACTAAGAGGAAAGGGAAGAAAAAAATTTCTAGCTCAAATACAAGGCAATCAAGCAAAAATTCAAGCAAGGTTCTTTGAGGTAAAGTGATATACTCTTCATTCTCTACATTTTGATAGTAAAATTGCATGGAATTATGAAGTTTTGGATTAGGGTTTGAAGAGAGAGAAATTAGGGTTTCATGGAAAATTTATGGAATTCAAATAGTAGATGATGAATTAAGCATAGTTGTGATGAAAACAAGCTTGAAATCAAGTTAATTTCATGTTGGAAGTTATAAACCCTAATCTTGAATTTAGGGATTTGTTAGGGTTTTGAGAATTAAAGAAGAAAATGGTTAGATTATGATGTTTGAAGCATTATAATGACGATGAAAGTTCATTTTTGATGTTTGAAGGTCAAATTCCCTTTAGGGACTAATTCGAAAATTTAAAGAAAAATTGGGACTAAATTTTCAAATTTTAATTGATGATGGAAATGAATAGAAAATGATGTTTCAAGCTTGAATTGACAATTTGGGACCAAATTATAAATTTTAGAAAGGTTATTGACCATTTTAGCATTTCCAAGAAATTAAGGACTAAATTGTCAAAAATTATTTTGGTGATGGAAATAGTGGAATTGTGATACTAGAAGCTTATTTGAGCATTTTGGAACCAAATTGAATATTTAAAAATGTTTAGGGACCTATTCGGCTATTTGAAGAAATAAGGGTATGGTTTTGGAAATTTTGTTTTGAAGGAAAACTGATCTATAAACTGTTGAAATTATGATCAAATTAGTTTGAATTGATGGAAAAGGACCATTTTGGCAAGAATGAGAAAGTAAGGGATTAGAATGGAAAAATTGAAAATTAAGGCATGATTAGTTGCCAAATGTTCAAAATGGTCACTAAGGACCCAAAATGAGATTTATGGCAAACATTAGTATTTTATTTGGAAATGTTAGACTCGAATTAAGTAAGTGTATAGTAATAAGTATATTCGATTGATTTCTACAGTTGCAAGAAATACCGGGGAAGGTACAAGTATTCAAGGAAATGAAAAGATTAATGAGTAAGCTTAGTGAGACAAGATAATAAATGGCCCAGGTGAGTGCATTTATATGTTTTGAAATGTATTTTAGTAAACTTTTATAAATTCTATTTATTTGATTTTATTAAAATGATAACAATGTTTTTCTATAAGTTATATGATGATTCACAGGCAATGGAAAAATGTTAGTACATGTTAGGGTATAAGTTGCCCAATTATGTTTTATTTTGATAAGTTATTATTGAATAATGGTGATATATGAACCATTTATAAAATGATAATTTACAAGTCAATTATATGAAATTGTTTGCCCAAGTTTATGATAGAGAGTTAAAGTATAGTGGCATGCCATTAGAGGTCTGGTAGTCAAGGATTGCAGTATAGCTATACACCGATCTTCGGATCTATATGTTTTCGGCACTTATGTGTCTATATGTTTCCGTCACTTTATGTGTCTATATGTTATCGTCACTTCGGTGACTAGTACTCAAGGAGTATCGACCTTGCATACTTTATTTTCTCTTTATACAAATTCTTGGGCTAATTATAAAGTAAATGTATATGAAATTCACCATTTCTTATAGGTGATTGTTTATAAGTATATGAAAGATTTGATGTGATTTTTTTAACCATGTTTTCATTTATTTCGATACTTATTTTATGATTATTTATAATGCCTCACTAAGTTATACTTAGCGTGTGATTGTTTCACGCGTAGGAAAAGAGAAACGTTGGGAGTAAGGAGCATTAGCGAACATCATCTATAAAAAACAGGTACATCAGTATCAGTAATATAATTTTTTATGTTGTTTGATATTTACTAGTTGACATGTATAGTAAAATGCGAAGCCTGCTCTGATATTAATCGTATTTTATTCAGAATCTGAATGATTTTAAATTAGGCAGTTTCAGACAGTTTTATTAATTATATGCTAATGGATCAAACTGTTAAGTTGCTGCCTGAATCTTGGTTCAAAATTGAATGTGAAATTATTAAGTTTAAATTTTACGCGATTAACTATTTTTACAGTCAAAGATAAGATTTTTTTAATATTAAAAAATTATTTTACAAGTATCATGTGACATCCCTAACTTTTATTCAGCAATGAATACGGGAAAGGGGTGTTACACGTTGGATATATAATCCAAATATATTGAGTATTTAGAAAAATAGAGCTAACATTTGGGTATATTTTAGAATCTACGACAAATTCTATAGTGCAGGGTGAAGTCGCCACCTGCGGATGGCGACTTGGGTGAAGACGCCATCTGTAGGTGGCGAATTCACCCTGATTTTGTCTTGAATCGATAAGGAAAAATATTAAACTATTACAAATCAAGGGGAAGTCGCCACCTGCAGATGGCGTCTTCACCCAAGTCGCCATTTGCAGGTCGCAACTTCCCCTTGATTTGTAATAGTTTAATATTTTCCTTATCGATTCAAGACAAAATTAGGGTGAATTCACCCAAGTCTCCATCTGCAGGTTGCGACTTCACTCTACATTGTAGAATTTGCTTTAGATCCCAAAATATAACCAAAGGTGCCCTAAAACCCAAAATATTATTTGGGTTTGCATTATTCCCCAAAATAGTCCATTTCTTTGTTTGCTTTATTTTTCCTGAATAGGTGGTGACATATGTCACCATCTTTTTTTCTTAAATTTAATTAAATTTTATTAAATTAAATTAAAATTATGATTAAATTAATAGAATTTGTAAGTATGAATGATTAAATGTGTAATTATACAAGTTTACATTATTTTCAAATCATCATTTTCGTCAAAAGTTAACCGTTGGTGGTTGGATTAAAACCATATCAACAGTACCAATATATTCTACCTAAAATGCAATATTGTTCTTCATATTTACAAATCAAAAAATAAGTTAAGCAAAAGCAAAGAAGTCTATATTCTAAACGAGCCAGACCCAGTTCATAATTGTTCCCAAAAAAAAAAAGACCCAGTTCATAAACAAATCCAATATTAGTATATTACACACATACAAATAAAAATACATGCATTACATAATTGAAAAATCCCTTGAATAAAGCTCAAACCTTAAATATCAAAACTGTATAAGCCGCGATGCATCCAAAAGAGAACCTAAATAATAGTAATTTTTCACCATCAGATAATCATATCAAATCTAGACTGTTTTACAGCTTAATTCTGGTCTTACAAATCGACTGAATATTTCGAGTTCGGATAAAAATCGAGAGATCACATCTACTCAGAGCCGATGCACGAATCTTCAAGACCTTCCCATGCAATGTCGCATCCGACGATAAGTTGAAGGAGCCAGACAAAACATCCGCCCAAAACGTAGTGTTCATGATCAAACGGTGCTAATATTGAACTTCCCGCGGGCAGGAACCACCGTTTGTTGGATCGGAACCCTGGCAACCACATCCCCACGATAGTTTATAAAACCCGTGGCGTTCTTGAACTTGAAGCTCCCGTAATTACGGTTGTTAACGGTGACCACCATCGCTACGGTTGAATTTATCGTGCTCGCATTGAAAACCCGTCCAGAACCGAAACCGATGTTCTCGAAGCCTTGAGGGTAAACTGTGATCTCTGGGTTCTTCGGCTTGAAAAGAGTGAATGCCAAAATAGTGAAAACGATAGCAACAATAACCATGAGAATTGCAGCCTCTCCACAGCATATTTTGAGACCTCGAGAAGCTTTGGCCTTTACCATCTTTGTGAAAATTGTGGATTAAAAGAATAAAATTCGATGTAATTATGATGATAATTACAATTAGTTTGATAAGCCGGAGTATTTAAAAGCAAGAATTAAAGGGGGGGAAAAAGAACCAAAAGAACTAAAAGTTGAATGCTATTTGGACTTTGGGTAGAAATCTATTTTGAATGGAGTTAGCTGCTATTTAATGTTTCCAATTCTTCCAGTCAATTTAATGGTATTTTTAAATTGTTTTTCTTTATTTGAGTTAATATTTAATAACCGGATAATCATGACATCTCATTAATGAGTTAAACGAAAATATATATAATTTAAATTTCCAATGCTATATAAAATTATTACTAATATTTACTTTTAAGACACAATAATTTTTATTTTTTTATTGAATACAAAGATACTATATTTTCATAATAAAATTCAAATTCATATAAGATAGGACAAAATAAACATCCCTAATCACTAAGCTAATTAATAAATCTCAATAATGTTTTTACCTTATTAAGTATTATATTGTAGAGTTTTTACTCTAATATTGTTGTCCAAAATTTTTTTTCCAACAATATGACACTCCCCACTTTATTTCCAACAATATGGTACTTTACTGTAGCAAATCAGAAATCGGGTAGATTACACTCCGACTTCAAATAGTAACTTCTATTTTAATATTAAAATAATAAACTCAGATAGATTGCAGTTTGACTTTAAATAGTATTTTTCACACATGGGGTGCATGGATTAATGGAGGACGACTGCAACTTCATTTTTTTAATATTTTCTAGCAAAATACTGTTCAAAAACGAGGTAAAAGCAGTTCGAATTCTGGCTGCTACAGTAATTAACCATATTTCTGAAATTAAACTTGGTAGGACCATATTGTTGGAAAAAAAATTGGACAATCATAAATGAAGTAATAAAGAGTTAATTCTTGAACAACTCTCCTTCCCCCCCCAATGAATAATAATAATAATAATTTATTTTTTAAAAAATACAAACACAAATTTATGTAAATTTTACTTTATATCAATCTTTTAAGTTTAGGGTTTAAGGATTAAAAGTTTATAGTTTAAAATTTAGTGTTATGGTTTATGGTTTAAGATTTAGTGTGTTAAAATTAGAAATTTAATTTTAAAATTTTAAGAAAAAGGTATAAAGCCAAAATTAGCCCCCAACGTTTGACTGTTTGGTCACTTTGACCCATATTTTATTTTGTGGAACATTTAATCCCCTAACGTTTCAATTTATGTCAAAATAGCATTATTTAGATGAAAACCTTTAGTCGGTCAACTTTTTTGCTGATGTGGCACATCCATGTGGACTAGATTGATGATATGACATGTCCATGTGTAACTAGATGATGATGTGGCATTACAAATATTTTTAAATTAATTATAACCGATTGTCGTGACCATTTTTGAAATCGGGTGTATAAAAATAGCATGACGATCGATCTTTTAGAAAATTAGGGTTTTTAGCCATTTTTAATTTAATCTTGGAAATTTAGGGTTTTTACATTAAATTGGATTTTTCTTTATTTATCCATAAAAAATATTTTGGAGTCACCACCGATCACTTCGAGGTAGACCGAAAACCGAAAAAACAAACCAGAGATTTTGTCTTAAAATTGGGTTCGGGAGTCGGTTACATGTAGGGAAGGATTAGCGCCCCTACAAACGCTCGTTATCGGTACCTTTAATTTTACGTGGCATTTTGGCATTTCGAATGATTATTTGAATTTAATTTATCCCATAATTATTAATTGAATTTAAATTCCAAATGCAGATATCCTTTTATAAGGAAATTCATTTTGTTCAAATATGAGATTAAAGGCACCCCATTAGGTGGCACCCCTATTCATATTTAAAAATGAATTTTCAACATAAAAGGTTTTTAATGAATGTCCTTTTATTGTCTTGTTGATTTTAAGTATTATCCTAAAAATGTTCTAATTAATTAATCATTTAAAACTATGAATATTAATTAATTTAATGGCTTTTATGTGAAAATGGCAATTTCTTGAACACTTTTCATATATTTAAAGCCCTTAAATTAATCATATTCCTAATCAGTTAATCTTTATAATTAATTAAAGTTCTAGACCTAATTAATGCCCTAACAATTTATTAAATCAATATTATAAGTGAAAATGTATATTAAATGTTCGCCTTTAAAACCAATGTTGAGATAACACCCCATTGTAAACAATGGAACACCATCCAAATTTGAGTACTAAAGGTTCAATTTAATATTCATTTAATTATCTACAATGTATTCTAATTAATTGTTTAAATTTAATTAAAGACTAAATTATATTCAATTTTTATGTGTAATGTATATTAAATATGATTATAAAATTCATGTTGAGATAACACTCCATTATAAACAATGGAACATCATCCAAATTAGAATTTTAAAATTATATTTAATATGCACTTCATTACTACAATTATCTACCCTATTTAATTATTGAAATCCTAATTAGAGAACCTACACTAAAGGCTCTAATATTTAATTAAATTAAATGTATTTTATTGTCCTACAAAATATATTATATGCTAGATTAAAACATGCATCAAACATATAATTTAATTGCATTTAAATAAAGTGAACAATTAAAAGAAAACTAAATTGAAAACAATTGAAACATAAAGCTAATTTTATTAATTCTGATGACTAAATTGAAAGGATTACAAAACTCTAATGTCCTATTACAAAGTAATGGTGACCCAATTGAAAAGAATACAAACTAAGGGGAACAATTAAGGGGAATAGGGACCAAATTAAAATAATTGCAAAGCTAAATGCCCAATTATAAAACTCAAGGGTGACCAAAATGAAAGAATTGCAAATTCGTGGTTAAATTAAGGGAAACGAAAGACCTAATAGAAAGAGTTACAAAGCCTAGGGGATAAATTAGGGAGAAACAATGACTAAATTGAGAAAATGCAAGGTTTTGGGCAAAAACCAAATGAGATCCTAATGCAAACACGCAGATCCTGGAGCCCAACCCGGTTGACCTTCACGAGTCTCCCAAACCCGGCACCAAAACTGTGCCGTTTGGGAAAGGCCATAAAAACCAAATTTTCAATCATTTGTTTCATTTTTCAACCGGCCTTCCCTCTCTCTACTCTCTCTTATCCCTAAAATCCTATGTCCATAACACTTTTGAACCCCAAAAAACCTCAAAAACGGATCAAAACAACATGAATTTGGATGAAAATTCATCAAGTTCATCCTAAACTCAATGGTGTTCATCTGCCACGGCCATACTTTGCCGTGACCTCCGCCCCTTGATCTTAAGCCGCCACACTCTGGTGACCAGAAACCGTTCACCACCACCGTGCCCAAACTTCGACCACCGCCACAAGGCAATTTTCGGCCGCCGTGGGGCAATTTTTGGCCGCCACCAACAGCCGTACCATAACCCCAAAACCCCCAAAATTTGATCCTAAACCCTAAAGACTCACCTATTTCATCAAAAACGCCTGATCTTCCCCGTTCTAAACCTAAATCTAACCAACCCGAGCCCTCTTCAACTCTAGCCGAACCTTAAAAACACGCCGGCCACCATGAAACTTTCTCTGATGTTCTTTTTATATTTCAATTTTATTTTTGTTTTCTTTTTATATATAAAGTAACACTATTTATTTCTATTTTTATAGGAAAGTAAATCGGAAGGGAAATATACCTTCCCGACGGTGGCCACCAACGAGCTTCCGTCGACCAACGAACTTCCCGGCGACCGTTCACACTCTAAGAGGTTCGGCTACCCCGAGGTGAGCTTCTCTCTCCTTATTATTAGTTTATTATTTATTATTATTTATTGTAGTAATTATTAATAACTGTAATTAATTCTGACTTTTCTCTCTCTCCCTATTTATAGGTGTCAGACTTGCTGACGTAAGCGGAGCCAGCTGGTGATGAGGAAACACACAATCCGTGTGAAGTGGGTTTGGACGAATTGGGAGTTGACACGTAGATTGGTTTTGGGCGGGATAAATAGGCTTTGGACCAAATTGTGTTTGTTTGGTTGTATATACCCGAAAATGGGTTGTAACCAACTGTAATTGGGCGGGAAACAAATGTAAATTAGGCCTTTGGATTTATATTTGGGCTTTTAATTTGAAAAAGGACATTTTACTGATATTTGGACTAATTTTGGACTATTTATTTATTATTTATCTATTTATTTACTGCCTTATTTATAGTATACTTGAAAACTTGGATAAAATATGGGTATGTCAGATGCCCCTCTTTGCTCATTGCTGTGGAACAGGAAGTGGACAAAGATTGAAAAGACATGGATTTTTTCCGAATTCGCTGGCCATCTTCTAAACTACCGAAGCTTGAAGCTGTTCTTCTCGTTTTGAAAATTTTCAAACTTCTGCCAAACTATGGAATCTGAAGTTGTTCTTCTTATTATGAAATTCTTCATCTTCCAAGGCTCAAAATTACTCTTGTCATTCTTCATCTCTTGAGATCTGAAGCTGTTCTTCTTATTATGAAATTCTTCATCCCTCTATCGAACTATAGAATCTGAAGTTGTTCTTCTTATTACGAAATTCTTCATCTTCTAAAGTCTGATATCATTCCTTGAAATTCTTCACCTTCTGAGGTTTGAAGTTTTTCTTCTTATTATGAAATTCTTCATTCCTAACTCTTTTACTACTCCATCTTTCTGTAAAGGCACTGAATAAGTAAGCTCTTTTTATTAGGAACTTGCTCATTCTTCAAAAGGGCGAACTCTTCTCATTAGGAGCTATTCTTTCTTCATCATGCTAGTTCTTCTCATTAGTAACTCCGTGGCAAATTCTTCTCATTAGGAATTCTTTATTCTTTGCTGGACGAATTCTTCTTATTAGGAATTATGAAGCAAACTCTTCTCATTAGGAATTATTCATTCTTTGTTGGGTAAATTCTTCTCATTAGGAATTATTGAGCAAATTCTTCTTATTAGGAATTCTTCTATCTTTCCTGGTCCATCTTTCTGTAAAGGCACGGACGAGTGAGCTCCTCTCATTGAAGTATATCATTAAAAGACTTCAAGTGCTTCAACAAAAGACGCTGAAACTATGAATCTTCTTCATTGAAGTTGGTCTATCTTGCTTTCCAATCTGGCAATTTGAACCATTTATGTCTTTATTTCTTTTTTTCTTTCTTCTTTTTTCTGTTTTCTTTTTTCTTTTTCTTTTTTTGGAAACTAAGAGCCCAAAGGATTGATATTTCTGCTGATATCATGCCCCACCGTCTTATTGCAATAACATTTGGAAAGTTCTTATCATTTTCGAAGGTATCAGCCTGAAAAACTTAACATCATACCCGAAGGACTTACTGATGCCCCGAAAGATTTAGAACTGTAATGCACTTATTTTCCTGTGCACACAATCACATCACTCCCAAAGGTGATGGCCCGAAGGACTTAACATCATGCTCGAAGGACTTACTGATGACCCAAAAAATTTAACATCATTCCCGAAGGACTTACTGATGACCCGAATGATTTAGAATTGTAATGCACTTCTTTTCATGTGCAAACAATTAGAAAATCTTTGCTGAAATCCGCCTCTGCAAACAAATTGAAATCTTTGTTGAGATTCGCCTATTCAAACAGATTGAAATCTTTGCTTAGATCTGCCTCTTCAAACGGATTGAAATCTTTGCTGGATCCGCCTCTTCAAACGAAATCTTTTGCTGAAATTTGTCTCTACAAACAAAATGTCTTACTGAAATCCACCTCTATAAGCGAAACATTCATTGGAATCCATCTTTGCAAACAAAACCTCTTGCTGAAACCTACCTCTACAAACATAATGTTTTGCTGAAATCCACCTGTGTAAGGAGAATATTCGTTGGAATCCATTTCTACAAACAAAATATCTTGAGATCCGCCTCTACAAACTGAGTTTTAGAGAAATCTGCCTCTGTAATCACAATATCTTGAGATCTATATCTGTAAATATAAAATCATGATTTAATATATTTACTTTCTCATAAACACAATTATAATTTTTGTAAGGTCTATTTCTCACAGATCTATGTTTGCTCGTTGTCAGATTTTCTCCTCCGAGAATTCTGTTCATTTCTTGCTAGATCTTCCTCTTCAAGATCTTTATTCTTTCTTAACTGGATCTTTTCTCTGAAATCTCTGCTCATTCTTGCTTGAATCTACTTTTTATGGATCTTTTTCTCCAAGATCTTTGCTCATTTCTGCTTGGATTTACCTTTTCAAGATCTTTATTCTTTCTTAACTGGATCTTTTTCTAAAATCTCTGCTCATTCTTGCTTGGATCTTCTCTTCTAAAACTCGAAGCTATAAATTGACTTTCACCTTTCCTTGATTGAATTTGCAAATTCCTACCAAAATATGCAAAAATGCTTTGAATGTATGAATTAGCATGCTCCTTGTTATGAATGCCTATCAATATGATGCATGAATGTTGTCAATTGAGGATCACTTGGAAAAACTTTCATCTTCTGGGAAACTCCAAATTTCTTCACTCTATCTTTCATTTAAACATCTTCTACCAGTAGCGCAACTCATCTCACACTCAGGTTCAATCTTCAAGATCTCTGCATCTTTTGCTCTAAAGCGCATTTTCAAGTTTTCACTTTAGATTGTTTCTTCTTTTCTTCTCAAGGTGCTCTTTCGGGTTTTCACCTCGATTTTTTTCTCTTTTTCTTTTTCCTTTTCTTTCTTTTTCTCTCAAGGCGCCCTTTCGAGTTTTCACCTTGGTTTTTTCTCTTTTTCTTCTCTATTTTTGCAACAATGTTTTCTTTCGTTCGTGATGAAGCTTTCCTTACCTTCATGGATCAAACACATAAACCTCTTTTTTGCCGTACTTCATCATGTATTTCTCACAATTTGAATACCGGGGACTACTCTTTTCTTAAAAAGCCATTATTGGTACATCTTTATTCAGCTTCTTTGACAAGATTCTTTTTCATAGCTCAAAGAGACCATGATTCACTGTTGTTTTAGCTTGCAAATCTCATTTACCAGCATGTGATGTCCTTTTGTAATGTTCTTTTTTTGCAACATTGCCCCACTCTGGCTTGACTTTGACTACTATCTTTGCTCACATTCATCTCGCTTCCTTGCTTTTGAATAGCAAAACCTTTAACAGATTGGTCTAGCTGCATCTTTGCTCCCAAGAGATGGCTCTTGCTCTCTCTTTTGCCCTAGAATTACTTGTATCATTTATTGCAGCTTTTGTTTGAATGTTTCTAGAACTCAGAATCATGCATTTCCTCGTCATACTTTCATCACTAAACAATTATCAATACCCCCTCCTATTCTGCCTGCACTTAAAGAATTAGTACATCATAATAATACCCACGAAATCCTTTGTTTTTCTTGTATCTAATCAATTTATCTGCAAGATGCTTGTTGACAAGATAAGTGAATGGCTCAAAATATTATTTTACTACATTTGAGAAATTGGAATAATTTGATAAGTCATGGCAAACAACAAAAATCAAGATTAGGCCCCCTAAATACCAAGTGCAACAGAGCCTTTGAACCAAATTGCAAAGATCAACTCCAATGTGACCCCTTCTAAATTATTAAACTTCTGGGATAAACATTTCTCGTATACCTAATTCTATCCCATTTAAGGTAACATTCTTCACCTCACTAACTCATCATGCCCAATCCTTCTCTCTTTTCTGATCTCAATCAAGCATTAGAAGTCTGGAAATCCTTGAAGAAAGGTTAACCCTAATAAGCGGGATGTATTCTGAAGACAAACTCAACTTGCTCCAATACCCATATATGGTCAAAATTGTCTTTTAAGGCTTGTAATGTAGGCTATGGCTCACGGTTACCAAAGAAAAGGATATATAGGCTCAAATAAATACTTAGGGGTGATGAAACCAATGATCATTTCCTCCAAGTGAAATATCATTTTTGCACTGATCTGAATATGTTCAGATGAAATGTTCTCTTTCTTTTTCTTTTTTTCTTTTTTTGTGGATCGCTCTAGACTGCCCATTTATGGGTTTTCACCCTAGAGTTCATTTCCTTTCCTTGAAAACAATCTTCCAATGCTTATTTGGATAGAGGCTTGTTAAATGGAAGATCTTACATATGTATTGATTTTCTTCTGCACCTTTCAACTTTAGTGCTTTCTTTAGCTTTATTCCGCTGACTTTTTGAACAGAAACTCCCACTGTTGTCTTTTTCTTTCTTTTTTCTTTTTCTCTTTTTTGATTCAGAAATATTCTTTTTCATTCATCCTGCCTTTCTGACTTTTGTGCTTGATATATTCTCTTTTGTTTCTTTTGCCCCTGTTTCACAAGGCATTACAATCATTGCATGATCAAAACTGAACATTTTCATTCTCTTTGCCCCCAGTGTAGGGGTGATCCTTGGTTTAGGTTGAATCGAAAGAAAAATCATCAGGCTCAAAGGGGACAACAAATGATATTTTCTTATTTTCTTTCTTTGTGAACGGAGATGAAAGAATGCCAAATGTCCTCCCATACTTGGATATCTTCGAAGAAAAACCATCTTCAGGTGGATGATGTTTTGGGTTATCACTTCATTCAAAGACCTTAGCCAACAATGCTTGAGAGAGAATTCACTCAAAATTTATATTTAGGATTTTCCCATGATTCTTGAGCACTCATTAATGTCTTCTCATTGGCCTAAATAAAGTAGAAGAGAGTCACATTTATGAAGTTGATCTTTGAATTTGATTCAAGGTCTCTTACAATTAATATCCAGGGACCTGAGAGAAAATGTTAGTGAAGATATATATATATATACGTATGGGAGAACAAAAACTAACCCATAACAAAGAATAAATGAAATATTAAAAGAATCAAAGAATGCGGAATGTTTGCCATTTGAGAAATGTATAAGAAACAAGCATCATAGCAAATAAACTGAAATATCCTCCCTTACAAAGGACCCCCAATTCTCGCGGGCAAAAGAGATTGGGATGATTCAGGGTATTACTCCGCAACGGTCCTAAAATTGCAGACGGATCTCCCGTGGTTCACTGTTGACCATTAATCAAGAAAGACCTGAGTTCATTTTGGTCACTCCGCTTCTATCGTCAATTCTTTATTTTCCTTCACCATTTCAAAGACATGCCCATTCTTGCTCATACTATGATGCCCTCATTCTTTCTGAACAGATTTGTATTTCTTCAGTGATCAAATTACTCAATGTCATTCCACCGGTCTCTTTCCATATTAAGTTTGCTCTACCTTTATTATCCAGGGCTAACAAAAGCTCTATGTCCTTGGATATTTTAAGTTCTTGAACTTTCATCAAGGTCATCTTTAATTTTATAGAACCGCCACAACTTCATGGGAAAACTTGCTAAACCCCTGAACAAGCTGATATATCAACTGAAGATGATTGCCCCATACTCAGTCATATCCTCCTTGTGAGTGATAGAACATTTGCAACCATGACCTTTCATTTTGAAATCATCTCTGAAGCTATACAAGAGAATCTTTGGGCTTGAAGTAACAGATTTGATTTCATATACTACTTCAGAGATAATTCTGGCAAACTATACCCCTTTGATGCATAGACATGAACATGATAGACTTCTCAAAGCTCCAGACAATTTTGAAAACATTCATTCTGGGTCTCTGGTTGAACAACTTCTTGATTTCCTCTATTAAGGACCTACATTTCTTGGCAGCTCATCTTGGTGCCCCATATGAAATTTGCAAATATTATCAGAATCATAACAATGGGTAGATGGGCTTAACATCTTCTTCATTGGCCTAAGGGTAAAATAAGTTTGAAATAGGCATTTCGAATATATCAAAATTTGCATTTGCCCAAGGAATCTTCTATGATAGACCTGGTGAGTCAGTTGACATTTTCCTCTTTCGACCTCAAAAAGTCCGATCATTGTATTCATTTACTTCTTTCTTTCTTTTCACTTGAAATTTTTAGCAATTGTTTTCTTAGCAATCCAATTGCATTTTCTCCAATCAGGGGACTACTTTTTAAGTTACATATCTTAATAACTGATCTTCAGTTTCAACTTCCAAAATCTCATGGTTCAAAAAGTTTTGAATTTGCAGCTTGAAAATGTAGCAATCTTTAATGTCTCAATCATAGCTCACAATAATCTTGATATTGTAACAACTGAATTAATGGGGCTCTGATAGTTCCTCATGATACTGCAAAACTTTGAGCAATTTGAAATGTATCTCACAATAGAAAACATGAATGAGATCCAGTTTAGATTTTGACTTTCCATTGACAGGAGCATCTGATCTTGGAGTATTCTTTGGTGAAGAAAGTATTGCAAAAAAGATACCAAAATATTACTCTAATGAACCTCATACTGCAACAAGTTATTCACAAAAGTTTGTCATAGCTTTTGTCATTTTCCTTTTACCTCAATTGCTTTGGCAAATGATAGTCTTTGATTAAACCGGGGCCCTTCTGTTTCTAGACATAAATACCCATTCTTGATGAGACCAACAACTTCAATAGGACCATTATCAGAACATGATTTTGCATAAAGTAAAGCCACAAATCTGAATACGACATTGGATGATTGTCTCTTTTTCTGACTGATCTCTTTTGTCTCTTGGTTATTTATTTGTATTCTGTTCCTCCTACAATCAATTCCTCTGTAGGCAAACTTTAATATTTAATTGACCTTGACACTCATCGCCTTAGAGAAAGACTCTTCTACCCCTCATCTTTGTTGGGATCACTATGTCTTCTGACTGTCTTTGAACCATTGACCGGCAAGACTTTCGGCTAAACTTCAGAATTTGAATTCATTTAATCTTCCTATGTCTGTCCACTAAGCTACCTTCATTTTAACATTTTCAAAATCCAGCAAGTGCCTCTAAGTTAAGCATTCTACTGTTCTCATCATAATTCAAACCCAATCTTCTAGATTCTTTTCAGATGCCCCCGGCTATATTGATCAGAACTTACTCATCTTTTCCTTGGCTTTTTATTTCCATCTCTCTCTCTTTTCTTTTTCTTTTTCTTTTTCTCTTTTTTGTTTGCTTTTTTTTTGTTTTGCCTTTTTTTTGCATGAAGAGTCCTTTCAGACTGAACCCTTATGTGAGATGAGTCTCTATCTTGATCATCGATGTTACTATTTGTCTGGAATATTTCCTTTCTCGACCAATCTGATTCCAAGCAATGCAATAGCTTATATTTTCATCTTGTTCTTAGATTGATCAACCTTTTTCTTCATTTGATCCAAGTGGTCCTCAACAACCTTTGCGACTGCTTAACTTTAATAGATTCATTGCCCATAATTTTTAAAGCATAAATTTTAACCAATGCAATGTTACTTTTAAAAATGCAATATTTTAAACAAAAATGCAATATTTTATTTTACATAATGTTTTAATGATGTAATGCATGAATACACGAGGTATTGATTTCAAGAACTAGTCATTAGAACAACACCCATTTAACTAAAATCTCAAATACAAAGAAAAGGCAATATGTTTACTAGCTCCAGATCCTTTGGTTGATCACTTTGTTCAGCCTCTGAATCAACGTCTGTCCTAGCTCGATGTCTATATCAGAATGTTGTTACAGGTTCACAACTTTATCGAACAAAATCTGTGCATGCTAGGCGACCCTCGCACTTAGCTCCTAAAGCTAATCATTTCACAACCCTGTTTCTAGACAACTTGGATTATTGTCTCGGCTTGATTTCAGTGTTTTGTCCTTTATTGTCTATTCAAAACTTACGAACCGGTCTTTCAAATATTGTACCGCATTTTCTGATTCTACCACTTTCCTCAGTTCCTCATTTTTATCAGCATCTTCCTTAATTATGGTATCCTTCGGTAAATTTTGTCATTTTTGAAACTTGGATCTATGAGTTTAAAGTTTCATTTTCTTTCTTAGGTTTAGAAACAGTCCTTGAATGTCCCTTCAATTTATTCGTCTTGAATGCCCCTTCAATTTATCTGTTATCTATCCTTTTTTCTAGTTACTATTGCCTTTTCAGCTACTACATCCCATTTATCTCTATAACTGCCATTGACTGTATCCTGAAATTTAAACTGTTGTTAAGTCTTGTGTAAATCTTGTCCTTTTGACCACTGAAATAGTGTAGTAAAGCCTCATATTTCTCTATTGTTGGTGTCACATCTATCCTCCCGAAAAGTGAACAATTATACCGGACTTCATAAACGGCTCACGCCTCTAAACAACTCTTGATTCACTTGATTGTTTAATAATAACGCTATAATCCAGAAATCTTATTGGAAATGAATCTTCGTATTCCTATCCTATGGTTTTCAAATTAAACTTGGTTTTGGCAAAACTTCATCATGTTCAGAAATTTCCAGTACAACCTTGCATTAATGACATCTGGTCTCCACGCATATTATCTTCGTTCTTGTAGTGAGTCTTCTCGAATCTAGTCCTTAGTGACATATTATCCCCCACTTGTCTATCGGACCCTTCAGCTCTTATGGCCACTGCCTACTCGACTAATTCTCGAACCGATACCTCTCATGAATTCAATGTGATGCAACATTTATCAAATAAAACACACCCACACAAAACAAAAGACAACACAAAAATTGTGTCAGTTCGGTGAAGTAATACTGTAAGCAAAAATAATTGTTATAGGAAAAAGCAATTTATATTGCGTAAAATTAACCAGAGAACAATTTATTTTGCACACAAGAATAACCAGAGAAGTGAATTTAAATCAGCAGCGCCTGTCCTAGGTCACTGTCTGGCTCTAGTGGGGTAGGCTTCTATTACAACATGTGAGTTTTGATCTAGACTCTGGGTACCCGAATTGTCGTTACTGGACTAGTAAAACGTCGATTTAGGAGTACACGACCCCTTATAGCATAGGCGTAACCTCACGGTGTATAAGGTTGGTATACTGGAAGGAGGACAAAATTTCGATCACAGAGCTGAATAACTCAGGTAAGATCATGCACTCTCACTTAAAGGTGAAAAGCCCGGTATAAGGCTTATGCATGAATGACAGTTTATATCACACAAGAAAAAGCTACCTACTTCTTTCTAAAAATTTATCCAATAATTATGGAAAAAATTAATTTCAAATTGCTGTCCTAAAATGCCAAAATGCCATGTAAAATTAATTAGGCCTGACTCTCGATTTTTTTTTTAAGTTTTCCCTAGTGGAGTCACCAAGTTGTCGCGACCAATTTTGAAATCGGGTGTATAAAAATAGACTGACAATCGATCTTTTAGAAAATTAGGGTTTTTAGCCATTTTTAATTTAGTCTCGAAAATTTAGGGGTTTTCATATTAAATTGGATTTTTCTTTATTTATCCTTAAAAAATATTTTGGAGTCACCACCGATCACTTCGAGGTAGATCGGACACTGAAAAAACAAACTAGAGATTCTGTCTTAAAATTGGGTTCGAGAGTCGATTATGATGTAGGGAAGGATTAGCACCCCTACAAATGCCCGTTATCAGTACCTTTAATTTTACGTGGCATTTCAAATAATTATTTGAATTTAATTTATCCTATAATTATTAATTGAATTTAAATTCCAAATGCAGATATCCTTTTATAAGGAAATTCATTTTGTTCGAATATGAGATTAAAGGCACCCCGTTAGGTGGCATCCGTATTCATATTTAAAAATAAATTTCCAACATAAAAGGTTTTTAATGAATGTCCTATTATTATCTTGTTGATTTTAAGTATTATCCTATAAAGGTTCTAATTAATTATTTATTTAAAACTATGAATATTAATTAATGTAATGGATTTTATGGGAAAATGCCAATTTTTTGAACACCTTCTATATATTTAAAGCCCTTAAATTAATCATATTCCTAATTAGTTAATCTTTCTAATTAATTAAAGTTCTAGTCCTAATTAAGGCCCTAACAATTTATTAAATCAATATTATAATTGAAAATGTATATTAAATGTTCGCCTTTAAAACCAATGTTGAGATAACACCCCATTGTAAACAATGGAACACCATCCAAATTTGAGTCCTAAAGGTTCAATTTAATATTCATTTAATTATCTACAATGTATTATAATTAATTGTTTAAATTTAATTAAAGACTGAATTAATATTCAATTTTTATGTGTAATGTATATTAAATATGATTATAAAATTCATGTTGAGATAACACCCCATTGTAAACAATGGAACATCATCCAAATTAGAATTTTAAAATTATATTTAATATGCACTTTATTACTACAATTATCTACCCTATTTAATTATTGAAATCCTAATTAGAGAACCTACACTAAAAGCTCTAATATTTAATTAAATTAAGTGTATTTAATTGTCCTACAAAATATATTATATGTTAGATTAAAACATGCATCAAACATATAATTTAATTGCATTTAAATTAATAGAACAATTAAAAAAAGACTAAATTGAAAACAATTGAAACATAAAGCTAATTTTATTAATTCTGATGACTAAATTGAAAGGATTATAAAACTCTAATGTCCAATTACAAAGCAATGGTGACCCAATTGAAAAGACTACAAACTAAGGGGAACAATTAAGGGGAATAGGGGCCAAATTAAAACAATTGCAAAGCTAAATGCCCAATTATAAAACTCAAGGGTGACCAAAATGAAAGAACTGCAAATTTAGGGTTCAATTAAGGGAAACAAAAAACCTAATTGAAAGAGTTACAAAGCTTAGGGGACAAATTAGGGAGAAATAGGGGCTAAATTGAGAAAATGCAAGGTTTTGGGCAAAAACCAAATAAGATCCTAATGCAGACACGCGGATCTTGGAGCCTAACCCGGTTGACCTTCACGGGTCTCCCAAACCCGACACCAAAACAGTGTCGTTTGGGAAATGCCATAAAAACCAAAATTTCAATAATTTGCTTCATTTTCAACCAACCTTTCCTCTCTCTACTCTCTCTCTTATCCCTCAAATCCTCTGTCCATAACACTTTTGAACCCAGAAAACCCTAAAAAACAGATCAAAACAACATGAATTTGGATGAACATTCATCGAGTTCATCCTGAACTCAATGAAGTTCATCTAACCCGGCCACACTTTGTCGTGACCTCCGCCCCTTGATCTTAAGCCGCCACACTCCGGTGACCAGCAGCCGTTTACCGGCCACCGTGCCCAAACTTCGACCACCTCCTTACTTCGGTCGGCCGCCGCAAGGCGATTTTCGGCCACCACCAATAGCCGTACCGTAACCTTAAAAACCCTATAATTCGATCCTAAACCCTAAAATCTTACCCGTTTCATCAAAAACGCCCGATCTTCCCCGTTCTAAACCTAAATCTACCCAACCCGAGCCCTCTTCAACTCCGGCCGAACCTTAAAAAACTCCTGCCACCATGAAATTTTCTCCGATGTACTTTTTATATTTCAATTTCATTTTTGTTTTCTTTTTATATGAAAACTAACACTATTTATTTCTATTTTTACAGGAAAGTAAATCAGAAAGGAAATATACCTTCCCGACAGTGGCCACGACGGTTCTAACCGACGAGCTTCTCGGCGACCGTTCACACTCTAGGCGGTTCGGCTACCCCAAGGTGAGCTTCTCTCTCCTCATTTTTAGTTTATTATTTATTATTATTTATTATAGTAATTATTAATGACTGTAATTAATTCTGACTTTTCTCTCTCTCCCTATCTATAGGTGTTAGACTTGCTGACGTAAGCAGAGCTAACTGGTGATGAGGAAACACACAATCCGTGTGACGTAGGTTTAGACGAATTGGGAGTTGACACATGGACTGGTTTTGGGCGGGAAAAACGAGCTTTGGACCAAATTGTGTTTGTTTGGTTGTATATACCCCAAAATGGGTTGTAACCAGCTGTAATTGGGCGAGAAACAAATGTAAATTGGGCCTTTGGATTTATATTTGGGCTTTTAATGTAAAAGGACATTTTACTGATATCTGGACTGATTTTGGATTATTTAGTTATTTATTTATTATTTATCTATTTATTTACTGGCCTTATTTATAGTATACTCGAAAACCCGGACAAAATACGAGTATGACACCGATCAAGTGACGACACGTGGCATCATCCGATTAGTTTAAAGGCAAAGGAAAAAAGCAAAATTTGGATGTGTTTAATGGGAATCAATCCCATGCCTTGTGCGTGAAGAGCTAAATGCATAACAACCAAGCTAAGATACTATTTTATAGTACTTTTACCACTTATTATATTTATTTATTATCTCATATTTTAAAAGTGAGGAAGTAAAAAATAATAAAGAGAACCAATTTAATTCATTATTACCAAACATTAAATTTAATTAGTTTATATTGTGATTATCTTTAATTATAACATAAATTAAAGTATATTTGTGAGATGGACTTTGTGTTTTGTTTATAATATAATATTTTTTAAAAATTGAAATTGATATTTTTTCTAAATTTTAAGTGTTCTATTTTAAATTAATTAGTTGACAACAATGTAAACATAATTAAAATTAAAAAATAACCTTTATTAAAAAAATAAATTTAATTTTTAATTTATTGAGATCGCTAGTTTTATTTATATATTTTAATTAATGTTATTTTTAATTATTTTTATATTGTTTCCAAATATTTAATTTAAATTATAAAAGAAACTAAAAAAATTAGAAATAAATTTAGAAAATTATATTTTCAATAATTTAAAAGTATTATATTTGAAAAAAAAACAAAGTCCATCTCATAAATATACTTTAATTTATGATAATTAAAGATAATCACAATTTAAACCAATTAAGTCTTAAATTTAATTCCATTTACCCATGATTTTTTATTTCTTCACTTTTAAAATATGAGATAATATATAAATAAACTAAGTGGTAATTAAATTATAAAATAGTATCTTAGCTTGGTGGCTAGGCATTTAGCCCTTCATGCACAAGGCTTGGGTTTGATTCTTACTAAACATATATTCAAATTTTGCTTCTTTCCTTTTCCTTTACACTAATCGGATGATGCCAAGTGTCATTATAATCACTAATTTTGTTTCTTTTATTTTCAATAACGGGCTTTTGCTATCACGATTATTACTTACTATATTACATATTATTAGTAATATATAATACACTGTTTATTACCATTTACTAGACTATTATTATGTAATTATTATTATTTTTTTATCATTTGGTTTATTATTATTTTTTAGTTTTGGTTTGTATTACTACTATTAATTTACTTATTACTATCGTTATTATCTATTATCATCTTATTATTGTTTAGTATTTATCATTTTTCTATATTGTTTTTTATTACTTATTAGTTTTATTATGTTACGTATTATTATTAGTTGTAATATATATGTTTATTATTATTGTAAAACAAGACAAAAAACTAAAAAAACAAAGTACTATCAATTATTAATAAACAACCAAATTTTATTAAATTTAAAGTTCATTTACACATAAAAAACAAAAAATATTATTACATATAATTCGGCCCAATAAGGCCCTAAATAAACAAAGACCCTAATCCTAATTCTACTCTTCTTGCGCAGCCACTCAACCACCGTCAGATCTTATAAGATCTGACAGTCCAGATCAGTTCCAAATTTGTCCCTTCAGTTACCGCGTGGCATGCATGAACTATCCAGATGGCTGCTCACTTCCCTCACTCACGTGCGTAGACCTCACGCTTAGACCCTTCAGTGGCCATCTAAGGCACATGCGCCCAACAGCCTCTTCGTCTGATCTTCTCTCCAACCCCCACATGCAAGAACAAAAAAGGGCGTCAGTTCGTACATGCAAACAAAAAAACAACAATGACAACAACAAATATATATAAGAGTATTCAGAGCCAACAATGTCAGATCAACACATGAATCCGGCCAAAACAGGGCAGAGCAACCAATAGAAGATTTTATTTTTCATTTTAATCTATGTAATATCGCTGCATATAAAATGGCACCAAAACAACATGTAAACCCTGCGGGGGAAATTATTCAGCAATCAATAGAAAAAAGAGAATTAGAGGTATTCTTTTTCAGCTCTCATTTGCATGCATCATAATAAAAAAACAGTGAGGGTTGGAAGGTTTTACCTCTGGGAGGCTCCGATTTTCTAATGACGTTCGGTCTTCCTCTGACATAGTGACAAACCCAATAACCCTTTAGGGTTTTGTGGTGAACTAATGAAAAGCGGAATCGGGTTTTTGGGTTTACAAATCAAGGAGGGCTTCGTTTTTTCAAAAAAAAGGGGAATAGGGTTTTCCTTTCATTTTTTTCAAATAGGGAGAAGCTTTATGGTTTTTTAGTTTGATCCGAGGTCAGATCCGAGTTCAGGATGGAAAGGAGAGCATGTAGGTAGGTTTGAGGTCCGTCGGCATAGGTTAGAGGCAAACGACAGGTGTTTCACGGCGGCCAACGTGGTGGTTTCTGGGTTTTGGGCAATCACCGGCGAAGGAGGAGGGATTTTTTCCAAAGGTTTTAAAAACCCAGTTTCGAAAAATGAGAAGAAAAGGTTGGATGTTATTTTTTAAAGTTTTATAGTGCTTATAAAATGAAAAATGGTTTTATTGCATTTTAAAACCTTCCGCCCCTTTATATTCGCACTCATGAGGGTCACTGCATTCTAAAATCATCTCCGGGGTCTTTGAGGGTTTTGGAGACTTTACAATCTCGTCCCTTTTCCTTATTAAATCTTTTTTTAATGGGAAAATCCCCAATTTAGTCCCTTCATACCTCTGAGATATCTTTATTAGCCCTTTCGCCTTTCGAAATCACTCCCACAGTCCCTCATGTTTTTTAAGATTTGCAATTTTCCTCCCATTTTGTTAAATCTGTTTTTAAATGGTAAAATACATCATTTGATTCCTGAAAATCCATTTTTTCATTATGGTCCTGCTCTTTTGGTTTTATTTAGTATTGGCCCATTTCCAATCTTAAAATTACTTTTTAGCCCCTGCTTCTTTTATTTTATTCACCCCTCACATTGCATATTTATTTATTTTTAGCTTGTTAACTTGTGTTTCTTAATTTTAATCCCTATTTACTGTTTAAGTTGCTTGTATATTCGATTCACATGCTTGTTTTGCCCTTTTATTTTTTTTGTTAGCTTAGGGTAATTTAATTTAATTAATTTGAACTATGCGTTCGGCTTATTGGGGCATACATTTTAGATTTAATTAAATTAAATTTAGGGTTAGGTTAGTTGGAACCTTAGTTAGGTTTAAGTCCTAATTATTTTAATTAATTTAAATTTGTCATTGGCTTATTGGAAAGAATGTTAAATTAATTAAATTAATTGAACACCTCTTAATTACTCTTAGGGTAAAATTAATGTTTGACTTAGACGAAAATTTATTACAATCATAATTATTAATTTGATTAATTTTGAATAGAATTCTTGACTTATTGGGATACTAGTTTAAAGTTACCCAAATTAATTATTTTGATTCAAGATAATAGATAAAATATTAGGTTTTCCTAGTTTTAGGATTTAATTAATTTAGGTTAATATTAGACTAATCTAGTTAATAATTAGATCATTAATTTAACCTTCCATAAATTGGGCCTTTTAGGTTAGGACTTTAGTAGGCCTAGGGTTTTATTTTGTGCACTTCTTTGTCATGCATCTTAATTATCATTCATTCAACCTCTAATCCTTTTAATGGGCATCATGTTGATTAATCAACCTTAACCATAAAGGAGGTATTTATTAATTACAATATTTGCGTCGTAACAGTCCAGGCTTAATGGATGTTGACCAAATATTCAAATTAATTTTTACCGTCTGAAGGTAAACTCTAATTTGAAATAAAATTTGATAAATCCATGAAATCATTCTTAACTGTTTGCATCATGCATAAAGGTGATGTACTCGACTTGAACCATAAATTAACACGGCAATCAGTCTTATTAGATGTCGGTTTAATCTACGGTCCGTTGTGCAGTCACCCTTATTAATTAATCATTTAATTAATTCAAGCCCACCAATTTGACAAAAGGTCTTCTGATTAAAGCACATATCCAATTAAGACCATTTAATTAAATTTAATTCGAATTTCAATGATTTCCATCAATTAAAAGCAACAAATATTTTGCTATCGATTTTCAGGAGTGATGGGGGTGCTAATCCTTCCCCACACGTAAACAACTCCCGAACCCATTTTTAAGAGAATCTCTGCTTTCATGGTGTTCGGCCTACCTTATTGGCCGGTGGCGACTCCAACTCTTTATTTTATTTTCAAAAACACCGAGATTTTTTCGACATCACCCACTTTCTCCAAAACCACACATTTTTCAAAAGAATCTTCAAAAAAATTTAAAACTTTTTAAACAGATTTTTTTAAAATTTTTGAAATTTTCAAAAGGCGATTCAAAAAGGGTCGCTACAGCTGGCGACTCCGCTGGGGAAATTTTTAAGCCAAGAAAATATTTGTTGCTTTTAATGATGGAAATTTTGAAATTTGAGTTGACTTTAATCAATCCGGTCTTTCTTGAAGATGTGATTTTAATTACACGGGCTTTGATAATTGGTGGTTTTGCATTAATTGCTCATTTAATTTCTAAGGAATCACCGATATGTGTTGCATCATGTACATCAAGCTCTATACCCGAGCTATGTCCCTTGAGTGGGAGTGAAACGCCACATACCCACGTGAGTAGCCCTCCACGGGTCGGTAATCCACTTCCAGAATCCATGTCTTTTGACATGTGAGCAACCCTCCACGTCACTAGGTCGTTTTTTCCCTCGAGCCGAATCCAATTCGCAAGCTTGTAATGGGCCAAAATTTGGGGGTTTGTTACCTTAGTAGGTAATAAGATAGGTTCGAGTACCCTTTTTAGAACCAAACCCACATGTGTGAGAACTTAAGAAGCCTACCCCGATTATAGCCATGCGGATAACAATAGAAACCTAGAATTTGTATTGCTAGGCTGCTTTTGGTTTGTGTTTATTCCATTTCTTTTATTGATATGTCACTAATCTTTTTTTCTTGCTGATTATTTGTGCATATTCATAGCATAGTCATTCAAAATGTTGATTTGAGAATAGTTCAAAATTGAAAGCTCTTATAATGAAAGAAAGATTCCATAACATCGAGAAAGAGTCTCGAGGTCCGAGACCAGTCAAAAAGTTGAACAAGGCCTAATCTAGACGTGCCTTGCATGGTAGCCCTTTTCTCGTTAAAATGAGATTCAATCTTCATTATGAGAAGCTGTTTAACGAGAATGTTCGACGATCAACATACATATGCTTTCATTTGTGCATTTTTTCAATTCTTTGTTTTTAATCATTTATTTGTCATTTATTAATACGCATTGCATTCATTCACGAGAAAGTCAAATTAATTTTGGAAAATGCTGTGGCAGTCAGTTTAAGCTGCCACCATTCCGCACTCGTACAACACCCGCTCTCAAACAAGAGTCATGGAAGATAGATTGGCAACCGTTGAAAAGTCACAAAGGGACATCGAGGAACGCTTGGACAATATCGAGTCAAGGATTGAAATGTCATAGAAAGAGATCATATCATGTGTTACTACTCTGTTAGAAAAGAGGGATGTCGAAAAAGCCCATATGGTCGATGAATAGTCCGACATGGAAGACCTAGGCGGAACACATCTCACGCGAGGGCCCAACCAGAAAGGTCGGTTCTGAAAAGTGTTCACATAGTTGAGGCATCTGCCAACAATCCAGTCGATATGGGGCATAATTTTGAAAATGATGTTGATGCAGATATCCCGGATTTGAATTTGATGAATGAGATAGAGACAAGATTGAAGAAGGAATTTGAGAAGAAGTTTGAGGAGCAACGCCTCTAAATGGAAGAAAAAGTCAGCTCGATGCAAGTGACTGATGACTACATAATTGATGCCTATAAGTTGAGCTTGGTATCTGATTTGGACATCCCGCCCAAATTCAAAGTTCCAGACTTCGAGAAGTATGATGAAACCACTTGTCCTTCAGCCCACTTAACTATGTATTGTCGTAAGATGGCGCCACACTTGAAGAATGAGAAGCTTATTATTTTTTGCTTCCAAGATAGCTTAACTGGGGCGGCTGCCCGTTGGTACTCTCAGCTAAACCGAACAGATATGAACACATGGAAGGATTTGTCGAGAGTATTTATCGAGCAATACAAGCATGTGAAGGGCATGATCCCAAATAGAACATTACTTCAGGGTTTGACTCAAGGGTAAAATGAAAATGTCAGACGGTATGGCCAAAGATAGAGGGGCATCGCGGCACAAGTCCAGTCGTCCATTTCAGAAAGTGAAGTTACTGCCTATTTGTGGACACACTACAAGGTCCACTCTTCGAGAAAACGATCAACAACGTATCTTTAGGATTTTCCGAATTCGTGAACGTGGCAAAATCCATCGATGTTTTTTCAAGAGCGGCAAGCTCAAGGCTGGGGAAAATCTGTAAAAGTACCTGAAGAAAAGATAAAATAAGGTGAGCCATGTGAGTACTCATCGTCCGAACAATGTCACGATCGCACCAAATACGACAACAATAAGTTCACAAGGGCCCGACCGAAGGGAGCCTAAGAAGGAGGAGGTCTTCACTTTTTTACCCATAACTTACAATGAGTTATACCCCAAGCTTTACGAGGCAGACTTGGTTCGCTCTTATAACCTTACTCCAATGCAACCTCCTTATCCATCATGGTTCGACCCTAAGGCAAACTGCGTGTAACACCCTTAACGTATATTCGTAGTTCGAATACACATTAAAGATGTTACAGAGTTATTAGGAAAACTTGGCTTAAATTTATTTTTTTATACCAAAATTTCCAACCATTTTTCTAAGTTCATGCTTTAATGACAATGCAAAAATATGTTGTAAAATTAAACTTATAAAACAATTCACCTTTAGAAATACTACATGCCCACTAGTCTATCAAATTAAAGTAAAGATGTACTTACTGTAGTAACTTGATTTTTCCAAGTTTTTGCTCCTCCTCGCTAGGCAATTCCAGAGAACCTACGTGTGACATAAGACGCACGCTAAGTACGAACTTAGTGAGATAGTTAAACTTATTTATTTTAAACATGAAGTGATGCAGTACAGTATATCGTATAAATGTGCATCATATTTTTCTCCTTAACATGGCCAGTATGTCATAATGTTATCATATCATGTATGGTCTTTATCATGAAGCATTTCTATCATGCATTATCTCTATCATGGAAACCATATACCATATGTCATATGAATCATGTATCATCATTTTCATGTAAATCATGTAACATACTGTCATATGAATCATGTATCCAATTGCATAACATGTTCTCTATCATGGACATATTTTCATTATGCAATCATTTGCATAACACATAATCTATCATGATCATGCTTTTATCATATAATCATCTGCACAACACATGCTCTTTCATGGTTATGATTTTATCATGCAATCATCTGCATATTCATAACTTTTCAATTTATCTTATTACGATACCGAAGTATCTATTTCAATGCGGCATGATCAGTGCCTGATACGAGGCAAGTCCGTTAGGACTCTATAGCCTCTAATTCGATACCATAGTATCTAAAATTGAGTACATACTCGAGGACGCTTTTTGCTCCTCATAAAGGACGCTCTTTGCTCCTTATATTCACACCTCTTTAGTACAATCGACACCCAAGGTATTTACTTGTTTCATTTTAATCTTATCACTATTCATGTAAACATAATGCATCACCATTTATGCAAACAATAGTTCGTACCTTGTATTCCATCCGGCTTGCCATGTCGAGCAATGTGTCATATCACGTATTATAGAGAAATGCAATGCCATTGTCAATGTAATGCAAACATTTATAAATACACTCACCTGATCCATGTAATAGTTTGCCTCACTAAGTCTTACTCGATCATTTCCCTCATAACACTTTGAATCCTCTTTGATTCGTATTCGACTTGATTTGTTTTGCTTGAATCTAGCCTTGATTCTTCAAATTTGGCTTGAAAAATGAAAAATTCTTTTTCCCCTTTCCTTTCTCTATATTTCGAATAGCCTACTAAAAGGATGAACAAATTTTGTTCATCTTTTTATCATTTAAACCACATGTTTAAAGTTAAATGAATTTTAAGTTCATTTGACTAGTGAAATTACTAATTTTCCCTTTTTATCCAATGGAAAATATTTAATCTTATCACAAATCAATGGAAATGATATATCCCATGTGTAAAACTCCTTCCAAAATTGACCTCAAAGTTTCAAAATATTTCAAAAATGCCATCCATGGTAAATGTCCAATTTGCCCTCAAACTAGTCGTTATTTACAGCAAGTCTTGAAAATTGCCATCCCATTAAAATTGAACCAAATTGGTTCCCATCTAACCGTCCTTGTCCCAAAATATCTTAGATTTTTATTTATGGCATTTATTCGATCCAAATATTTGAATTTCACTCAATACGATTTCCAAATTTTCTTTTTTTGAACTTTAAAACTTTATAGCCACTAACATAAGCCTCGTACGAAAAATTCAGGTAACACGAAAGTGTTACTCTTAAGGGTGAACTATTAATTTACGGAGATAGATTACATAACTTCTGAAAATTGCACTTTGGACCCTAAACTTTTCCAAAGTTTATATACTTTGGCCAAAAAACTTTCAGAATTTCTATTTTGGTCACTGAACTTCAATTCCTATTTCAATTTTCCTCTGATTTTTACCAAACTTTGAAAGCACCCAATTCAGCTCACTTATTCCTTAAATATTATTTTATAACTTTTCCTTGGCTTATGGAACAACCTCTGAAATTTTGATTCGATTCTCGATATTCGTAAAATACTTCTACTACGATTTTACCCTTTTTTGAACTAGCGAATTTATTCCAAAAATTACATATTTCCAAATTCGGGAAATAAACTCTATTATCTCATAAAAACTTCCTTTCCCAGAACTTAGACTGAATTTTCCTAACGCAGTCTACTATTCCGATAAGTATCGGAAATCCTCATAGAGTAACATTTCTCTTAAAAATCCTTTATCGATAATCCATATGAATATTCTCTACTCTTACTGAGTTCCAAAATATCGATTAGAAACACTTATATGGGACTTCCCAGAGGTCACCCATCCTAATATTTCTTGGCCTGAGCACGTTTAACAATTTTATTCGATCCAAATTCGGTACCTTTTACTGCATCTTAATTCTTAAAATCGATATCAAGGTACTTATTTCGATCCGATTCACTCTTATACTGAATAAAATTACTTATTTGGGAAATTTACACTTTAGTCCCCAAACTTTTCTAAGTTCGCACTTCCACCCCCTGAACTTTCAAAAATTACATTTTAGTCAATAGTCCAAAAATTGGGATATTACAGTGCAAGTACCACACAGGTGCAATACCCGTATTTTGTCTGGGGTATTTGAACATATATATAAATAAGGCCAATAAATAAATAAATAATATACAATAAATAAATGTCCAAATGTCCAATTACATTCAAAAAAATGCCCAAATGACCACAACAAGTTTAAAGCCCAAACTGAAGGCCCAAACCCCATTCCCAAGCTTTTCCCTCTCTTTTTCGGTTACAACCCACCAAACAAACACACAAAATAGATCCAAAGCTCGTTTTCCCGCCCAAATAAGACATGTGGCAGCTCTTCATTGGCCCGAGCCAAAGCACACAGATTATGCATCTTTTTCCTGCTCAACTGGCACTGCTGCTGTCATCCCCTTTTACCCTATATAAATGGAAGAGAGAGAAATGTCAAATAATCATTATGAACCATAATTAATACCATAAGTAATAATAATAATAATAATAAAATAATAATAGAGGAGAGAGAAAACTCACCTCGGGAAAGTCAAACCGCCATGGAGAAGTTGAGCCACCGGGAATGGAAGAACCACTAAATATCAAATGGTCGTCGGAAGCCAAAAGGCTGCCTGATGTACGATCGGCCACCGTGAAAGTTGTCGGAAACGCGTTTAGAAACTGAAAGGTACTCGTTCCACTAATCTTTTAATTCCCTGTATAAGAAAAATAAAAAATTAGATCGAAGCCCAATATGAAAGAAAACAGAAATGAAATGAAAGTTAAAAGGCAAGGGGAAATTGATTCTTATCTCGTGGCCGGAGTGAGTGTAGGTTGCCGAAGTAGTTTTTGAGGGAAATGGCAGAGTCAAAAAGAGGGTTTCGGATAGTCTAGGACTAGATTGGGTGAAGTTAGGGAGGATTCAGTCGAATCTAGGCTTAGATTTAGGTTTAGAATGAAAAATGGAAGTTTTTTGGGTATTTAAAGGTTTCGGCACGGCGGCCAGAAATCGTCTCACGGCAGTTGGCTGGCTAGGGGAAGACGATGATCGGAAGTCCAGATGGTGGCTGGAGTCCAAGAGCGGTGGCCGAATAACACGTTTGCTCGATTGGAGCATGGTGGCTTCGGATCAAAATGAAAAAGATGAAGAACGGTGATGAGTTTAAGGAGGAAATATGGGTGTTTGATCCATTTTTGTTAAATTTTTTGGGCAAAATTTGTTTGTGGTTCAGAGAGTCTTGAGAAAGAAAGAGGGGAAAGAGATAGAATAATTTGAAAATGAGGAATTTTGGGGAAATTTTAGGCTTATAAAAGGAAGGGGAAACGATAGCGTTTTGGGTGCCGGATCACCCAAGGTCCATTTACTTCGTTCGGGTCGGGTAGGAGGATCTGCACCCCACTTTCGGATCCCTTTGGTTTTTCCCAAAGTTTGCATCATTTCAATCTGGTCCCTTTTTAATTTAAAATCGACCCTGAAGTATTGCAATTGTTCCAATTTAGTCCACATTCCCCTTTAATTGTATCCCTTAGGTTTGAATTGTTTCAATTGGGTCACCTGTGTTTTGTAATTGGGCATTAGTTTTGTAATTGTTGCAATTTAGTCTTATATTAATAAGATCAATTTAGTATTTCAATTTTGTTTTATTTTAGTCATTATTTTAATTGTTCTATTTAATTAAATGCAATTAATTTAATTGTTTGATGCATATTTTAAATCAAGCATATATTTTTGCATGTTAGACAATTTAATCACCTAGGTTAATTAATTAGATTAGTGCCTTTAGTTTTAGGTTCTTTAATAGGAATTAAATAATTAAATTAGACAAGATAGTTGTAGTAATTAAGTGCATATTAAATATAATTTTAAAATTCCAATTTGGATGATGCTCTATTGTTTACAATGGGGTGTTATCTCAAAATGAATTTTTAATAAATTATATTTAATATACATTACACATAAAATTGAATATTAATTTAGTTCTTTAATTAAAATTAAATAATTGATTAGGATACATTGTAGATAATTAAATGTTTATTAAATTGAACCTTTGGGACCCAATTTTTGGATGGTGTTCTATTGTTTACAATGAGGTGTTATCTCAACATTGGTTTTAAAGGTGAACATTTAATATACATTTTCACTTATAATATTGACTTAATTAATTGTTAGAGCCTTAATTAGGATTTGAAATTTAATTAATTAGAAAGATTAATTAATTAGGATTATGATTAATTTAAGGGCTTTAAATATATGGAAGGTGTTTAAGCAATTGGCATTTTCCCATAAAAGCCATTAATTTAATTAATATTTATATTTTTAAATAACTAATTAATTAGAACCTTTTAGGTTAATATTTAAAATAAACAAGACAATAATAGGACATTCATTAAAAACCTTTTATGTTGGAAATTCATTTTTAAATATGAATAGGGGTGCCACCTAACGGGGTGTTTTTAATCTCATATTCAAACAAAATGAATTTCCTTATAAAATGATACTTTTATTTGAAATCCAAATTCAATTAATAATTACGGGATAAATTAAATTCAAATAATTATTCGAATGCCAAAATGCCACGTAAAATTAAAGGTATCGATAACGGGCATTTGTAGGGATACTAATCCTTCCCAACACGTAACCGACTCCCGAACCCAATTTTTAAGACATAATCTTTGGTTTGTTTTTTGGTGTCCGGTCTACCTCGAAATGATCGGTGGTGACTCCAAAATGTTTTTTAAAGGACAAATAAAGGAAAACCCCTAAATTTTCACGATTAAATTAAAAATAGCCAGAAAACCTAATTTTCTAAAAGATCGATCGTCGGGCTATTTTTTTCACACCCGATTTCAAAAATAGTCGCAACAACTTGGCGACTCCGCTGGGGAATTTTTAAAAAACTGAGAGTCATGCCTAATTAATTTTACGTGGCATCTTGGTATTTTAGGACAGTAATTTGAATTTAATTTTTTCCATAATTATTGGATGAATTTTGGAAAGAATGCAAATAGCTTTTTCTTGTGTGATATAAATTGTCATTCATGCATAAGCCTCATACCTGAGCTTTTCACCCTTAAGTGGGAATGAGGCATGATCTTACGTGAGTTATTCAGCTCCGTGATCGAAATTTTGTCCTTCTTCCGGTATACCAACCTTATACACCATGAGGTTACACCTCCTCTATAAGGGGCCGTATACTCCCGAATCGATGTCTTACTGTCGCAGTAGACGGTAAAGACAATTCAGGTACACAGAGTCTAGATCGAAACTTACCCCACTAGAGCCAGATAGGGACCTAGGACAGGGTGTTGCTGATTTAAATTCATTTCTCTGGTTATTCTTGTGTACAAAATAAATTGTTCTCTAGTTAATTTTACGCAATATAAATTGTTTTTCCTGTAACAATTGTTTTTGCTTACAATTTTAATTTACCATACTGGCACAATTTTTGTTTTGTCTTTTGTTTTGTGTGAGTGTGTTTTATTCGATAAATGTTGCATCACATTGCATTCCTGAGAGGTATCAGTTCGAGAATTAGTCGAGTAGGCAGTGGCTATAAGAGCTGAAGGGTCTAATAGACAAGTAGAGGACAATATGTCAATGTGGACTGGATTTGAGAAGATTCAATACAAGAACGAAGACAATATACGTGGAGACCAAGTGTCATTAATGCAAGGTTGTATCGAAATTTTTTTAACGTGATAAAGTTTTGCCAGAACCAGTTTAATTTGAGAACCATAGGATAGGGAATATGAAGAGTCATTTCCAGTAAGATTCATGGGTTATAATGTTGCTGCTAGACAGTCAAGTAGATCAAGAGTTGTTTAGAACCATGACCTGTTTATGAAACCTGAAACCTGGTAATTGTTCACTTTTTGGGAGAATGTATGTGATACCAACGATAAAGAAATACGAGGCTTGCTAAGGGTAAAAAAGACAAGGTTTATACAAGGCTCAACAACTATTCAAGTTTCAATATAGAGTCAGCAGCAATTACAGAGATAAACAAGATGCAATACCTAAAAAGGTAATGATAACCAGAGGAAGGATAGAGGACAGACAAATTGAAGGGGCATTCAAGAACTGTTTCTAAACCTAAGGAAGAATAGAAAGCTTTGAACTCAGAGGCGATATCCAAGTTTCACAAATGATGAAATTTACCGAAAGACACCATAATTAAAGGAAACGCTGATAAAAATAATGAGCTGAGGAAAATGACATAATCAAAAAATGTAGTACAACAATTGAAAGATCGGTTCGTAAGTTTCGAAAAGGTACCACAATGAAAGACAAATACTGAAAATTAAGCCGGAGCAGTAATCCAGGTTATTCAGAAACAGAGCTGTGAAATGATTAACTTCAAGAGCCAAGTGTGGGAGTCACCTGGCATGTGCAGATTTTGTTCGATGAGGTCTTGAACCTGCAACAATATTCTGATATGGACATCGACCTAAGGCAGACGTTGATTCAGAGGCTGAACAAAGTGATCAACCAAAAGAGCTAGAGCTAGTGAACATATTGCCTTTTCTTTGTATTCGACCTTTCAGTTAAATGGGTGTTGCCCTAATGACTAGTTCTTAAAATCGATACCTCGTGCATTCATGCATTACATCATTTAAGTATTATGTAAAATAAAAAATATTGTACTTTTGTTTAAATATTACATTTTTTATTAAAATATTGCATTTTGTTTAAAAGTAACATTGCAGTAGTTAAGGTTCTTGTTCAAAAGAAGAATGGGTTACCGATTCGTTAAGGTTGAATAGTCTCAAAAGTTATTGATGACCACTTGGATCGAATGAAAAAAGGTTGATTAGTCCGAGAACGAGATGGAGTACAAGCTAATATGAAGCACCAACACGGGTGATCAAGATAGAAACTCATCTCACATAAGGGTTCAGTTTGAAAGGACTCTTTATGCAAAAAAGCGAGTCAAAAAAGGAAAGAGTCAAAAAAGAGAGAGTAAAAGAGTCAAAAAAGAAGAAAGAACAAAAGAGAAAGTCAAAAAAAAAGAAAGAGAGATAGATAGATAGAAATAAAAACTCAAATAAAAAGATAAGTAAGTTCAGGGCAATATAGCCGGGGGCGTCTGTAAAAAATATAGAAGATCCGAGTTTAGATTATGATAAGAATAGTGGAATGCTTGACTTAGAGGCCCTGGTGGATTTTGGAAATGCTAAAATGAAAGAAGCCCAGTGGACATGCATAGAAAGACTAAATAAAGTCAAATTTTGGAGTTTAGCCGAAAATCTTGTCGATTGATGGTCCAGCAGCAGTCAGAGGATATAATGATATTAACAGAGATGAGGGGTGGAAGAGTCATTCTCTAAAGCGATGAATGCCAAGGTCAGTTGAAGATTGAAGTTTGCTCACAAATAAGTTGACTGTAAGAGGAGTAGAATATAGATATAAGACAAAGAAACAGAAGAGATCAGTTAGAAAAATGAGACAACCATTCCTATCCAATGTCGTATTTAGATTTGTGGCTCTTCTCTATACAAGATCACTTTCAAATAATGGCCCATTAAAGTTTTAGTCTCATCAGGGTTGGTATTTATGCTCCGAAAGTAAGAGGTCTAGTTCAGTCGAAGATTATCGTTTGCTAAAGTAGTTGAGGTAAAAAGAAAACGACAGAAGCTATGACAAACTTTTGTGAATAACTCATTGTATTCTGGGGTTTATTAGAGTTAGAGTAATATTTTGATGTTTTTTCTGCAATATTTTCTGTACCAAAGAATGCTCCAAGATCAGATGCCCAAGATGCTCCTGTTAGTCGAAAGTCAAAATCTAAACTGGATCTCATTCATGTTTTCTGTTGTGAGATACATTTCAAATTACTCGAAGCTTCGCATTATCATGGGAAATTATCAGAGCCCCATTAATTAAGTTGTTACAATATCAAGATTATTAAGAGCTATGATTGAGACATTGAAGATTGCTACGTTTTCAAGCTGCAAATTCAAAGCTTTCTGAAGTGGGAGATTTTGGAAGTTGACACTGAAGATTAACTATTAAGACATGTAATCTAAGAATTAGTCCCCTAATTGGAGAAAATGCAATTGGATTGCTCATAAAACAAATGCTAAAGATGTCAAGTGGAAAGGGAGAAGGAAGTGAATGAATGCAATGATCATACTCCCTGAGGTCATGGAAGGAAAAGGTCAATTGACTCACCAGGTCTATCATGGAAGATTCCTTGAGCAAATGAAAATTTTAATACGCTTGAAATGCCTATTTCAGACTTATTTTACCCCTAGGCCGGTGAAGAAGATGTCAAGCTCGTCTGCCCATAGTTATGATCAGGATGATATTTGCAAGTTTCACATAGGGGCCAGGATGTGCTACCAAGAAGTACAGGCCCATAATGGAGGAAATCAAGAAGTTAGTTAGCCAAAGATCTAGAATAAATGCTTCCAAGATTGTTTGAAGCCTTGAGAAGTCCGTCTTGTTCATGTCTATGTATCAAGGGGGTACAACTTGCAAAACCTATCTCTAGAGAAGTATATGAAATCAACTCTATTACTTCAAGTCCAAAGATTTCCTTGTATTGGTTCAGATATTATTTCAAGATATAAGGCCATGGTTGCAAATGTTCGATCACTCATGGGAAGGATATGAATGAGTATGGAGCAATCATCTTCAGTTGGCATTTTTTTATTCAGGAAAAATCGCCTATCAGAGTTCATGGTGATGATGACAAAATACATATATCAGTCAATTCAAGGACTTAGCATGTTTTGCCATGGAGTTCTGGTGATTTTGTAAAATTAAAGATGAACTTGATGAAAGTTCAGGAACTTAAAATGTCCAAGGACTTGGGGAATTTGCTCACCCTAAATAATAAAGGTGGGGCAAATTTAATATGGCAAGAGACTAGTGGAGCGACACTGGGGAATTTGATCACTGAAGAATTAAAAATCTGTTCAGAAAGAATGATAGCATCAGGGCATGAGCTAAAAATGGACATGTATTTGTGTTGGTAAAAGAGATAAAATGAAGAATTGCTGGAAGAATTAGAGTGGATGGAATTTACCCAGGTTTTTCTTGATTAACAGCTGACAATTAAATCACGGGAAATCTATCTGTAGTTCTAGGACCGTTACGGAGTAATACCCTGAATCATTCCAATCATTTTTTCCCGTAAGCATTGGGGGTCCTTTATAAGGGAGGCTATTTCGGTTTATTTGTTTATGATGCTTGTTTCTTATATATTTCTCAAATGGAAAACATTTTTGCATTCTTTGATTCTTTTAATATTTTATTTGTTCTTTGTTATGGGTTAGTTTTGTTCTCCCATACGTATATGTATATATCTTTACTAACATTTCTCTCAGGTCCTTGGATATTGATTATAAGAATGACCTCGAATCAAATTCAAAGATCAACTTCAAAAATGTGACTCTCTTCTACTTTATTTAGGCCAATGAGAAGACGTTAATGAGTGTTAAGGAATCACGGGAAAATCCCAAATGCAAATTTTGAGTGAATTCCCTCTCAAGCATTGTTGGCTAAGGTCTTTGAATGAAGTGATAACCCAAAACATCTTCCACCTGAAGACGGCTTTTCTTCGAAGATATCCAAGTATAGGAGGACATTTGGCATTCCTTCATCTCCCTTCACAAAGAAAGAAAAAAGGAAAATATCATTTGTTGTTCCCTTTGAGCCTGAAGATTTTCTTTCGATTTAACCCAAACCAAGGATCACCCCTACACTGGGGGAAAAGATGATGAGAGTTTGTAGGCAAGTGAAAAATGATCAGTTTTGATCATGCTATGATAGTAATGCCTTGTGAATCAGGGACAAAAGAAATGAAAGTGAATATATCAAGCACCAAAGCCAGAAAGGCAGGATGTATGAAGAAAGGTGTTCTGAATCAAGTTAAAAAAAGTTTAAAGAAAAGAAAAAAGAAGAAAACAGTGAGAGGTTGTGTTCAAAAGTCAATTGAATCAAACTGAAGCAAAGAAAACACTAAAGTGAAAAAGAAAAGCAATGTGAGATCTTTCAAAGGATCAGTGGAAGATTGATTTCAAGCAAGGGAAATGAACTATAGGGTGAAAACTCAGAAATGGGCAGTCTAGAGCGATACATAAAAAAAAGAAAAGAAAAGGAAAAAAAGAGAAAAGAAAAAAGAAAAAAAAAGCATTTCATCTGAATATATTCAGATCAATGAAAAAAATGATATTTCACTTGGAAGAAATGATCATTGGTTTCATCACCCTTAAGTATTTATTTGAGCCTATATATCCTTTTTTGGCAGCTATAAGCCATAGCCTACATTACAAGCCTTAAAAGACCATTTTGACCATATACGGGTATTGGAGCAAGTTGAGTTTGTCTTCAGAATACATCTCGCCTATTAGGGTTGACCTTACTTCAAGGACTTCCAGACTTCTAATGCTTGATCGAGATCAAAAAAGAGGGAAGGATTGGGGCATGGTGAGTTAGTGAGGTAAAGAGTGCCACCTTAAATGGGATAGAACTAGGTATACGAGAAATGTTTCTCCTAGAAGTTTAATAATTTAGAATGAGTCACATTGGAGTTGATCTTTGCAATTTCGTTCAAAGGATCTATTACACTTGATATTTAGAGGCCTAATCTTGATTTTTGTTTTTTGTTGTTTGCCATGACTTATCAAATTATTCCAATTTCTCAAATCTAGTAAAATAATATTATGAGCCATCACTTATCTTTTCAACAAGCATCTTACAGATAAATTGATTAGATACAGGAAAAGCAAAGGATGTCGTGGGTTTTATTATGATGTACTAATCCTTTAAATGCAGGCAGAATAGGAGGTGGCCTCGATACTTGTTTAATGATGGAAAGTATGATGAGGAAAAGATGCAACTTTGAGTGTTAGTCACATTAAAACAAAGCTGTAAGAAAATGACACAAGTGATTATGGGGCAAAAGGAGAGAGCATGAGTCATCTTTTGAAGGCAAAGATGCAGCCGGATCAATCCGTTGAAGGTGTTTTCTATCCAAAAGCACAGAAAGCGAGGTGAATGTGAGAAAAGATAGTAGTCAGAGTCAAGCCAGAGTGGGGCAACGGTGCAAAAAGAATATTACAGAAGAATATGTCATGTAGGTAGACAAAATTTGCAAGCTAGAACAATAGTGAATCATGATCTCTTTTAGAGCTATGAGGAAGAATTTTGTCAAAGAACTGAATGAAGATATAACAAGAGAGGCTTTCTAAGAAAAGAGTGATCCTGGTATTCAAATTGTGAGAAATACATGGTGAGATGCGGCAAAAAAAAGGGTATATGTGCTTGATCCATGAAGGCAAAGAAAGCTCCATCAGAATGAACAAAAGAAAACATTGTTGCAAAAAAAAGAAAAAAAAGAGAAAAGGGGAAAAAGAGAAAAAAAAAACAAGGTGAAATCCCGAAAGGGCGCCTTGTGAATAAAAAGAAGAAAAGAAAAAGAAAAATCTAAAGTGAAAACTTTAAAATACGCTTTAGTGCAAAAGATACAGAGATCCTGAAGATTGAACCTGAGTGTGAGATGGGTTACATTGTTAGTAGTAGAAGCAAAGAAATTTGGAGCTTCCTTGAAGATGAAAGTTTGCCCAAGTGGTCATCAAGTGACAACATTCATACATCACATTGATAGGCACTCATAAGTAGGAGCATGTTGATTCATACATTCGAAGCATTTTTTGCATATTTTGACAGCAATTTGCAAATTCAATCAAGGAAAGATGAAAGTCAATTTATAGCTTTGAGTTTTGAAAAAGTAGATCCAAGCAAGAACGAGCGGAGATCTCAGAGAAAATGTCCAGTTAAGAATGAGTAAAGATCTTGAAGAGGATGATCCAGCAAGGAATGAACAGAAATCTTGGAAAGAAAATCTGACAACGAGTGAGCATAGATCTTTGAGAAATAGATCTAGCAAAAATTACAGTTGTGTTTGTAAGAAAGCAGATATATTAATTCATGATTTTCTGTTTGCAGATATAGATCTCAAGATATTCTGATTACGGAGGCAGATTTCTTTAAAATATTCTGTTTGCAGAGGTGGATCTCAAGATATTATGTTTGTGGAGACGGATTTCAACGGATATTCTGCTTACAGAGGTGGATTTTAGCAAGACATTATGTTTGTAGAGGCAGATTTCAGCAAGAAATTTCATTTGCAGAGTCGGATTTCAACAAATATTCACTTCCAGAGGAGGATTTTAACAAGACATTTTGTTTATAGAGACAGATTTTAGCAAGAGGTTTCGTTAGCAGAGACAGATTTCAACAAATATCATGTTTACAGAGGTGGATTTCAGTAAGATTTTCTATTTGAAAAGACAGATGTCAACAAGAGGTTTCGTTTACAAAAGCCGATTTCAACAAGTATTTCGCTTACAGAGGTGGATTTCAGTAGGATATTTTGTTTATAAAGGCAGATTTTAATAGATATTTCGTTTACAAAAGAATATTTCAGCAAGACATCTTGTTTGTAAAAGGCATATTTAGCCAGATGTTTCATTTGAAGAGACGAATCTCAGCAAAGATTTCAATCTATTTGAAGAGGCAAATTTTAGCAAAAATTTCAATCTGTTTAAAGAGGCAGATTTTAGCAAAGATTTCAGCCCGTTTGAAGAGGTCGATCTCATAAAGATCTCAACCCGTTTGTAGAGGCGGATCTCAGCAAAGATTTTCTAATTGTTTGTACAGGAAAGGAAGTGAATTACGATTCTAAATCCTTTGGGTCAGCAGTAAGTCCTTCTGGCATGATGTTAAGTCCTTCGGGCTGACACCTTCAGAGATGATGAGAACTTTCTGAATGTTGTCGCTATAAGACAGTAGGGCATGAGATCGGCAAAAATATTAATCCTTTGGGTCCTCAGTTTTCAAAACAAAAAAAGAGAGAGAGAGAAAAAAAGAAGAGATAAAGAAAAAATAAAGAAGAAGGAAAAAACAAGAAAAAAGAAAAGAAAAGAAGAAGAAGAAGAAAAAGTGAAAACAAAAAGAGAAAACAAAAAAGACAAAAAGAGAAAAAAAAAACACAAGAAGGAAAAAAAGAAAAAGAAAATCTATGCAATATAATTGAAAGGCCGAATAGAGCGGTAACAGGCAGATGAGGAAGATGCTTAGCTTAATCAGTCACATACATTCCAAGCACAGAAGAAATTGATCAACAGAGGAAAAGAAGCAGGAGATAAGATCCCTATGAGCTTTAGATAGAAAGATCAAGACACCTTAGACAGAAAAATAATGATATCAAAGGATTCAGTGCTTCAAGCTAGAAATTGAAAATATTTCATGTTACTTCAAGATTGAATTTGAATTAATTGATGGTGTTTCTTTTTGCAGGATTAATTATTCCCTAGAGGGGAGAAAATCAACACTTTTAGTAAAGAATTCAGAGTTCCCAATGAGAAGAGCTCAACCATTAAAGAATTCAGAGTTCATAATAAGAAGAACTCGCCCAGCAAAGAATGAAGAACTTTTAATGAGAAGAGTTTGCTTCAGAATTCCTAATGAGAAGAATTAGCCCAGCAAAGAATGAGGAGCTCCTAATGAGAAGATTTCACTCTAGAATTCCTAATGAGAAAAATTCGTCTAGCAAAGAATAAAGAATTCCTAATGAGAAGAACTCTCCTGATGAAAAAAGAGGAGCTCCTAATGAGAAGAGTTCGTCCCTTTAAAGAATGAGAAAGTTCATAATAAGAAGAGCTTACTTATTCAATGCCTTTACAGAAAGAAGGAGTAGTAAAAGAGTGAGGAATGAAGAATTTCATAATAAGAAGAATAGCTTCAAACCTCAGAAGGTGAAGAGTTTCAAGGAATGATGTCAGACTTTAGAAGATGAAGAGTTTCATAATAAGAAGAACAACTTCAGATTCTATAGTTCGACAAAGGGATGAAGAATTTCATAATAAGAAGAACAGCTTCAAACCTCAAGAGATTAAGAACGTCAAGAGTAATTATAAAACTTGGAAGATGAAGAATTTCATAATAAGAACAACTTTAGATTCCACAGTTCGGTAGAAGTTTGAAGAATTTTGAAATGAGAAGAACAGCTTCAAGCTTTGGTAGTTTAGAAGATGGCCAGTGGATTCAGACAAAATATGTGTCTTTTCAGTCTTTGCCCCCTTCCTGTTCCACAGCAATGAGCAAAGAGGGGCAGCTGTAATACCCGTATTTTATTCGGTGTATTCGAACATACATATAAATAAGGCCAATAAATAAATAATATACAATAAATAAATAAATGTCCAAATGTCCAATTACATTAAAAAATGACTAATGACCACTACAAGTTTAAAGCCCAAACTGAAGGCCCAAATCCCATTCCAAAGCTTTTTCCTCTTTTTTTCGGTTACAACCCACCAAACAAACACACAAAATAGATCCAAAGACTGTTTTCCCACCCAAATAGGACACGTGGCAGCTCTTCATTGGCCCGAGCCAAAGCACACATATTGTGCTTCTTTTTCCCGCTTAACTGGCATTACTGATGTCATCCTTCATTTTCCTATATAAATAGAAGGGAGAGAAACGTCAGATAATCATTATGAACCATAATTAATACCATAAATAATAATAATAAATAATAATGGAAGAGAGAGAGAACTCACCTCGGGGAAGTTGAACCGCTATAGAAAAGTTAAGCCGTCGGGAATAGAAGAACCACTGAAGATCGAATGGCCGTAGAAAGCCGAAAGGCCGCTTGATGTATGATCGACCACCGTGAAAGTTGCTGAAATCGCGTATAGCAGCTGAAAGGTACCCATTCCACTAATCTTTTAATTCCATGTATAAGAAAAATAAAAATTAGATCGAAGCCCAATATGAAAGAAGATAGAAATGAAAGGAAAATTAAAAGCCGAGGGGAAATTGTTTCTTGTCTCGTGGTCGGAGTAGTTTTTGAGGGAAATGGCAGAGTCGAAAATAGGGTTTCGGGTAGTCTAGGACTAGATCGGGTGAAGTTAGGGAGGATTCAGTCTAATCCGGGCTCAGATTTAGGTTTAGAATGAAAAAATTGAAGCTTTTTGGGTATTTAAGGGTTCCGGCACGACAGCCAAAAATTGTCTCACGGCAGTCGGCCGACTAGGGGAAGACGATGATCGAAAGTCCAAATGGTGGCTGGAGTCCAAGAGCAGTAGCCGAATAACACGTTTGCTCGATCGAAGCATTGTGGCTTCGGATTAAAATGAAAAAGATGAAGAACGATGATGAGTTTAAGGAGGAATGTGGGTGTTTGATCCATTTTGGTTAAATTTTCTGGGCAAAAGTTGTTTGTGGTTTAGGGAGTCTTGAAAAAGAGGGGAAAAGAGAGAGATAATAATCTAAAAATAAGGAATTTTGGGGAAATTTCAGGCTTGTAAAGGGACGGGGAAACGACACCGTTTTGGGTGCAGGATCACCCAAGGTCCGTGTGCTTCATTCGGGTCGGGTAGGAGGATCTGCGCCCCACTTTCGGATCCCTTTGTTTTTTTCCCAAAGTTTTGCATCATTTCAATCTGGTCCGTTTTCCATTTAAAATCGACCCTGAAGTATTGCAATTGTTCCAATTTAGTCCCCACTCCCTTTTAATTGTACCCTTTAGGTTTGAATTGTTTCAATTGGGTCACCTGTGTTTTGTAATTGGGCATTAGTTTTGTAATTGTTGTAATTTAATCCTATATTAATAAGATCAGTTTAGCATTTCAATTTTGTTTTAATTTAGTCATTATTTTAATTGTTCTATTTAATTAAATGCAATTAATTTAATTGTTTGATGCTTGCTTTAAATCAAGCATATAGTTTTGCATATTAGACAATTTAATCACCTAGGTTAATTAATTAGATTAGTGCCTTTAGTTTTAGGATCTTTAATAGGAATTAAATAATTAAATTAGGCAAGATAATTGTAGTAATTAAGTGCATATTAAATATAATTTTAAAATTCTAATTTGGATCATGTTCCATTACAATGAGGTGTTATCTCATCATGAATTTTTAATATATTATATTTAATAGACATTACACATAAAATTGAATATTAATTTAGTTCTTTAATTAAAATTAAATAATTTATTAGGATACATTGTAGATAATTAAATGTATATTAAATTGAACCTTTGGGACCCAAATTTAGACGGTGTTCCATTGTTTGCAATGGGGTGTTATCTCAACATTGGTTTTAAAGGTGAACATTTAATATACATTTTCACTTATAATATTGACTTAATTGATTGTTAGAGCCTTAAATAGGATTAGAACTTTAATTAATTAGAGAGATTCATTAATTAGGAATATGATTAATTTAAGAGCTTTAAATATATGGAAGGTGTTCAATCAATTGGCATTTTCCCATAAAAGCCATTAAATTAATTAATATTCATAGTTTTAAATAACTAATTAATTAGAACCTTTTTAGGTTAATACTTAAAATAAACAAGACAATAAAAGGACATTCACTAAAAACCTTTTATGTTGGAAATTTATTTTTAAATATGAATTGGGGTGCCACCTAACGGGGTGCTTTTAATCTCATATTCGAACAAAATAAATTTCCTTATAAAAGGATATTTGCATTTAGAATCCAAATTCAATTAATAATTATGGGATAAATTAAATTCAAATAATTATTCGGAATGCCAAAATGCCACGTAAAATTAAAGGTACCGATAACGGGAGTTTGTAGGGGTGCTAATCCTTCCCTACACTTAACCGACTCCCGAACCCAATTTTTAAGACATAATCTTTGGTTTATTTTCTGTTGTTTGGTCTACCTCGAAATGATCGGTGGCGACTCCAAAATGTTTTTTAAAGGACAAATAAAGGAAAATCCAGTTTAATATGAAAAACCCTAAATTTTCAAGATTAAATTAAAAATGGCCAGAAAACTTAATTTTCTAAAAGATCGATCGTCAGGCTATTTTTTCACACCCAATTTCAAAAATGGTCACGACAGCAGGAATCTCCGGCCACAACATCAAAAACTGTAAAGCCTTTAAGATGGTGGTTCAAAATCTACTCAATATCAGAGTTCTGCAGCTTGACACACCGGATGTGGCTACCAATCCTTTACCTAATCACGGTGGCTACTAAAGGGTTATGTTCTTCTGAGAAGTTGTGAAGTCAAGATCGGCCCCAAGTTGCAGAGATCTTTCGATGCATCTTACCTTTGTTTTTTCTTAGATGTCAGTTTGCATGAATGTCCTTGCATTTTCTATTTTCCTTTCAAATCAACCTTGCTACTTTTGGCCCGGAAGTAGCAATGATCTTTTGTAAAGGGCACTTGTTACGTTTGTGAATTTTTTTTACATCAATGAAAAGATGTATTTTGTTAAATCATGAGTATATATGTATATCTTTCCTTATCTTTGAAGGTCCTTGGATATTGTATGTCTGTTGTGATATTGATTCAAATGCAAAGATTAGTTGAATGTTGTGATCACGGTGAAGTGTGATTTCTTGCTAAGCACGATCAAGTTAGTAAAGTGCGAGAAGCGAGACAACTACTCCTTTTATAATGTTCGACGATAAGAAAATCTCCTAATAAAGATCGTTGGAGTGGCCTAAATTTGAGAATTCCTTTAACAAAAATACAAAAAAAATCTATCAAAAAAATTGTCAAGTAATGAAGCTGGAGGGGGAAGAACAAATCAAATAAGAAACTAGATCCCACCAGTTCAATACCTCAGCACCAGTGATAAATCTTTAAAATCAATGAACAATTGAATAAGTCTCGGAACATCCTAATGGAGCTGTGGGGGGAAGAACAAATCTAATAAGGAACTAGAGTCCACATGTTCAATACCCTAGCGTCAATGACGAATCTTTGAAGACATTGGCACAATCATAATTGCAATGAATACCTCGAATTCTCAAAAGGGTGATTATAAGAGGAAAAATATTGAGAAATAGAAGGAGTAGTTGTCAAACGGATCAAGCAAACACCATAATCATGAAGATGAACCGAGCCATTTGGGAAAGATATCACAACTTCAAACATTGCCACAACATTCAAAGGCAAGCCATTGATCATCGGGGGTCAAATCTAAGACACTCTAGCATTTGATATCCAAGGAATCTTTTTCTTTGCTTTTCAAATTTTCGGGTTTCCAAGCCATGTATATTAATTTAAAAATGCATCATTCATTAAAGTGTCAGTTAGTAAACTGACCATTTTTAAACAAAAAATCTTTTATTCAAAACTTAATTTCAAACCTGCAAGACTTTTGATGCAAATGACCAGCTTGGGTTGACAAATAATGACAAGGCCCATACATGAAGGGGCAATGTGAGGCTTGAGGTGATGAGGTGTCCCTCGAAGAAAGTATGGCAACTTTGTCTACAAGATAACAAGAACTTTAAAATTTGAGATTCTGAGTCAGAATGGACAAGAAAAACTTTTAATCCAGTTGTTTGATGAAGAAGTCAGAAATTTGTTAGCAAAAAAAGAGCAAGAGTAAACAACAAAATTTTTGGGCCAAAATTTTGTTAAGGTATGAAGACGATAAATCAGTTGAAATACCTCCAATACACAAATTGAGCAGTCAAGCAAAAATCAAGAAGAACAATCTAGAATGGTAGCCTAGAAGATACACTCTGAAAGGTTGGACCCGAGTGTGAGATGGGGTATTCTAGCCACAATGGAGTCCGAGTGAAGAAACAAGAACGAGATTTTCAGTAGATTTCCTTAAAGAACAGGACTCGCTCGAGTGGTCCTTAACTGGCATTCATTCATGCATCATATAGATAGGCATCCCTATATTAGGGGGCATGCTAACACATGCATCAAATCATTTTACTTTTTTAGCAGGTATTCAAAGATTACAAAGATCTTAATCTATAGCTTTACTACGGAAGAAGTAGATTTCAGTGAGATCTTAGTTCATATTTTCGTGAATTCAAGCAAAAATTTCGATCCACGACTGCATGAAGAGTGGATCACAACAAAGAGTCAAGAGTTTCTAAATTGAGAAACTCACCCAAGAAAGACTTAGATCCGTATTTCCATGTGTGGAAGGGTCAGATCACAGCCAAGTTAAGGGTTCTCATCAAAAAAGAGTCCTCCAACAAAATTTTATATGTCATTTCAGATCTACACCAAAGCCCTCAGTGCACGGTTTCTTTTTTCTAACTGAAAACCTTAAGTGTTGGAAGTTTAATATATCAGTAGCATTCAGTGCTTGACTTTCATTTCCTGTGAATCATTAAAGCTTCCAGTGCATGATAATCCAGACCATCAGCAGCCTCTAGTGCTCGACTTTTATTCTTCTGGAAATCAGTAAGACCTTCAGTGCATGGTAAACTGGACTGTCAGTAAACCCTTCAGTGTTTGACTTCATCTTTGGCCATCAGTAAGACCCCTTTATGTGCTTGGGGAGCCAGATTGTCAGTAAATCCTCTGGTGTTTGGCTTTATTTTCTAGCTATTGGTAAGACCTTCCATGTGTATGGTGAGTTAGGTTTTCCATGAATCCTTCAGTGTTGGACCTTTATTTTTGGCCATCAGTAAGACCTCTCATGTGCTGGTGAGCCAGATCGTTTGTAAATCCTTTAGTGTATGGCTTTAATTTTACAAGTCACCAGTAAGACCCTCAGTGCATGGTGATTTGTGTTGCCATAAAAGCCTTCAGTGCTTGATCGCTTATCTCTCGAGCCGCCAACAAGACCTTTAGTGCATGATGATTCGAGCTTCGAACCGCAAACAAGGAATTGCGACAAAATTAGTGAATTTTGTCTTTGCTCTATTCTTGTTAATAGAAGAATGAGCAAAGAGGGGCATTTGTAATCACTAATTTTGTCTGGGCCTTATCTTGTTTCTTTTGTTTTCAATAATGGGCTTTTATTATCATGATTATTACTTACTATATTACATATTATTAGTAATATCTAATACACTATTTATTACCATATACTACACTATTATTATGTAATTATTATTATTTTTTTATCATTTGGTTTATTATTGTTTTTTAGTTTTGGTTTGTATTACTGCTATTAATATTACTTATTACTATTGTTATTATCTATTATCACCTTATTAGTGTTTAGTATTTATCATTTTTCTATATTGTTTTTTATTACTTATTAGTATTATTATGTTATGTATTATTATTATTAGTTGTAATATATATGTTTATTATTATTATAAAACAAGCAAAACAACTAAAAAAATAAAGTACTATCAGTTATTAATAAACAACCTAAGTTTTAAAGTCCATTTACACATAAAAAACTAAAAATATTATTACATATAATTCGGCCCAATCAGGCCCTAAATAAACAAAAACCCTAATCTTAATTCTACTCATCTTGCGCAACCACTCAACCACTGTCAGATCTGATAAGATCTGACGGTCCAGATCAGTTCCAGATTTGTCCCTTCTGTTACCGAGTGGCATGCACGAACTATCCAGATGGCTGCTCACTTCCCTCACTCGCGCACGTGGACCTCATGCTTAGACCCTTCAGTGGCTATCTGAGGCACATGCGCCCAGTAGCTTCATCGCCTGATCTCCTATCCAGCCCCCACATACAAGAACAAAAAAAATGCGTCAGTTCGTACATGCAAACAAAAAAATGACAACAACAAACATATATCAGAGTATTCAGAGCCCAACAATGTTAGATCAACACATGAATCCAGCCAAAACAGGGCAGAGCAACCAATAGAAGATTTTATTTTTCATTTTAATCTATGTAATATCACTGGATATAAAACAACACCAAAACAACATGTAAACCCTACAGGGGAAATTATTCAGCAATCAATAGAAAAAAAATAGCATTAGAGGTATTCTTTTTCAGCTCTCATTTGTATGCATCATAATAAAAAACAGTGAGGGGTTGGAAGCTTTTACCTCTGGGAGCCTTCAGTTTTCTAACGACGTTCGATCTTCCTCCGACATAGTGACTAAACCAATAACCCTTTAGGGTTTTGGGGTGAACAAATGAAAAGGGAAATTGGGTTTATGGGTTTACAAATCAAAGAGGGCTTCGGGTTTTTCAAAAAAAGGGAAAGAAGGTTTTTCTTTCGGTTTTTTTCAAAGAGGGAGAAGCTTTATGGTTTTTTAGTTTGATCTGAGGTCAGATCCGGGTTCAGGATGGAAAGGGGAGCGTGTAGGTAGGTTTGAGGTTCGCTGACGTCGGTTATAGGCAGACGACATGTGATTTTTTATTTTAATCCTTATTTACTGTTTAAGTTGCTTGTATATTCGATTCAAATGCTTGTTTTGCCCTTTTGTTTTTTTTTTTTTGTTAGCTTAGGGTAACTTATGCGCTCGGCTTATTGGGACATAAATTTTAGATTTAATTAAATTAAATTTAGGGTTAGGTTAGTTGGAACCTTAGTTAGGTTTAAGTATGAATTATTTTAATTAATTTAAATTTGTACCTGGCTTATAGGGATGAATGTTAAATTAATTGAACATCTCTTAATTACTCTTAGATTAAATTAATGTTTGACTTAGATGAAAATTTAGTACAATCATAATTATTAATTTGATTAATTTTGAATAGAATCCTTGGCTTATTGGGATACTAGTTTAAAATTACCCAAATTGATTATTTGATTCAAGATAATCGATAAAATATTAGGTTTTCCTAGTTTTAGGATTTAATTAATTTAGGGTTAATATTAGGCTAATCTAGTTAATAATTAGATCATTAATTTAACCTTCCATAATTTGGGCATTTTATGTTAGGGCTTTAGTGGGCCTAGGGTTTTATTTTGTGCACTTCTTTATCATGCATCTTAATTATCATTCATTTAACCTCTAATCCTTTTAATGGGCATCATGTTGATTAATCAACCTTAACCATAAAAAGGAGGTATTTATTAATTCCAATATTTCTGTTCTAACAGTCTGGGCTTAATGGATGTTGACCAAATATTTGAATTAATTTTCACCGTCTGAAGGTAAACTCTAATTTGAAATAAAGTTTGATAAATCCATGACATCATTCTTAACTATTTGTATCATGCATAAAGGTGATGTACTCGATTCGAACCATAAATTAACACGGCAATCGACCTTATTCGATGTCGGTTTAATCTACGGTTCGATGTGAAGTCACCCTTATTAATTAAGCGTTTAATTAATTCAAGCTTACAATTTGACAAAAGTCCGCCTAATTAAAGCACATACCCAATTAAGACCATTTAATTAAATTTAATTCAAATTTCACTGATTTCCATCAATTAAAACAACAAATATTTTGGTACCAACTAACATATCCTTTCCCACACATAACCAACTCTCGAACCCATTTTCAAGTGAATCTCTGGTTTCATGGTGTCCAGCCTACCTTAGTGGCCGTCGGTGACGACTCCAACTCTTCATTTTATTTTCAAAAACACCGAGATTTTCTGACGTCATCCACTTTCTCCAAAACCCCATATTTTTCAAAAGAATCTTCAAAAACATTTAAAACTTTTTAAACAGATTTTTTTAAATTTTTAAATTTTTCAAAAGGCAGTTCAAAAAGGGTTGCTACAGTCGTCGCTTGATCTGTTATAATTAATTTAATAAAAAAATATTTATAATTAATTTAAAAATATTTGTAATACCACATCATTATCTAGTTACACATGGACATGCCATGTCATCAATCTAGTCCATATGAAACCGCCACATTAGCAAAAAAAAGTTGACCATTAGTCAACTAACGATTTCCATCTAAACAAGGCTGTTTTGCATTAAATTGAAATGTTAGGGGCTTAAATGCTCTACAAAATAGAATAGAGGCCAAAATGACCAAACGGTCAAACATTGAGGGCTAATTTTAAATTTATGCCAAGAAAAAATTATGTCATTTTTTAAAACAATTTGAATATCAAAATATAAATCTTTAGTTTTTACTCAATTTTATAGCAGTAGTAACTGTGGACAGCAAGGGAGTTTTTATATGTGCACTAATCGGTGGAGAGGTCCAAATTAACATAAAGTCTTAGACCATGAAAATTCCTAAAAGCGTTTGGGTATTGCGAATATAAATTTAGGCGAGTTTGAGGAGGCGAGTACTTTTAAATATCATAAGAAAAGAAATAAATATTAAAAGGGTAAACTGCATCATATACCACTAAATTTTAAGTTTTGTATCAATTATACCATTAAACTAAAAATCGATATTATTTTAACACCGAACTTTAGTAATTGATACTATTTTACCACTGGACTTTAGTTTAGATCTCAAGTATACCACTGAGCTCTTAAAATGATGATGTGGAAGGATGTTATGGTCCACTTGTGATAATGTGAAGAGAATTTAACGGCTCAGTGGTATAATTGAAGCTTAAACTAAAGTCCAATGGAAAAAATGTACTGATTTTTAGTTTAGTTGTAGGTTGTAAGTGTTGCTACTGTTATTGACTTTCGTATGACGTACTTTTTTCCCCTTCATTAGGTTTTAGGAAGACTTTTTAACGAGGCTCATGTGATATCCTATTTCATATGATCAATCAATAAAATCATATATTATCTTAAAAAAAATATACATAAATTTTGATTAAATGTGTAACATAACATATAAATTTTGATTTGTCATAATTATACACATGAAACTTTAATTTCGGTTCAATCACACACATAAAACATTGAATTTGATTCAATTATACACATCTTAAAAAAATCATCTTTAATAAATAGAGCACCTTTAACAATTTGTAAAAAAACAAATCAAATTAAAATTTAATGTATACAATTGTACAAAATCAAATTCTTATATAACATTATACATTTAATCAAAGTTAATGTGTAGTTTTTATTTTTTTTACTCTTATAAAATCAAAATTTTACTGGGTCGAGTCAAATGCAATCCACTTTTTATTTTCAAATCTAATTTTAATTTCACTTTTTGAATTAATACTAATTCAGGTCATGCTGAAACATATCATGTCCAAAAAATTGATCCAAATTTAACCGTGCGGCTCTTAAAATATGGGTGTAAATGAGTCGAGTCGAGCTCGAGTTTGAGCTTAACTCGAGCTTGAATATGCTGAGCCACACTTAGCTCGTTATTAACTTGAGCCGAGTTCGAGATCGAGTCGAGTCCAATCAAGTCGAGTATTGATCAAGCTTTGACTGAGTCACACTCAAGTAGCTCGCGATCTATCTCGTTTCTGTTACAATCTTGTTAATAATAATAATAATATCGATCAAATTGCATGATTTTATTGTAGATAGAATCAGGAAAAAAAATACACATGAAAAATATAAAGAGTTAAACTAAAAATTAAACTAACATAACATAACAAGTAAAAACACCCAACCTACATTTTAGTTCACTTAATTTTAAAAATAAAAAAATAGTTTTTATATTTTCGAGTAGCTCACGAGCCGTTCGAGTCGGGTATCAAGTAGCTCGGCTCAGCTCGTTAAGCACTCGAGCCAAGTTCGAGCTCGAGTGAGTTCAATCAAGTCAAATGTTGATCGAGCCGAGCTCTAGTAGCTCGCGATATGTCTCATCTCATTTACAACCATATCTTAAACAACTTTATTTCGTAAAATATTGTTTTAATTTGATTTTTGATGATTAATTTGTAATTTTTTAATAATATTTAAATTTAAAATTTTTAATTAAAATATGAGGGAAACCCCTAAATTATGAGATTTTCTTTTTTGAACAAAAAATTATGAGATTTTCAGATATTCTTAAAAAAATAATTCACTAAAATATTTAATAGTCCAAAAACTATAGAATACATGAAAAAGCATTAAAGGGAAATCAAGCTCTCATCAAACTATTTCAACTTCACATTTATTCGTCAATCATTAGTAATTTTATTTTATTTTCATTTATTATGAACAATTTAACACGGATTTAATATTTGTATTACAATATTATATATATTTATGCAGTAACATTGTAACGTTATATGATTGAAACTAGAATAAAGTCGAACATAATAAGTGTGCCAGTGAAAAAGTGAATAATATTCATCCTAAGAGACACAAGTTCAAATCGCTTTGTCTACATGTATGTCCATTATCAAAGAGTTAAAAATATCTATGAACAAATATTATCTTGTAATCACTTTTAGACTATTAAAAAAACTATAATAAAATTAGATCAGATGCTTATTTTCCAAAAAAAATCAGATACTTTATATCTTATTACAAAAATTTGAATTCAGAATTTTAAATCACATATTGAATCAGTTATAAGTTGAATGATCAATGTTTAAATCTTTTTCGAAACAGATGTATTATCCATTTTGTTATCCAAAGTCAGATTTGAATATATGAATATGCAATATGTATCCACATAAGTGATGCAGATTAAAATAATGAATATTTGAAAAAAAATTAGAGTAAACGTAATGTATCGATGTGTACCATTAATTATATGCATTTATATGCACTATTAAATATTTTATTAACTTTTGAAATTATAATGTGATTATTCATTTTTTTAAAATAAAATGTCGGAAGAATAAAAAAATCAGAAATTGGTACACAAATATTTTAACAAATTTTTATTCTAAAAAAATGAATAATCACGTTTTAGATCCCATGATTTCAAAAAGTATTAAAATAATTAATGGTGTATATCGGTACATATAATTAATGATATATATCGATACATAGTGTTTACTCAGGACTCATCCGAATATTTGAGGGTGCTTATTTGTATCGGCTCCAAATTCACAGTGGATAATAATCCACATCCCGAATCCGCAATATTCCTATACACAAAAATTAGTAAATTAGTTTGTGAATTCGAATGTTAAGTATTAAATTTTGAATTTTTAGACAATTTTTGAATTCACAGTGCTTATTTCTATGTTTGTTTAAGCTCATGGAGAATTTTTTTTCTTATTGAAATGATTTAATCATATGAAATATTTTATTAAAATAATTTAATCGTAAAATAGCCATTTTTAGTGTGACAAATGTGTATTAATGTATAGTTATCAAATGCCTACTGGTTCAAAGGAACAAAAATCATCTTCCCTTTTCGGTACCTTTTTATGCTCCAAATTAAAATTTTAAATTTTAAGCTCTAATTTTAAATTTATATATGTTTTTTGGCAGTTTTTTTATCTGCTTGTATGGCAGTTCATTCGTCTGCTTCTATGCAGTTTTTGTCTATCTTTTTTATTGTATTGTCTGCTTTTTCAGTAGTTTAACGTTTGTATGATGAGTATCAATCGAGCGTTCTTAGCAACGAAGATCAATGGTATGTGATGCTTTTGTTTTCCTTTTGTGATTTTGTCGATATGCCATGAACTAGCAACGGAAAGATTAGTTATCTTCATAGAGCGTTCTATTTAAAGTAATTGGTTGTTGGATTTTTTTCAAAAATTATGTGCAAATTTTCTAAAAAATAATAAATTTTTTTTTAATGTCTTTCATACCTTTTTCACTTTGACTACTATTTAGATATACATTTCTTGTTAAAAAAAAACTCATAATCTTCGAAAGTACACCCAAATCAAAACTCAAGCTCTACACAATAATACTAATATATAGTGAATATTAAAGCTTTGCATCAAGAAATGTTTCCTTTTTGTATTCTTACAATTTAATGAATTAAAAATCATCTGAGCTAGCACATTTGGTCGGTTGGCCAAGCTGCTCATATTTATTTCTTCGTATTCATGTAGGTCATGGGTTCTAGACTCTTCTTTGGAGTCTCCTTCCCTCTAGATAAGATTATATTAGAATTTGTCAAAAAATAAATTAACTAAAAATCATCATATATTATTTTTTGAATATACTGGTATGACTATGTAATAGTATTTGTTCATACGAAACAAGGGCGTAGAGAAAATGGGCTCTCACAACAAGGGCGGCATTGGCAGTGTAGGGTTTGAGTAAGTTCGACGTAGCGGTGACAGCGACATAGAGATTGAGTCCATTCGGCGTAGTGGCTGGACGCTCTTCGTGATGAATATATCAAAGACGTTACATTGGAAGGGGTTATGGCAGGTATTTGATCGACATGGGAAGGTGATTGATGTGTTCATTCCGAGGAAGAGAATGAAAAATGGTTACCGTTTTGGCTTTGTCCGTATGAATTCAAGGGTGTAGGCTCAATGAGTGAGAGATCGGTTAGATGGTTTGTGGATTTATGGATCGCCAATTTTGGTTTCGTTTGCGCAAAGAGGAGTGATATCGCCGAACGGGCAACAACAACACGAGGGATCGGTATGGACGGGAACTACAATAGAGAATAGACTGACAAAGAGCTGTGTGAAACAACAAGTTGAGGTGCAAGGAGTGATTGATGAGCGTAAGTTGGCTACCTGACAAAAATGTGCGGTGGGATGGTGCAGGCGATCGAAAGGCTTGGTCACATTGGCAAAGGAATTGCAAGAGGAAGGTTTAAAAGAGTTATCAATAATGCGAATTACTGGGTCTAGAGTGTTACTTATTTTCCCCAGTGAAAATGCCAGACGTGAAACATTAAATTCAGGGGTGTTGCTCAAATGGTTTGTTGATGTTAAGGAGTGAACATCAGAGAGTGACCGGGGTAATCGGCCAGCGTGGCTTGCAATCCGAGGTATACCCATGCACGCTTGGTCAAGGAATTCTTTCGAAAATGTGGTAAGAGTATGGGGACAGTTGATAAAGTGCGAGGAGTCGATTATCGAACCTACTTCATTTGAGAGAGGAGAAGTATTGATAGAGACGGAGACTTTGGAGAAAATAGAGGGAATTATTGATTTCAAAGTAGGAGATCAGGTTTATCCAGTCCGAGTGCCTAAATTTAAGCCAATGATGAAGAATTTGGGTTGTCGTATTTGCATTGAGAATACGGAGTCCGAATCTTCAGAAGAGAAAGATAGTGGTGCTGATGAGTTACGTTCCATAAGAGAAAGCGGGGAGGGTAGGGATGATGTGCGTGGAACAGAGTTTGGAGATAAGGCGAATCTTTATATATGTAGTGATGCAGATAAGCTGGCGGCTGGGAATAATACTCAAATAGGAGCGAGGCAGTGCAGTGAATCTCCTTTGCAACCAAACGGATGGATGTCGGATGAGGAGGTGGGAATTGTTTTGCAGGAAGAGGGTGTTCAACAGGGTTTGGATTGTGGGAATGAGGGAAAAGATCCATGTTTGGTGGAGTGTTGGGTGGAATACATGGTTGGTCGGGGCGTGGCGAGGGCTCAAGAGTTTATAGTAGAGGTGATTGATGATAATAAAAAAACTTTAAATACAGAAGATAAGAGGGATAAACAGGTATCAGAGTTTGGGTTGGATTCTACTTTACCTGGTGGGAAGAAGGAGTTAGCGTTTAAGTCGAATAACAAGGCAAAAAATACAAATAAGTTACCGAGATCAAATGGAAAAGGAAAGGTTAGTGTGCCGGACTTTGCACAAAGACAACAAATTTTATTGAAGGAAGCCGAGCAACAGTAGAATTGAGTAAACTCTTAAGGGCAAATACGATCGGGAACGGGGAAGGAATTGTTAGAGATATCGCCAATTTATTACAGCGGCAAGATCACATACAATAGTAACCTAGGATGAAGGTGCTGTCTTGGAACATTCATGGTATGGGTTCAGCCTCAAAACGTAAAGCGATTCAATCTTTGTTAAGACAAGACCACCAGTGCGAGATGGTTTTCATACAGGAAACCAAATTAGAGGTGGTAAGCGATAACGTGGCGTTTTCGGGCAGATGGGTGATTGACGATTGGTGATGTGGCATGATCAATGTCTATGCACCTTGTACGATGGAGGGTCAAATATCATTGTGGGTTTTGTTACAAGATCAAGTGAATTCTCAGATGGTGTCGTGGTGCATTGCAGGAGACTTTAATGTGGTAAAATCAAGAGAGGAACGCTGTAGCTGTCACGGCTCAAATAGAGTATGTTAGAGTTTGTTCAATTCATTGAAATGGCTGGTTCAATCGATGTTAAGATGACCGGTAAGAGATTCACCTGGTTTGGGTCAAGTAACAAATGTAGTCGCTTAGATTTTATTTTTTTTTGGTTAATGGGGATTGGGTGGAGAAATTTCCTAGTTTAATTCAGTGTAATTTGCCTAGGGGTTTATCAGATCATGTGCCGATTAAATTGGCTGGTGAAGAGGTTGATTGGGGACCTAAACCATTTCGATTTCTTAACTGTTGGTTAAAGAAAAAGGCGTGTGTACAAGTTATGGAGAGCAAGTGGGCAAAATTTGATAGTTTGGGTTCTGTTGGGCGGTCATGTCCTTTGTTAGATAAATTGGATGAGATGCGTAAGTTTCTTCGGGTCTGGAATCGCACGTCTTTTGGTAGTGTGGAGCAAAAAATTATTGTGACAACTTTGTTAATTGAGGAATTAGACAGTCATATGGGTCAAGGAGATGTGTCAAATTCATGTGTGGAAGAGAAGAGGCATTTACAAGCGGAATTATGGAGATTGTGCCGATTTCGAGAGTCTATATAGAGATAAAAATCAAGAGCAGTTTGGTTGAAAGAGGGAGATCTTAATACTCAATTTTTTTCAACGGACAGCAAAGATTTGAGGTATGAGAAATAATATATCGAGATTACGAATTAATAGACGTTGGGTTTTAGATCCGGATAGACTAAAATGTCATGTGTATACTGAATTTCGAAAGCATTTTGAACAGAAACAACAGTTTGGCTCATTTGGAACGAACTTGAGGTTTAATCGGTTAACTGAAATACAATGCCAGGGGCTGGAGGTTGAGTTTACAGAAGAGGAAGTGAAAGCAGCGATTAGGGGGTGTGATGGCAGCAAAGCACCGAGGCCGGATGGTTTTAATTTTTAATTCTATCGCAAATGTTGGTCGTTTGTAAGGGAAGATGTGCTGAAATTGTTTCGTGGTTTCTGTAGTACGGGGTGCTTACCAAAAGGAATAAATTATTCCTACATTGTGCTTATTCCAAAGCAAGAGAATGCGAGGGAGGTAAACGAGTTTCGCCGATATGCTTGTTGAATTTCGTTTATAAGATTGTTGTGAAGGTGCATGCTAATAGATTCCAATTGGTGGCGGGACAGTTGATAAACGATACTCAAACGACATTTATTAAAGGTCGTCAAATAATAGATGGGGTTTTGCTTGTTAACAAGGTGGTTTATTCTTTGAAGAAGGCAAGACCGGGGAAAGAGGGCATTTTGTTGAAGCTTGACTTTGCAAAGGCGTATGACTGCTTAAATTGGGAGTACTTGGATCAGATTTTGGGTAGTATGGGCTGCAGACAGCGTTGGAGGGGATGGATACGAGCGTGCATTGGAACGGCCCGGTTAGTGGTACTTCTCAATGGCAGTACGACGAGGTATTATTTGATGGAGTGTGGGGTTCGACAAGGTGATCCTTTATCTCTGTTATTATTTGTGGTGGCGTTCTATCAGTTAATGGATGAGGCAATGTCGAAAGGGGTCATTCAAGGCATTAATGTGGTTACGTGGTTTCAGCTTTCACATCCACAATTTGCGAACGACACATTAATATTTCTTAGTGGGGATGTGGAAAAGGCTGTTCAGATAAAGCGGATTTTGATGAGTTTTCAGTATGGTTCTGGTCTGCATATTAATTTTGCAAAGTCATGTGTCTATGCGATAGGAATAGAGGATGGAATCGTGAATGATATAGCGCAGATTTTAGGGTGCGGTATAGGGGTTTTACCTTTTACATATCTAGGTATGCCTATCGGTATGAATCCGAAGGGTTTAACGATGTGGGAACCAGTGATCCAAAAAGTTCGATGCAAGTTAGCAGGTTGGAAGAAGTGATCTTTGTCTTTTGCAGCACGTTTAGTTTTGGTAAATTCGGTGCTCTCGGCATTGCCATTATATTATATGAGGGTCTTTGCTGCACCAAAAGGTGTTATATTGAAGATTGATAAGATTCGCCTTGCTTTTCTATTGGGTGATGTAGATTTAAAGAAAAAAATGAGCCGAGTTAAGTGGTCTCGTGTGTGTCGGCCACGGAGGCTAGGAGGTTTGGGCGTAGTGGATTTGCATTTGCGTAATGTGACATTATTGGCCAAATGGGCTTGGCGTTATGCAACGGAGACGAATTCCTTGTGGCACGCGTTGATTGTGGTAAAGTATGCGGAATAAGTGCTCAAGTGGCGTTTTAATTTTTCTAACAAGCATCGTATGTCTGGTATTTGGAGACAAATTGTAAGGGTGCAAGAGGATGAGTGAGTTGCGCGTTTTATGGACGAAGGTCGATTCACATGGATTGTAGGAGATGGTTCTGTGTGTTGTTTTGGTATGATGCGTGGTACTTGGATGAGTGAGTGGCGTTGTTGGTGGATTACTCAATGACCATGAAGAATGGAGTGCATTTTTTTTTTCCGTGAGCTACGTGTTTTTGAGCAGCCTAAAATACTGTAATTGAGGGCTGCTCTGAGGAGGTGGATGTTGGTTGCGGGGCAGGAGGACAAGCTGATTTGGTGCCCGGATTCAAGGGGTATTTTTTTTACTAAAGAGTTGCTGCATTTGATGACGTCTTTTGGGGTAGAAGAGAGCGATTTTGAAGCTTTTATGGTTTGGAAAATTGACGTGTCACCTAAGGTACAATGTTTTCTTTGGTTTATTCTTCTTAATCGTTTGCCAACTTTATGCTTACTACGAGATTGGGGGTCCGTTTTCTTGATACGTCGCTTGCTTGTGTGTGGTGTGGAGTGGGGAAAATGAATTGAATCACATCTTGTTTTCATGTCCGTTAATGAAGGGTATTTGGGAATTGTTTTTTCAATGGTGGGGGATCGAAGTGGTTCGGCCGAAAATGATACAAGAGTTTATTCGGCAATGTTACGAGGGTGTTTTTAGGGATTTGATGCATAAATGGTGGATCGCAGGGTGTGCGGCGGTGCTATGGTCTATTTGGTTAGCACGAAATGAGGTGATGTTTAATAAGAAAAGGTTTGCGGTGGGAAAAATCACGTTCCTAATTAAACTTCACTCTTTTTATTAGATAAAAGTTTCACATGAAGGTCAATTGGTTAGCGAGGAGGATTGGTGGCTTTGTCCACGTGTGTGCATTCCGTGCGAGATGGAGGGGATCCAGCGAACAACGGTGATCTAGACATTGTTGGCTATTAGCGCAGTGAAGTTTAACATGGATGGGGCAGCCCGTGGCAAGCCGGGGTCTGCGAGTTGCGGTGGAGTACTTAGGGATGGGACTGAGAGGATTTTGGCTATGTTTTCAGGGCCTTTAGGTGTGATGGATTCTAACATGGCGGAAGTATGTGCTATCGCGGCTGCTTTGGATATGTTGTTGGAATTAAATTTAGGGACGCTATCTTCTATTATCATTGAATCTGATTCATGTGTTGCGTTGACATGGGTGTTGCAGTATGGCATGAGGCCATGGAAGTTATGGAATTGGTTCCGTTTGATTGATGAGACATGTCGACACTTACCATGTGTGTGTTTTAATCATGTGTTGCGCGAGGCTAATAGTGTAGCGGATGCTTTAGTGAAAGGTGGGGTGGATCAGGAATCTTGGTGCCGTGTTGTCTATTGAGTTTCTGGTTGTGTTTTTGGTTTTGTTATACACTGTCACGTCGTACTCTCTTCCTCTATTTTAGGTTTAGGGAGATTTTTAATGAGGCGTGTGATGGTGTTGGTTTGTATGATTCTTGCTCAATAAAATCATATTTTTTGGATAAAAAAATAATATTTGTTTATACTTTTTCTTAAGCTTTTGATAAGGCACACACACCTTACATACATAGATGTTCAATCCTGAGTCTTTTATGATTAACATCATCTTCTTTTTTACTGGAAGAACTCGAGTTCTCATATATTATCACTAGAGTCAGGGTGAATGTAGGAGCAGTCACAGGTCAGATTCCCTCTATGTAAATATATAATTATAGTTTTAGTTATTTTTTAAAAAAAAAAATCGTTCATCTCTTTTCTTTCTAACTCTCCAACTATTTTTTTTTTTATTTTCGGCCTATACAAAAATTTACTAATTTATTATAAATATTTTCTTGGTACAAAATGTTCACTCCTCCAGAAATTTCTTTGGGAAGTATTGGGTTTAACTTTGCTAAATTATTAGAATGTTTTGTCTAAATCAAATTGCTTATATCCATAAGATCTATTTTTATCTTAGACGATAATTGAATATAAATAAGAAAAAAATTAATTAGAGTCATATTCTAATTAATAATTGAAAAAAAAAGGGTGAGGTTTATCTTTTACTGTTTAAATTGCTCTAAAATTATTTATGGAGCCGGTTTTCACTAGGATTCTTCATGGTTGCTGAATAGATAAGATTTTATCCCATGAATTTTGATTTAATTCAACATTGATCGTTTGTGATAATTCAAGATAAAAGAAGCTTCATTATCCTTTTTAGATTGCCTTTCTATCCTAGTCAAGTTGAAGCTTCTTACTCCAGGAAACACTTCTCTCTTTATTTACAAATACTTTTCTAATTTGTGAAAGTTTTTTTTTATCGTAAAGAGTATTTTTTATTGAGAGTTAAAGTTACATAAAAATATAAGCTGCGCCTCATTAAAAAAAAGATTTGTAAGGATATATATTGTAAAACATCTCTTGTACGGTTAGGGTTAACTGATTTAAATTGCGTGAACAATTTTGACATTTTGTCATTGTTTATAAAATTGTATAAAAACAATTTAACTAAATATAAATTGTGTCATAAGATTATTTATATTATAAAAGATAACTTCTGTTAGTTGATAATTTAAACAAATTTATAGTCCATGAAATTGTTTAGTCATCTAAAGTCCGAATAAGAAAAAATTTAGTTTAGCTATTAGAGCAAGTTGACTTCTGAATAGGTCATAGATGTGCTTGATCGAATTAAACAACACATTGAACTAAACACAAAATGAATTTATCTCAAATTTAAATTAATTATGAGTAAATGTAGAACTATGTATGTATGAGTTTCATGTTTTTTTTTTGTGAACAAAGAAATAACAAAAAGGCACCTATGGCCTAGCTAATACAATCCTCATGCAAAAGAGAGAAAATTTCATCAGGTGGTGCGAAGAACCGAGACAGGTTAGATCCTCTCTTCAAACCATCTTGGCCATCCAATCAGCTACTTTATTTCCTTCACAAAAAACATGCTCAACCTTGACTTTCCACTGTCGTTGTAACAGTAAAATAACATGCGTGACTAAGGATGACACGAACCTGTTATCTCCAATATTAACTACCAACCGAATAGCTTCCAAACTATCGAATTCCAGAGCAAGACGACGAATATAAATAGACTAGACACTCAATAATCCATTATATATATATATATGCCCCATAACTCTGAATCCAATACCAAACACATGCCCAATTGTTTCGAGAAACCAATCAACCATTTACCTGTTTCATCTCGAACAACACCGCCACACGAAGACATTCCGGAATTACTGTTTCGTGCCCCCATCAACATTGAGTTTACACCACCCTTGCTGTGGCTTCTTCCATCGAACTACCTCCCGGAGAACATGTGTTAATGCTGGCTGCTGCATTCTCGATCCAGCTATAGTTTCACTAAATTCTAGCTGCATGCGCCAACCTAGGAAGCACGGGGACGGTGCGAGGACGACTGGGGGACGTCCTAACTTTATCGGAGACTGTCAAACATATACCAGGGGCGGTCAATGTTTATTGGGGAATTACGTAGGGATATGCCCGAATAAATTTACTTAAAAAGTAGAAAATAAAATCTCCATCTTTGTGAGCAGGGTTTTAAAAGGGTAAAACTTTGATACAGGCTTGTGTAAAACCCTAAAAAATTAAACCATAAACCTTAAACTCTATACACTAAATTCTAAACACTAACCTTAAATTCTAAACCCTACAACCTAAATCCCTAAACCTTAAACCCTAAACTAAAACCCTAACACCTAAAACTAAAAGGCACATATAAACAAAAGTTTATACGGCCTGTATATCAAAGTTTTTTCCATTTTAAAAACTATTAAACTAATCCGAACTTATAAAGCTCAAGGATAATTAAACTAATCTGAAATTCAAAAGTTCAAATTATACACAACTAAACTTAAAAACAATTCAATCAAACTATTCTATTTATAGGTTGCTTTCTCTTCTTGCTTTATGTATCTTAAGGATGTGGGATATTGGAGGTGTATTGCATTTGTAACCTATTTTAACTTGTTTTAACTTTTCACTCAAGCTTTAAATAGGAATGGGTAAATATCCATTTCCGCCATATCATCTTTTAATTTTATTATTTTAATTCTTGATTTTCTCTTAATTTATAATGTAAAGTTAAATTTTCATTCATTTTGTCATTTAATTTCAGTAATCTTCTAATCTAAGAGTTAGAAGTAATTTAAAAATCATTAAAAGTGAATTTAAATAACTATAATTATAATTATTGTTTAATAAAATTATAATTTTAGTCCTTATTGTATTATGAAATTTAATAATTTTTATTGTATATATATATATATTAAAATTTATTTTATATTTGCCGTACCCTTGCCGTATCCGTACCCTGTAATTTTGAAAAATACCGTTTCCTATCCCGTCCTCGTCCCCGTACACGTCTCCATATCCGTATCTGTGCAACTTAGGCGCGAACTGCCGCAACTACTATCATCCACAATGCCTTCGCTACTTTTATGCTTTGATATATAAAAACTATATGTTGTGTTGTGTTGCTTTTCTTTCAACATTAAAAATTAGAGGGTGAAATTATTTTAGGTCAGGTCAGGTCGGTTTTTAATATCAAGAATTCAATTCAGGTTCCGATCATTCATCTGGTGATATACATGTGGATTCTTGAGGTAACCCATTTTTTGTACTATAGATTTCATTTGAGCTGTTTGTTGCAGAGGAATCTAGTGAAGATTCCAAGCTTGAATTCTCAGAAGATGAAAAAACACTCATCATTAGAATGTTTAATTTAGTTGGAGAGGTAGAGCATTGATTTTCAACAACCAGTTGTTTAAATTATTGTTTTTGTTTCGGAAAATTTGAGGTTTTTTTAGCCATAATCAAGTTAACTGGATAATGTAAACTTACAAGACATGTACTTTTGTTCTGTTTTAGTGTGTTTTTTGAGTTTCTCATTATCCACTACGACTAACAGTGCCTCTAAATACATAGAGGCAATCCCCATTTTCAACACCATGCCACCTTAAGCTACAACTCTCACGCATGATCCTTTGCTTGTGTATGAACAAGTAATCGTCTCGGGGAAGGATTTTCCTGCTCAACATCAACTCTCTTAAATCGTTAACGGTGTTGCAATCCTTCATCTCAAACGTAATCGCCGCTGCATTCAGCAGGCTCGAAGACATTTGCACCACTATGTTCAGCTTCCTTGATGATGGATCTTCCCTTAAACGATTCATGGTTTTCAAGAAAACGATGATTTCCGAGGATTCAGATATCCCGTACTCACTCAGGTTCCGGAAATCGTCTACCAATTCCATTCCGGAGAAAAAGAGTAGCATTCTTTTGATCGGTGTGCCGTCGACGATGTGGATTTTTTCTTTTAAGCTGAGAACCGTCTCTGTTGTATCGACTTCCATGGCAATCTGTTTAGCTGAAAATTTCACAATGATTTGCATTTTACTGCAATGGTTAAATGGCGGTGAAAGCGGTTGCACGGTAAGGTCAATTTTGGTACCGTGAGTGACGATCGGGTAATCCTCCATGTCTAATCCGTCAACAAGCTCCCAACCGGATACCGAAAGTGTCTGTGATCCTACTGGAATTCCCAGGATCTGTTCTAACTTCCTTTTGATTGCTAAAACAGGTTCCTGGAAACCGACTTCCATAGCGAATTCTCGTCCCCAGGCAACAATGGTTACTCTCATAGTGCCAAATCCGAGACAAAACAGTGGCAGAAAACTTGTATGCGAGGTCAGATTTCAGGTATTAATCGATGCAAGACATTCTTTTATAGAGTTTTGTTTTAGTTTTCATTTGTTTGTAATTGGAATCATGTAAATTGGATTTTAAATAATAGGAGTGATGGATCACGTTTGATGAGTGAGAAATCATGCAAATTGGCAATTGAACATAACTATTTTTGCAACTTTGGCAGTCAAATATTTGTTCATTCCAATTGCATTTTGCAAGTGATATGAAGCATGAGCGAGTAAGAAGCGATTTTTGTCAAAAATCAGAGAGAATCGGGAAAGGAGCTAGGATCAAGAATCGGGAGAGACAAGAGTCTATTAAGCCTATAAACTCTAAAAATTAAGAGGGGAAAAGACTTTATCTTACTAAAATTTAAATTAAAAAAGACCTAAAATATAATTATACCAAAAAAGTCTGGGAGGACAACAGCCCCCAATTTATTAATGCCTCTGTCCCTAAAGAGAATGATATATATGTTTCCAGAGTTATTTATTTTCTTTAGCATATATGATAGTGCAAAACGCTTGTTATATCGTATGTTGCAACCATAGAAGCAGTGACGAATCCAGAAATATTTTTTAGGATGGATAAAAATCATAAAAAATTAAAGCCAAATATTTGAACTTTAAAAAGTTTTTTTCTTCGCCGGTTGAGTGAAAACGATTGCTACCTAATTAGGCACAACTTTTGTTTTTTTATATCTTAGGTTAAAATGATGAAATGATTTCTTAGTACACGTGCAGATGGAGTTTTCTAGCCGTTAAGGGGCTGCTAGTGTCACGGTCTGCAGCCCGCAGGCGAGACTCGAGAGCAGTACGGTAGTTGCCATAAATGCAATCCGCACGGCAAGAGTGTTTCAGTACCGTCTCAAAGTGTTTTCGACATGTTTGGAGGTTTAAGGCCGAGTTCGGAGTCTGGATTATCATGCCAATCGGAAGGGAAATGCATGAGCTCAAACAAATAATAGTACAAAGTGAGGGTTGGAATCTTGTAATAATCAAACTGCGGCGGCTCTTAACAGCTGTGTTTGTGGTTGTAGGCTTTCGATTAAACTATGAACCAACCAATATTGTCATGGCCTGGTGGTTGAGACTTGGGATGGAATCTCATCATCGATTATGCTCAACTCCTTTTCGTTTTACGTTTTGTTTTCGTATCTTATTTTCTAAAATGAGTTTTTGCATTAGATTAATCTTGCAGTCACTCTACTAATGGTTCTGAAATCATCAACAAATTGTTAGAAAAAGAGATCGAACCATCGAGACCGTCAACGTTTCTTTATCAAAGTCGTACGTTTTGAAGGTTGCTACACGAACGTCAAAATACTATAAAAGTAAATGAGAATCGTGTCATAAGACAAACGAAAAATGTATCATGTAGCAAGGGAAAATTATGTCACAAAGACAAACGAAACAAAACACAATAAAATATGTGAAAATAAAAAATCTAACATCAAAAAAATTTATTGAAAAAAAAATAAAAAAGATAACTAACTATCGACAAACAACTAACACATAACTAGTATCATCTCTGACAATATGTATATATATATATAAAGAGAGAGCGATGGTGAGAGAGGAAAAAGAACGACTATCCTAAATAAGGTCTTGGTAAATCGTATGTTAGCTCGGGTAGAAAATTTTTAAAAAATATATTTTCTTTAAATAATAATTAATATTATTATGATGAAACATTTCATGATTTTATATAATATTTAAATAAAAAATAAATAAAAACTATTTACCTAACCAACTAGTTGGTCGGGTGGGACAAGACACTAGATCTCTTAAGCAAGATCAGGGGTTTAAGTATGGCATTGTGAATGGAGAAAATTTGATTGAGAGGGTCGTCCCCATAACGGGCCTCTGCAGTACCCAATCCAAATTAATCAACGAATGGGTCATACACAAGTGGTTAAACAAAAGGGTAAACTACATCAGATTCTACTAAACTATTACAATTTGACTCGAAAATGTCATTGAACTTCAAAAATATTCAAATCTAACACTGAACTTCACTTTTTGACTCGTTTATGCCACTTCGTTGTTAACTCTTAACAGGATGTTAACTCAAAACAACATCATTTTGATGAGGTTGTTTCGAAACCTAATCTAGCCCAAAACAACGTCGTTTTGCTAGAGGAAAAATAATAAAAAAATAAACTTCAAGGGATTTGAACCAAGGACATACAGATGCAAAGGCTAAGCATTAACTACTAAAACAACACAATATTGTGTAATGTTTTACCACAAATAATATATGTCAAACTACTTGGGATTAATTCAAATTATTTTGTGAAATAAATAATACTATAAATAATATTAATATATTATTTATATATATATATCAATATATAAATAAAATTATATTGTTTTTATTTCATATATATTATTTATAATATAAATATAGTATTTTTTAAAAAAAATATTGATAAAATAATATATTTATATTATAAATAATATATAAAAACTATAAAATTTAGGGTTTAAGGTTTGAGATTTGAGGTTGTGAGTTTATGAGTTCGATTTATGTTTTATGGTTTTTTTACATTATTTATAATATAAATATATTATTTTATATTATGTTTTATGGTTTTTCTAAATATAATATATTTATATTATAAATAATATATTTTTGCTTTTATATATTGATATATATATATATAATATTATTTATATATTAATATTATTTATAGTATTATTTATTTCATAAAATAATTTGAATTAATCTCAAGTAGTTTGACATATAAAATATTTGTGGTAAAACTTTACATAATATTATGTTGGTTTAGTGGTTAAGGCTTGTTAGTACTTATAAACACCTACAGACACGTGTCGAAACCAGAATGAATAAGACTATGAACAATGAAGAATAAGGGACATCCGGTGATGAGCGTAACAACGCACGTGAACCACAACGCACAGGGTCACCTGCGAACTGTGCGATATCCTCCGCAATATGTGGCGAATAGACAAGACTACAAGCAATATCGCGCCTCATCCGACGGTCACGTGACTACTCATGCCCGCTACAGATCACGAAGAGAATCTAAGACGTCAAGTCATAGCCAGTCTAATCAACGCGCCACGACAACCCTATCATGACACATGTCCAAGTAGTATAAAACTGGGCCTGCAACAAGAAGAGTATGACATATAGACCACCTCAGATACCATTACCCACGAACAATAAAGAAAAACACACAAGCTTCGACCTAGAATGACCGTCTCGACTACCATCGAACCAGCATCTCTGGTCTATGTCTATTTTGACAATCAACAATTGGTGCGGAGAGCATGGACCCTTCACTTTTCAGTCTGACTCTCAATAAGCAACGTAGAGTGACCCTAGCAGAAGTAAGTCATGGAAGAATGTATAAAGGAGGGAAAAAGCTAGAAAGAAGCAAAAGAAGAAACCTCCTCTTTTTTAGGACAGAAGCAACCAGCTAGCCAACATGTAGAGCAAACTGGAAATCATGGAAAAATATACCCATACCCGCACTAAAGTAGCTTAGACAACAACAAGAATATATTAGAGGACGAATACAACATTTGGTAGAAGAGTACAGCTAGAAGGCTGTGGAGAAATTCAGGACCATTGCAACTAGAATGACTGAGAAAGATTGTGCGTATGCAATGAAAATCAACCAAAGAGCCATGACAGAGAGCCCCTTAGGTGATTCAGCTAAAAGCATGCAAAATTTGGAGCCCGTAAACCCCAACGGAGGGAAAAAGCCTACTATCCTGTAGAAGTGGAGGATAATCGTAAAAATATTAGAGGACGAATGTAACATTTGGTAGAAGAGCACAACGAGAAGGCTGTGGAGAAATTCGGGACCATTGCAACCAGAACGACTGAGAAGGAATGCACGTATGCAACGAAAATCAACCAGGGAGCCATGACAGAGAGCCCCTTAGGTGATTCAACTGAAAGCATGCAAAATTCAGAGCCCGTAATGTAATATCCCAATTTTTGGACTAGTGACCCAATTATAATTTTTGAAAGTTTAGGGGCCAAGAGTGGCATTTCCGTGTTACTCGGATTTTTGTACGAAGCTTGTATTATTAGAATTTTTGGATCGAATGAAATTGTTAAGCGTGCTCAAACCAGAGTAGTACAAGGATGGGTGACCTAATGGGAATGTCCCATATTTAATATTTTGACTGATAAAAAGGATTTATTTCAAGTCAATAATATTCAAAATGGATTTTGGAGATAAGATTTCTAAGATGAATGTATCCGATAAAATTTCCCGGAAATTATCGGTATATCGGATCGAACTGAAATTTTAAAGACAGTTCTAAGAAATTATGGAAAACTCATAAAATATTATTTTATGAGTATTTTATTACATTTGGTTGGATTCTAACTATATTTAGTTAGATGGTGATGGAATGGCAATTTTCAAGACTTGTTGTAAATAAAGTCTAGTTGGAGGGAAAATTCGACATTTGCCATGGATTGCATTTTTGAAATATTTTGAAACTTTGAGGGCAATTTCGGAAGAAGATTTACACATGGATTAAATCTTAGCCATTGATTTTTATGAGATTGAATCATGGCCATTATAATAAAAGGACAATATAGTAATTTCACTAATTAAATGAATTTAAAATTCATTTAATTAGACACATGGATTAAATAGGTAAAAGATGAGAACAAATCATTTTATCCCTCAAAGGAGCTGTTCGAATTCTGGAAAAAAAAAAGGAGGAAGAAGAAGTTCAAACTTTCAAGCCAATTTTGAAGAAAATCAGTTCAAACTTTCAAGCCAATTTGTTTAAGGTAAATTGTTCTACACTTGATTCTCTTCAATTTGATAGTATTTTTGCATGATAAAGGTCAAGTATGAGTTATGTTATGGATGAAAATTGGTTGTAGAAATTGAAATTGATGATGGAATTAGACTAGTAGATAGTTGAATTGATGATTTAAACATGGAATTAAGGTTGAAATTGGATAAATTCCGTGTTAGAGATTATAAACCCTAACCTTAAAATTTGGGGGGTTTGGTTAAGAAGTTAAATTAAGGATAAAATTGATTGAATTATGAAGTTAGGAGACCTACTTTGATGATATGTTGAATAATTTCCCAAGTTGTAAGTTTAGGGACCATTTTGAAATTTTGGAAAAATTATGGAAATTATTGTAAATTTTATTTTAGCATTGGTAGCATGGAATTATGGTGAAAATAGCTTGAATAGGTGATTAGGGACCAAAATGAAAAATTTTGGAAATTCAAGGACTAATTCATCAATTTAGTAAAAGTTAGGGATTGGTCTTGAATTTATGGAAAATTGATAGAATTGAAGATTTAAGCATGTTATGAAAGTTGAAGGATTGAAATGTTAAGAAAGGAATCAAGATGGACCAAATTCAAAATAAAGAATTGGTGAAGGACTAAAGTGAATAAGTTTGGAAGTTAAAGGAAAAATTTATAAGGATGTTAGAATTAAGTGAAAGGTTAAATTGTACATTAACTTAATGTACAAAAGGAATGTAGTGACCAAAATGTCACTTTTATAAGTTTGGGGACTAAAAAGGAAATAGTTCAAAATAAGAAATTAATTATGGAAATTGTTCAAAAATGGGTTTGAACAATTATTTAATGTCCAAATTAGTCACTAAAGACTTAGGGACTAATTCGGCAATTTGCAAAGTATTTGGAAAATTTTTCAAAAAAAATTATATTCGAAGTCATGCTCAAGAATTAAATTAGCAGTATTAGATTTAAATCGAACACAAGAATGGTGATGTATATGGCGATTGGTTTATACAGTTTCAAAAGAAAACGAAGGAGGACCAAGTGACAAAAAGATGGATAAGAAAACCGAATAAGCTTAGTGAGGCTGCAGTTGCTCTAAAACAGGTGAGTGCATTTACATGTTTAAATTATAAATAGGAAGACTATTGAATAGTCAACCTTATCAATAAATAGTGTTACATGATATACATGTATGCTGATCTATGTTGCCATGAATATATTTGTATATGATGAAACATGTGATATGAATAATTATTTATATGATTGATTATGATAATGGATTGATAATAAGAAATGCCCAAGTATTATGTATGAGAGTCTACGGTATAGTTGGCATGCCATAGAGTCCTTAGCAGCTACACCTTCATGTTCATGTTATCAAAAAGGATATTGTGACTAAATGATTGTATCACATGTACCCTAGGGATCCACGCCCACTGTGCCCGAGTGCACTGTCGAGGTACTTCATGTTATGGGAAGCAAAGAGCATCCTCGAGTTCGTACTCATCTTCACGTTCACGTTAGACACTACGGTGTCTTATCAAGATGACTCGCATACCTCGGTCTCATATAGTGTACTTTGGGCAATGATAAATGAATCATGTCATGTTTATGAACGATATCACGTATATGAATCATGTCAAGTATGCAAATCATGTCAAGCAAATGAAATATGTCACGTATAAGAATCATGTTATATAAATGGATCATGCCATGAATATGAATCATGCTACGTAAGTGAATCATGTCTTGTATGTGTACCATGTTGCTTATGAGAATTATACCATGTATGTGAATTATGTTATGTATGCAAACATACCATGTATATGACTTACTTTATGATGATAGGGTATTGGAACCATGAGTAAGTTAGGAACTTATGACATGTACATGAAAATCTAGTGACTATAGAAAACCTTGATAGTACTATCCTATCTTATATAGAGAATTTGATATGATATCATATCATATGGTAAATATTATTTCACTTTATGTTTGTTAAATGAAACTATGCCTCACTAAGTTCGTACTTAGCGTGTGTTTATTTAACACGTAGGTTCTCCGAAGTAAAGTACCGAGAATGAGCAGTATTTTGCTAGATCAAGTTACAGTAGTAGTTCACGGTATGTACATTTTACGTTATAATTTTGATGTCTAGTGGGCATGTACTCGAATGTATGTAAGATTGAAAGTATAACTGTTTTGTAAACTTAAGTTTATAACATGCTTATGTATTACTACAAACGTATGAACTTAGAATATGGTTTACTATAAATGATTATGATTTATGACATGATTAAATATTGTTTAACCCTAATCGTGTAATAAATTTTAAAATCAAGAAAAGGGTCTAGACAGGGTATCTAGTTTTCACTCTGAATAATATTTTTATTTTGAAAACATATTTATAAATTTTATAAAATAACTCAGGGTCGAAACTAGCTGCTATAGGCTGATGTAGTTTTCAATTCAAATCGAAAAGGGTTAAACTACAAGATGAAAAAAAATCCAAGTCAGGTTTTCTAAATAATTCAGTAACATCTTTAATGTATATTCAGTCTACGAGTATACGCTAAGGGTGTTACATTTATTGGTATCAGAGCTATAGGTTTAGTCGATTCTGGAGATTAAACCAAGTCAAAAGTGATTTGTTATTAAATACATGCCTCTAGGATGTCAATATTTTTGATGTACTATCGGTGTAACTTGATTTTGCTCCTTATATATATGAATAGGTTATCGTAGTATACGATAATGTCAAGTACTTCTGGGTCACGTCAAGCAAGAGAGCATCAGGATTAAGAGGAGGTACAAAGTGGGAGCAATGATGTTCAGCAGGCTCCACCTCCCGCTCTTGCCCCAGCAGACCCATCGGTACAACAAAGAGCTCCGACACAAGAATATGGGGAATTAGTACAAGCTCTTGAAGCTATGGTAAATAGACTTCAGCCCTCAGCACCGGTACCAGCTCCGGCACCCGTGCCAGTTAGAGAGCATCCATAGCAAAAGAACTTAAAAAGCTCGGAGCCCCAGAATTTCACAGAGAATGTGGATCGATGGCGGCCGACGTATGGTTAAACGATGTTAATATTTTAATGGATGGGCTTAGGTGCACCAATGCAGAGAAGTTGGAAGGAGCTGTTTCCTTATTGAGAGGATATGCTCGTATCTCGTGGTCCAATGCCACGGTTTTAGTACCTGGTGCTAAAGTAAATTAGACATTTTTCCAAGAGGTATTTGAAGCTAAGTATATTGGGGAATAGTTAAAAAGAGAAATATTGTAGCAGTTTCTAGGTCTTAAACAAGAAACTCGTACAGTTTATGAGTACGAGTTAGATTTTAATAGACTGAGTCAGTATGCAGCTGAGTTGATGCTGACTGAAAAGTCTAGATGTGATTGGTTTATTGAAAAGTTGCACCCAAGGCCCAAGGAGATTTTATTGGGCATGAATTTGTCAAACTTCCAAGAAGCTGTGAATAGAGCGAAGGCTATGGAAAGAGCTTATATGGAGCGAGTCAAAGCTCAGCCTTCTCGAGCTTCCAAGAGGTCTGGTGAAACTTTTACCTCGACACAATCTAAACGAGGTAAAGGTAATCGATTTCAGGGTAGAAATGAGTCATGATTCACTAGAAAGAATCCATCATCAAAGAAATGGCAAAGTGCTCAGACGTCAACTGCCGGATCGGGCAGGCCTACGATTTCAGAGTGTGAAACTTATGGAAAATGACATTTAGAAGTTTGCCGAGTGGGTTCAGTAGTTTGCTACAGATGTGGTAGCACTGAACACTTTATCAGAGATTGTCCAGATGAGCAGGCAAAGAAATCGAACCAGTCTGAAAGATCTGTAGCTGCTTATCCCCGAGGTCGAGGTGGTGGACAACACAGGACATCGACTCAGAGAGCCTCTAAAGTGGCATCAAATAGAGAATTCAGGACTCCAGCTCGAGTGTACAACATTCGCACTGATGAAGAAAAGCATAACCCAGACATTATTGCAGGTACACTCCGACTTTTGGGTGAACCAGTATTTACTTTAATTGATCCGGGTTTGACCCATTCATACATTAGTACTAAAATAGTAGAACAAAAAAAGATTCCTATGGAGAAAATATCTAGCGATGTGATTGCTAATAATCCTCTTGGACATAGTGTACGAGTAATTAGAATATGTAAGAACTGTCATCTAGAAATTCAAAGGATTAAGTTTTCGGCGAACTTAATGGAACTTCCAGTCCATGAATTTAAAGTCATTCTTGGAATGGATTGGTTATCTGCGTATGATGCATATGTAAAATTTAAGAAGAAAAGGTTGATACTTCAGGGACCTAATGGTTCTGAAGTAATCTTTGTAGGAGAAAGAACTAACTATTTAGAGTCAGTAATCTCTACAACAACAGCTCAAAGGCTGTTATGTAATGGATGTGAAGCATGTTTGGTTTATGTGGTGGATAATCAAAAGTCTTCTAAGAAGATTGAAGACATCCCGACTGTAAAGGAATTTTCTGATGTATTTTCGGATGAACTACCAGGGTTACCTCCAGAAAGGGAAATATAGTTTGGGATTGATGTTTATCTCGGAACTAAGCAGTATCGATGGCACCATATAGAATGGCGCCCACGGAGTTAAGGGAACTAAAGGCTCAATTACAAGAATTGTTAGACCGGGGTTACATTCGACCGAGTGTATCACCCTGGAGAGCCCCAGTGTTATTTGTAAAGAAGAATGATGGCTCCCTACGATTATGTATAAATTACCGGTAGTTAAATAAAGTAACCATTAAGAACAAGTATCCACTACCAAGGATTGAAGATTTATTTGACCAACTTAGAGGTACAACGGTGTTCTCGAAGATAGATCTTCGATCGGGGCATTATCAGCTCAAATTTAAAGAAGAAGAAGTACCAAAGACAACATTCAGGACTCGTTATAGACATTACGAGTTTTTGGTAATGCTGTTTGGTCTTACGAATACCCCTGCTGCATTTATAGACCTGATGAATAGGGTATTCCAACCCTATTTGGATCAATTTGTTGTGGTCTTCATAGATGATATTTTGGTCTATTCGAAGACCGAAGCTGAACATGACTACCATCTTCGAGTGGTACTGCAAACCTTAAAAGATAAACAACTTTATGCCAAGTTTACCAAATGTGAATTCTGGTTGTCGGAAGTAACTTTTCTTGGACATGTAGTGTCATCAGAAGGAATAAGAGTGGATCCCAAGAAAATACAAGCTATTCTTGAATGTGAAGCGCCAAAAAAAATATGAAGTTCAGAGTTTCTTGGGATTTGCTGGATATTAAATGCGTTTTGTGCAAAATTTTTCCATCATTGCTATGCCTCTTTCCCAGCTATTATGAAAGGGTATTCCATTTGTATGGACAGAGAGGTACCAGGAAAGTTTCAAAAGATTAAAGAAAGTCCCGACTAAAGCACCAGCTATAATTCAACCAAAACCAGGAAAGGAATATACTTTGTACAATGATGCATCTCATTGTGGTTTGGGTTGCGTACTGATGCAAGAAGGCTGTGTGGTAGCTTATGCATCAAGGCAACTCAAAACTCATGAAAAGAACTATCCAACACATGATTTGGAAATAACAACTGTGATTTTTGCTTTGAAAATCTGGCAACATTATTTTATGGTGAAAGGTGTAACATTTATATGGATCATAAGAGTTTAAAGTATCTAATGATGCAAAAGGATTTGAATCTGCGTCAACAAAAGTGGGTTAAACTTTTAAAGGATTATAATGTGGTTATTGATTACCAACCTGGAAAAGCTAATGTAGTTGCAGATGCTCTTAGTGGGAAGACATTTTCTGCTTTGCGCATGATGAATGCACAATTGTCATTGGAACGAGATGGTTCCTTGATAGCAGAATTTCAATTGAAGCCAAATTTATTGGATCGAATCAAGGATTTGCAGACTACAGATAAAGAATGTCTCGAAAGGAGAAGATAAGCTAAAAATGGGGAAACACAAGATTACGAGATCAAGCCTAATGGTTGTCTATATTATAGAGGTAAAGTATACATTTCTGATGATGGAATCTGAAGAAAGAGATTTTAACAGAGGCCCATTATAGTCTATTAACTATGCACCCATGAATTAGCAAGATGTATCAAGATTTGAAGACTCGATACTGGTGGCCAGGTATGAAAAGAGTGATCTCAGAATTCATGGCAAAGTGCTTAACATGTCAACAAGTAAAAGCTGAGCATCAAGTACCTTTTGGATTGCTCCAGTCTATCTCTATTCCTCATGGAAATAGGAGAGAGTAACAATGAATTTTATATCTGGATTACCAACCACACCAAGTAAAAAGGATTCAATATGGGTCATTGTTGATCGCTTAACAAAGTCTGCTCATTTTATCTCAGTTCGAATGGATTATTCACTGGATAAATATGTAGAACTTTATGTTCGAGAGATAGTACGACTACATGGTGTTCTAGTATGAAAAGTATCAAACAGAGACCCAAGGTTTACTTCGAGATTTTGGGGTGCGTTACATGAAGCGTTGGGTACTAAATTAAATTTTAGTACAGCTTTTCATCCGCAAACAGATGGACAGTCTGAAAGAGTCATACAGATTTTGGAAGACATGTTACGGGCTTGTGTGATTGAGTTTGCGAGATCATGGGAAAAGTACTTGCCTTTAGCTGAATTTTCTTATAATAATAGTTATCAAGAAAGTATTAAGATGGCACCTTTTGAAGCATTATATGGAAGAAAGTGTTGAGCTCCTCTTAATTGATTCGAATTGCAAGATCAAAAATGTTCAGAATAACTCAAACATTGGATGAGTTGACTTAACAAAAGCCGTGGAAGATAAGGTAAGAGTTATTCAGCATAATCTCAAGGCCGAAACAGACAAAAAGCTTATGCGGATAAGAAAGGAAAGGATATTAAATACGAGGTTGGAGAAAAAATGTTCTTAAAGGTTTCTCCTTGGAAGAAAATAATACATTTCGGGCGGAAAGAAAAACTTAGTCCTAGATTTATTGGGCCATACGAGATTTTGAAGAGAGTTGGACTAGTGGCTTACCAATTGGCATTACCTCCGGATATGAGTAAGATTCATGATGTGTTTCACGTGTCTATGCTTTGGAGGTATCGATCAGATCCTTCACATGTAATTTCTCCTAAGAAAATTGAGCTGCAACTAGATCTGACTTATGAAGAAGAACCAGTGAAAATCTTAGCATATGTAGTTAAAGAATTAGGAAATAAGAATATTCCACTGGTTAAAGTTCTTTAGATGAACGATAAAGTTGAAGAAGATACTTGGGAAACCAAAGAAATAATGAAAAAACAGTATCCAAAATTGTTTGAAAGGAATGTACATTGAAAATTCAGGGATGAATTTTCTTAAGGGGGGAGGAATTGTAATATCTTAATTTTTGGACTAGTGGCCAAATTGTAATTTTTGAAAGTTTGGGGGTTAAAGTGTAAACTTTGGAAAAGTTCAGGGGCCAAAGTGTAATTTCCAAAAGTTATGTAAGTTAACCCTGTAAATAAATAGTTCACCCCCAAGAGTGGCATTTTCGTGTTACTTGGGTTTTTCGTACGAGGCTTGTATTATTAGAATTTTTGGATCGAATGAAATTGTTAAGCGTGCTCAAACTAGAGTAGTACAAGGATGAGTGGCCTAATAGGAAGGTCTCATATTTAATATTTTGACTGATAAAAATGATTTATTTTAAGTCAATAATATTTGAAATGGATTTTGGAGATAAGATTTCTAAGAGGAAATGTTTCCGATAAAATTTCCCGAAAATTATCGGTATATCGGATCGAACTGAAATTTTAAAGACAGTTCCAAGAAATTATGGAAAACTCATAAAATATTATTTTATGAGTATTTTATTACATTTGGTTGGATTCTAACTATATTTAGTTAGATGGTGATGGAATGACAATTTTCAAGACTTGTTGTAAATAAAGTCTAATTGGAGGGCAAATTAGACATTTTCCATGGATGTCATTTTTGAAATATTTTGAAACTTTGAGGGAAATTTTGGAAGAATATTTACACATGGATTAAATCTTAGCCATTGATTTTTATTAGATTGAATCATAGCCATTATAATAAAAGGACAAGATAGTAATTTCACTAATTAAATGAATTTAAAATTCATTTAATTAGACACATGGATTAAATAGGTAAAAGATGAGGAAAAAATCATTTTATCCCTCAAAAGAGCTGTTCGAATTATGGAAAAAAGGAGCAAGAAGAAGTTCAAACTTTTCACGCCAATTTTGAAGAAAATCAAGACTAGTTTCAAGCAAATTTGTTTAAGGTAAATTGTTCTACACTTGATTCTCTTCAATTTGATAGTATTTTTGCATGATAAAGGTCAAGTATGAGTTATGTTATGGATGAAAATTGGTTGTAGAAATTGAAGTTGATGATGGAATTAGACTAGTAGATAGTTGAATTGATGATTTAAACATGGAATTACGGTTGAAATTGGATAAATTCCATGTTAGAGATTATAAACCCTAACCTTAAAATTTGGGGGTTTTGGTTAGGAAGTTATATTAAGGATGAAATTGATTGACTTATGATGTTAGGAGACCTACTTTGATGATATGTTGAATAATTTCCCAAGTTGTAAGTTTATGGACCATTTTGAAATTTTGGAAAAATTAGGGGAAATTATTGTAAATTTTATTTTAGCACTGGATTCATGAAATTATGGTGAAAATAGCTTGATTAGGTGACTAGGGACCAAAATGAACATTTTTGGAAATTCAAGGACCAATTTAGTAATTTAGTAAAAGTTAGGGATTGGTCTTGAATTTATGGAAAATTGATAGAATTGAAGATTTAAGCATGTTATGAAAGTTGAAGGACTGAAATGTTAAGAAAGGAATCAAGCGGGACCAAATTCGAAATAAAGAATTGGTGAAGGACTAAAGTGAATAAGTTTGGAAGTTAAAGGAAAAATGTATAAGGATGTTAGAATTAAGTGAAAGGTTAAATTGTACATTAATTTAAAGTACAAAAGCAATATAGTGACCAAAATGTCACTTTTATAAGTTTGGGGTCTAAAAAGGAAATAGTTCAAAATAAGAAATTAATTATGGAAATTGTTCACAAATGGGTTTGAACAATTGTTTAATGTCCAAATTAGTCACTAAAGACCTAGGGACTAATTTGGCAATTTGCAAAGTATTTGGAAAAATTTTCAAAAAATTTTATATTCGAATAGTCATGCTCAAGAATTAAATTAGCAGTATTAGATTTAAATCGAACACAAGAATGGTGATGTATATGTCGATTGGTTTATACAGTTTCAAAAGAAAACGAAGAAAGACCAAGTGACAAAAAGAAGGATAAGAAAACCGAATAAGCTTAGTGATGTTGCAGTTGCTCTAAAACAGGTGAGTGCATTTACATGTTTAAATTATAAATAGGAAGACTAGCGAATAGTCAACCTTATCATTAAATAGTGTTACATGATATACATGTATGCTGATCTATGTTGCCACGAATATATTTATATATGATGAAACATGTGATATGAATGATTATTTATATGATTGATTATGATAATGGATTGATAATAAAAAATGCCCAAGTATTATGTATGAAAGTCCACGGTATAGTTGGCATGCCATAGAGTCCTTAGCAGCTGCACCTTCATGTTCATGTTATCAAAAAGGATATTATGACAAAATGATTGTGTCACATGCACCCTGGGGATCCACGCCCACTGTGCCCGAGTACACTGTCGAGGTGCTTCATGTTATGGGGAGTAAAGAGCGTCCCCGAGTACTTACTCATCTTCACGTTCACATTAGACACTACGGTGTCATATCAAGATGACTCGCATACCTCGGTCTCATATAGTGTACTTTGGGCAATGATAAATGGATCATGTCAAGTATATGAAATATGTTATGTAATTAAATCATATCATGTTTATGAACGATATCATATATATGAATCATGTCAAGTATGCAAATCATGTCAAGCAAATGAAATATGTCACATATAAGAATCATGTTATATAAATGGATCATGCCATGAATATGAATTATGCTACGTATGTGAATCATGTCTTGTATGTGTACCATGTTGCTTATGAGAATTATACCATGTATGTGAATTATGTTATGTATGCAAACATACCATGTATATGACTTACTTTATGATGATAGAGTATTGGAACCATGAGTAAGTTAGGAACCTATGACATGTACATGAAAATCTAGTGACTATGGAAAACCTTGATAGTACTATCCTATCTTAGATAGAGAATTTGATATCATGTCATATGATAAATATTATTTCACTTTATGTTTGTTAAATGAAACTATGCCTCACTAAGTTCGTACTTAGTGTGTGTTTATTTCACACGTAGGTTGTCTGAAGTAAAGTAGCGAGAATGAGCAGTATTTTGTTAGATCAAGTTACAGTAGTAGTTCACGGTATGTACATTTTACGTTATAATTTTGATGTCTAGTGGGCATGTACTCGAATGTATGTAAGGTTGAAAGTATAATTGTTTTGTAAACTTAAGTTTATAACATGCTTATGTATTACTACGAACGTATGAACTTAGAATATTTTTTTACTATAAATGATTATGATTTATGACATGATTAAATATTATTTAACCCTAATCGTGTAATAAATTTTAAAATCAAAAAAGGGTCTAGGCAGGGTATCTAGTTTTCACTCTGAATAATATTTTTATTTTGAAAACATATTTATAAATTTTATAAAATAACTCAAGGTCGAAACTAGCTGGTATAAGCTGATTTAGTTTTCAATTCAAATCGAAAAGGGTTAAACTACAAGATGAAAAAAAATTCAAGTCAAGTTTTCTAAATAATCCAGTAACATCTTTAATGTATATTCAATCTACGAGTATACGCTAAGGGTGTTACACGTAAACCCCAACCGGAGGGAGAAAGCCTACTATCTTGTAGAAGTGGAGGAGAATCGAGAAAATAAGAAGATAATTACAGCGTTACTTAGAAATGGAAAGCGAGGAACTCAAGTAAAAAAGGACCCATCGTTACTGTAACGACCCATCTTTTAAAGTCTCTAAAAATATAGTTTTAAAAACAAGGTATTAAAGTGTTTTTAGTGGATTTTTGTTTTGAATTTTTTTGGTTATTTTTTGAAATTTTTAGGGATGTTTTTGAAAAGTTTTGAAAATTATGAAAAAATGGGATTTTTGGAGATTTGATTTAAAAATGGTGTTTTTTTGTTTAGAAACGAAGAGTTGGAGTCGCCATCGGCCACTAAGGTAGGCCGGGCACCATAAAACTAGAGATTCTTTAAAATATGGGTTCAGGAGTTGGTTACGTGTGAGAAAGGATTAGCACCCCCATCACGCCCGAAAACCAGTACCAAAACAGACGTTTCTTTTGATCGATGGAAACTATTGAAATTCAAAATTGAATTTAATTAAGTTCTTAATCGAATACAAACCTTAATTGAACGGGCTTAATAAAATTAGCGGGTTCGAATTAACTATATGTTTAATTTATAAGGCTAACTGTACATCGGACTGTAGATTAAACCTACATTGAATAAGCCCGACTACCATGTTAATTTACAGTTCGACTCAAGTACGTCACCTTTATGCTTGATGCAAATAATTAATAATGATGTCATGAGTTATCAAAATTTTATTTCAAATTAAGGTTTACCTACAGACGATAAGAATTAATTCGAATATTTAGTCAACATCCAATGAACCATGACTGTTACGACACAAATACCAGAATTAATAAATACCTCATTTTTAGGAATTAAATTTGATTAATTAATAATGTAAAATTAAATAAGTTAGAGGTCAAATGAATGACAAAATGAATGTATGTCACAAAAATTAACAAATAAAGTAAATAAATGCGTAAAATAAATGCGAACAAGATAAAATAAATACGAAAATTAAAGAATTTGGAAAAGGAACCGGATAGAATATAAAAAAATTCGAAAAAGGGTCCGGATTGAATATAAAAGAAAATGTAAAGATTAAATAACAAAAACTTAAATGCAAAAAAGTGAAGTGCGAGAAATTAAATACGAGAAAGTAAATTGCGGAAAGATAAATACGATAAATTGAATTGCATAAATTAAAAGTTAGAATTTAGAAATTAGTGGGTTAAATGGCTACACTAAACGGGCCGTTATAATACGGGTCATTCTCCGTTTCGGATCAACGTAAGGCCGATTCGAACGTAAAATATAAATAAACAGAATATAAACAATAATTTAAAATAAATAATATTATAATATATACTTTATTATAAATATATGATATAGTCATGATAAATATATATATATTTATATATATATTGCTATATATATGTATGTGGAAGTGAAAAGACAAAGCCGGCACTTTGAAATTGAAATAAATAAAAAATAAAAAGAAAGGGAAAGGACAGCATCTTGACATTAACAAAAAAATAATGAAAATTAAAAGCCTTTAATGAGTTTAAAAGAATTAAAAAAAAGAGATTATCATTTGATTTCAATAAATAATAAGAGTAAGAGAGCAAAGCAGTCGACTCATTTGGGTAAAAACAAAAGCAAAAGCTAAAATAAGATTCTTTCCCACTGTTTCAAAATGAGACTAAACCCTAACCATGGCGGTTCGTCGGTGACTATTTCTTACCGGCCGATTCGGCGTCTAAATATATCGGTGTTCGGCGCCCGCCTTACTCGGACGACCAGGTAACTTTGAAAACCCTCTCTTTTGACTTTATTTTTTGTTTTGATTTTGATTTAAAATCTAGACTTTGGGTTTTATATAAAAAAGAAGATTTTGGTTATAAAATAAAAAAGCCACTTCGATTTCTTTTTTAAAAAATCAGATCTATATTCTTTTAAAGCCCGCTTTTGATTTTGATTTTGGTTTCTAAGATTGATGAAAAAAGCTCTTTTTTGTGAAAACTGTTTTAGATCCAAGGAATAAACCTTTTTTATATTCGAAATGAAAAACAGTAAGTAGAAGATACCTTTCAAAACTTTTTTTTTGTATTGATCCGTAAAAAATCCCCGTTTACAATGGTTGAATCTGGTTTTATAACCAGGTTTACAGAATTTAAAGAAATAGATAAATAAAAAGGACCCTAAAATTCTATTGGTTCCTGCCATTTGTGTTTATTGTTTCCTTGTCCTTTTTTGCAGGTTGCAGAACTAAAGATGGGGGACTAGTTTAGGTTACACGGGTCGGGTAAAGCGGGTTAGGGTAGTTGGGTTAGTTTGGGTTATCGGGTTAGGCAGAATGGATATTGGGCTGGTTAAATTGGGCTAATATTTGTAAGTGGGTTGGAGTTTGTAATTATAATTGGACATTGGAATTTTTTTTGACTGTTTGGTTTTAAATTGTTTTGGATTATTATTATTTTTTGGTAGGACAAAAATGGTTATAGCTGTCCCTCTTTCCTCATTGTTGTGAAGTAGTAATAGAGCAAAGATTAAAAGAATTATTTTTGTTCGGTCAAGCTGGAACACCGCTTTCTGGCACACCACCTCTTTTAACTCTAACTGACCCCCCTTCCAACTCTCGAAGAAATAGAACTCATTTGTTGATCCGCTACATTACCGACGGAGAGTCAAGATCTAGTCAATTAATTTAATTCGTCAATTTTGGAAGAAAAACCTAAAAGAGTAAAAAGAAGTTGTTTCGGACTAAGTGTCCACTTATTTTATTTAGAACTGTGAAATTAAAAGAGACAGGGTAAAAAGATGTTTGAATATGGGTGATCTTGCTATGCCACTGACGACGAGACAAGATTGGGAGATTAGATCAGGTCAAGTTACGACTTTGACGAAGAGGCATGATCTGGTGATTAGATTGTGATCAAGTTACAACTCTGACGAAGATGCATGATTTGAGAAGTTAGAGGCGATCAAGCAACGACTCTGATGAAGAGGCATGATCTGAGTTAGTGACGATCAAGCTACAATTCTAACGAAAAGGCATGATCTTGAGTTAAGTGCGATCAAGCTATGACTCTGACGAAGAGGTATGATATGTATTATTAGTGATGATTAAACTACAACTCTGACGAATAGGTATGATTTAAAAAGTTTACGATCAAGCTACGACTCTGACGAAGAGACATGATTGGAAGGGAGATTTTGATCCTTTACACCACGGACGATGAGTCAGGATTTGAAGATGGGTTTGATCAAACTACAACTTTGACGAAGAGGCATGATTTGAAAGATAGGTTGATTCGCTACACCACTGACGATAAGGCAAGATTTGAAGAGAAATGTTTGATTCGCTACACCACCGACGGTGAGTCATGATTTGAGAAAAATGTGATAGATTCGTTACACCACTGACGATGGGGCCAGATATGAGGAATTGAATAGCTAATTTACTACACCGTTGACGATGAGGCGAGATATGAGAATAAGTGTGATAGATTCACTACACCATTATCGATGGGGCAAGACTTAAAAAATAAAAGTAAATAATGGTTAGTAATTATTCAATCAAAGTTTAAGTTTTGACTTGGCTTTCTTTGCTTGGAGGGTTCGCCTTTTCATGTTTGGTGTTGTTATACTCCCTCTTTGAGGTTTTAACTTCTTTGTTGATTTGGTTTTCCTTCGTGGTTGAAGGCTTGCCAATTTGTTATTGTCCTCCATGATTGAGGCTTTTCATCATGAACCTGTTTTTCATATATGAATGAAGTAAATGCACTTAGCATGAATGCATCCAAATTAATGTGTAATGTATGATGAGTTGAATGGCATGATGTTGATATGAATGACATGCAATGCAGTTGGCCATGATGTTGACTTCGAATGGGAAGCTCCATGACTTGTTAGCCATATAAGTGGTTCGGTCTTGTTTTTGCCTCGATTCTGTCTTGTAGACTAGATAGGATGTGTCTTGTATGCACTGATGCCCCAACCTCGTGTGGGTTCGACCATCTTCTTCTGAAATGTTACCTTTCAAGGCGAAGGTCAACTAGTGAAAGCTTTCTTGAGCTGAGACAGCAAACTGAGGGTTCCCTTACTGTTGGTCCATATACTTTTAAACTTCTTTGTAAGCAATGTAGAGAAAACTTTTTGTTTCAAATTTTAGACTACATGTTCTAATTTCAATGTGAGATGCTTATTAAGAAAATTGGTTTTTCTCTACGAATTGTGAATATATCAAGCAATAATGGATGCCCCGAATATCAAGTGCACGAACAACACTGAAATGGCTTACCAAGGATTGCCCCAAGCAAACCCTGTGTCTAAGAGACCTCGAAAGCTGAATTGATATTTGAAGATATAAAGTGCACTTTAAGTTACTCCAGTTCTTGACCAACTTACCTTGGCGAGTTTATTTTTGTCTTATTTTTGTTTAAGGAATTTAATTTATCACATTCCTTTGGCTTGAAATAAATGATGGAGCAAACAACAAATTCCTGAGCTACTCGGCATTGTCATGATTTTGAAAATATTATCATCACTCATGAAGCGAGGAATCTTGATTAGAATGAGTTTCAGTGGAGTGCCCCAAAAAGTTCACTCTTATCCGAAAAATGCCTATTACCAAGTTTCGAACATTGAAGTTCTTTTTGATTAATTTTTAAAAATAATGCCTATTACTAGGCTTTGAAGTGACTTTTTTAAAAAAATGCCTATTACCAGGCTTCAATCACTGTTTTTCTTTTTTTGAAAACGCCTATTACTAGGCTTCAAGCATTAAATTGCACTGATTGGTTATTATTTGTGGCCCTTAATGTGAAATGCGAGTCACATCTTCGTAATCTACGCAGCTTAAGATTTTAATTAGACGTATGTTACTCAAACTCAACCTTCAGGTCAAAGTCAATATCTCCTGTGCAATTGATATATGGGGACCCAAGAGACAGATATATACAAAAAGTGAAGAGAGTTAAAAATAAAATGCATCATTTCATTGAAAATCAAAACATATAATCTTAGGCCCTTTACAAAAGATCACCACTGCCTTCGGGCTTAGGCATGTGAATTTGATTTACATGCATTACTTAAAAGGAGTTAAAAGCGATATGGAACCTACTAGAGTTTTTAGCTGGACATCTAGACTAAGAAGCAAGAGCGAGTTCATCCCTAAAAGAATTCTAGTTTTTTGCTGTCCATCAGGCCTTGAACAGTATCCTTGAACTCATGACAGTCTTGGATAGCGTGCCCCGCTTTGGCATGGAACTCACAGTACAGACCGACATGCCCTTCGGGTATCATCATTCCCTGATCAGTCAAACTCGCATCAAGCAGCTTCTTCCAAACCCAACTGAGGGGTGACTTGACTTCTGACACCTTGGACTTAGCTGTACAGTTACTTTCCTCAGAGATTGCATTCACTCTACTGGTATGGCTTGGAAGGGGGTTGTGGTCGTAGCAGGCCCACTGGATTTGTCCAAACTTATGACTCCAAGCTTGATCAACTTTACCACGGTCTTTTTGAAGCCGATACAAGTCTCAATCGAGTGCCCCACTTGATCACTATGGTATTCACATTTTGCGCTAGGATCATACCATTTTGGGAATGGAGGCTGCAACGGTGCTTAATAGAAGGGTGCCACCACATGGATATCAAATAGTTGATTGTATAGTTCACTAGGAGATTGGCAACATGGTAAACTCCATATTCTCGATGTTCTTTCCTTGGCCGGAGTCTTGGCTGGAAGAACCTTGGGCATTTGGCATGGCCTTGGGTTGCACAACTGTGATAGACTTAGAATAATTGACATTGTAAACTCCTGAACAGTTCACTTCATGGTCTTTATTTGCATGGTAGGTCTTTTTGTAAGACAAACTCCCTCCGTCATCGATTTTGCCAGTCTTGACAGCATTTTCGATGAGCTCACCAGATAACATAAGGTTAGAAAAGTTGGTAGTTGCGTTTCCTATCAAGCGGCCCAAGACTGGACATTCCAAAGTCTAGACAAATATGACCATCGTCTCTCTTCCGCTGAGCGGGGGTTGAACTTGAGCCACCACGTCTCTCCAACGCTGGACATACTGCCTAAAGCCTTCATTTGTCTTTTGTTTCATGTGCTGTAAGGTCCAATGGTCTGGCACCATGTCACTGACATATCAGTATTGTTCTAGAAAAGCTTTGGCCAGGTCCTTCCATGACTTTATTTAATGTCGGCTCAACTGATTATACCATCTTGTAGCAGATCTTGAGAGATTTTCTTGGAAACAGTGAATCAACAACTTGTCCTCCCCTCTGTATCCCGTCATCCTTCTGTAGAACATGGTGAGAAGTGCACGGGAGTAGCTCGTTCCGTCGTACTTTTTAAATTATGGGACCTTAAACTTGGAGGTAAAACCAGACCTGTGACGAGGCTAAGTTCATGGGCCTCAAATCTAATGAAGGCACCAGTTACCTCTATGGCTTCCATCTTTTCCTCGAGCCGCTTGCATCGGTCCTTGATCTCTTTGGAGGTTTCGACTTTAGGTCTCTCTATTTCATTTAATTGGTCCATCTCTGAGACAAAGTTTTCAGCTTGATTGTCCCCGGGCTTAACTTCTGATGCGGAGGATAAATTGTTGGGCTTGATATCCTTCAACTGTTTAGCTTACAAAGTGTGGAGAAGATTGACTTTTAGGTGTTTTTAGTGGAAGCGAAGAATAGACAATTGCACAAGGATTTATAGTGGTTCGCCCAAGCCTACCTCCACTACCTTAGCTTCCCACTAAGGATTTTCAACCAATATCCACTAGATATTCTTCCCCCTTTTTTAGGCTAAAGAGCCAATCGTTACAATCCTAGACTCAACCTAAGTCTAGCAACCAAAGCTCACAACCCGAGCTTTGGGAACACTCTTAAGCAAGAGAAAATCTAGCAAACTGAAAATCCCTCTCTAGGTATGTGTTTGCACAATTTTAGCCCTCACCCAAAACCTAATACACTTGAGCTTACATTGACATTTAAGCTCAACAAGCGTAGTCTATACAAAGAATGAGAATTTAAACTCTAAGACAAATTGGACATCATATTGTTGTTGACAATTGAAGCATTAGTTTTCCATAGATGCTTGGAGGTCCCTTTTATACTCCCAATTGAGTTCATAGCCGTTGGGATTGAATTGGAGCCGTTGGAGCCTCTATTTCCCACAATTAATGCAGTTCTGCAGCTGTCCATATCGATACATGGGTTACCCGTATTGAAACGCCCTTCTTGGAAACTAGCCATTAAGCTCTTAGCTGCCTAACCGTATCGGTACACGTGTACCCATATCAGTACAGCTACTAGCCGTTACGCTTAGTCTTGCTAACCGTATCGAAACACCTTAGTCTATTTGCTAACCATATCGATACGCCTTGGTTTGTTTGGCAAACTGTATCGGTACAGGTTGGTCTATTTTGGTACACCCTGCAATTTAAATAACCGTTGGGGAGGTTGAAAATGGGATCGGTACACGTACTTGCGTATCTCTATGAACCTATTTGTATCGGTATGCCTAGAGGCGTATCGGTACAATTTTTGGTTACTGGAAAAATACTGTAGCTGAAACCCTTGGACCGTAACGATACGAGGTATACTGTATCGGTACGCCTGTGTTGAAAACATTAGTTTAGCTACTTTAAAACTTTTAAAACATTTCCAAAACCTCTCAAAAACTTCTCAAACTTATTTTCAAGTTGCTTGAGCTTAAAACCATTTTTGAAATCTTTCAATTTAGTCCAAAAACATTTTTCAATTATTATATCAAAACAAATATCCTAACAATCTCCCCCTTTTTGATATACTAAAACCAACTTGAAAAATTATTTTTGAGATTCTTCCCTTTAGTCAAAATAAAGATTGAATAAGAGACTAAATGTTGAAAAACTTATAAGCTCTCCCTTATTCATTTTGAAAAATCAATTTTTCAAAACATTCTCCCCATTTTTGTTATATCAAAAATGGTTCAAACTTTAAAGTTCAATAACAATGGAGAGTTAAAAAAGACAAAAATAAGTTTTATTTAAAAAATTGGCTCCCCCTTACTCAAGCATCAAACAAATGTTAGTCCAACATATATGATTAACTAGTTGAATTAAAATAAATAAATCAAATTAAAATGAACAAAAATTCAACTAATTTTACCACACTTGAATCGAAAGGGAGGATATGAAGTCGTCCTTCTTCAAGTGTTCATCCTTGTGTGTATGGAGCTCCTCTCAATTTCTTCACTTGTTGATCAAGGCTCCATCACACCTACAAAAGATAATCATTTGATTTTTGGTATCCAAATTGCTTTGAATCCATAGGCATTAGTAACACATAACTTAGTCCCCTTAGGAATTCATTTTTCAATTTCATCCTTTTTATTTAAAGTACTTAGTCCTTTTGGGATCCAAATACTTCTAAACACTTTTCCATTAAAAAATCTAGGGGCACTAGATTGTCTTTGATAAAAATTTGATTTTCCTAAATTGTTTTTCTCTTTAAGCTCTTTGAAAATCAAATCTTTTTCTTTCTTAAGATCATTTATTTCAATTTGATGATCTTTTTCTTTCTTTTGAAGCAAATTTTGTAAATTCAAAACTTTAAGTTCAAAATCCTTTAATTTTGCTTCAAATTCCAAATTGGTTTTCACAAGCAAATCATTTTCATTTTTCAATTTAGAAATTAACGTTTTGTTTTTAGAAAATGAAGCTTTGAATTCAAAAACCAATTTCTCATAGGCATCTTGCAACTCATCAAAAGTATGAGAATTAGAAATAGATGAGTTAGAAGCTACCTCTCCCTCTTGGAGGGCCATCATGCATAGGTGGGCTATCTCATCTTCATCGGTGGAGTCTTCATCACTCCATGTATCCACATATGCTTTCTTTGATGACGATCCATTCGTGTTGAAGCGAGGGCAATCGAATTTGGTGTGCCTTATTTTCTTGCATTTCGAGCACTTAGGGGAATCCACCATCTTCTTCTTCTTCAATTAATGTTTGGATTTTTCTATGTTGCTCTTCATGAACCGAGTAAATTCCTTGAAGAGATAGGCTATCTCTTCATCTTCACTTTCCTCTTCACTTGATTCTTCTCGGTCGCTTTTGGAGGATTCAAGAGCAATGGCATTCACATTAATGCCTAGCTCCATGATTTTCTTATTCCCCATATTCTTTATCTCTTCCTTCTTTTTCTCCTCTTCTTTTCCTTTCTTCATGATTTCATGAGTGAGAAGATACCCCATGAGCTCATCTAGCATTAGAACTTTGAGATTTTTTACTTTGATGATGACGGTCTTCTTTGAGTCTCATGACTCGGAAAGAGAGTAGATAAGCTTTTGGAAAAGCTTTTCATTCGAAATGATTTCTCCATAGCCTTTGAGTCCATTGGTGATGGTGGAGAATCTATTAAACATCTTTGTGATGTCTTCTTCCAGTTCTATCTTGAAGTTCTCATACTCAAGGTTGAGGAGGCTGATTTTGGTCTCCTTTACTTCATTTGTTCCCTCGTACATGACTTTAAGCTTGTCCTAAATTTCCTTGGAATCTTCACAAGAAGATATCTTCTCATAGATATTGGGGCTAAATGCACAAAAGAGAATCTGCAAAGCCTTGCAATTTAGCTCCATCTTCTTGCGATCATCCGCATTTTATTCCGCCTTGCATCTTTTTGGTACGTATGGACCATCTTCAACAACGTCCTAAAGCTTGTAATCTTTGGCCTTGATGAAGAACATCATTCTATTCTTCCAATAGGCATAGTTGGTCCCGTCAAAGAAAGGTGGCTTGTCGATGGATTGCGCCATTTATCTCTGGTTAACTTGCAAGTTGATCGAGCTTTTGGATCGTCTCAATAGGTTGTTAGACCTTCTCGATTGAGCCTCGCTCTGATACTAATTGTTGGGCTCAACATCCTTCAACCGTTTAGCTTACCAAGTGTGGAGAAGATTGACTTTTGGGTGTTTTTAGTGAAAGCGAAAAATAGACAATTGCACAAGGATTTATAGTGGTTCGACCAAGCCTGCCTCCACTACCTTAGCTTCCCAGTAAGGATTTTCAACCAATAGTCACTAGATATTCATTCCCTTTTTTAGGCTAAGAAGGCAACCGTTACAATCCTAGACCCAACCTAAGTCTAGCAACCAAAGCTCACAACCCGAGCTTTGGGAACACTCTTAAGCAAGAGAAAATCTAGCAAACTAAAATTCCCTCTTTAGGTATGTGTTTGCACAATTTTAGCCCTCACCCAAAACCTAATACACTTGAGCATACATTGACATTTAAGCTCAACAAGTATAGTCTATACAAAGAATGGGAATTTAAGCTCTAAGACAAATTGGACATCCTATTATTATTGATAATTGAAGCATTAGTCTTTCATAGATGCTTGGAGGTCCCTTTTATACTCCCAATTGAGTTCATAGCTGTTGGAGAATGTTGGGATTGAATTGGAGCATTTAGAGACTCTATTTCCCGCAAATAATGCAGTTCTGCAGTTGTCCGTATCGATACACAGGTTACCCGTATCAATACGCCCTTCTTGGAAACTAGCCGTTAAGCTCTTAGCTGCCTAACTGTATCGGTACGCGTGTACCCGTATCGGTACAGCTACTAGCCAATACGCTCAGTCTTGCTAACCATATCAAAACACCTTGGTCTATTTACTAACCGTATCGGTACGTCTTGGTTTGTTTGGCAAACTGTATTAGTACGGGTTGGTCTGTTTTGGTACGCCCTGTAACTTAAATAATCGTTGGGAAATAGCCATTGGGGAGGTTGAAAATGGGATCGTACGCGTACTTGCGTATCGGTACGTCTAGGGGCATATCAGTACAGTTTTTGGTTACTAGAAAAATATTGTAGCTAAAACCCTTAGACCGTATCGATACGGGGTATACCGTATCGGTACGCCTGTGTTGAAAACGTTAGTTTAGCTACTTTAAAGCTTTTAAAACATTTCCAAAACCTCTCAAAAACTTTTCAAACCTATTTTCAAGTTGTTTGGACTTAAAACCATTTTTGAAATCTTTCAATTTAGTCCAAAAACATTTTTCAATTATTATATCAAAACATATATACTAACATAAATTGATGGGGAATGAGGCACCAGCCTGATGGAGTGGTGCCTTCCCACGAGAAAGTATCACTTGAGGTGTAATATCCCAATTTTTTACTAGTGACCAAAATGTAATTTTTGAAAGTTTAGGGGTTAAAGTGTGAACTTTGGAAAAGTTCAGGGACCAAAGTGTAATTTCCAAAAATTATGTAATCTATACCCGTAAATAAATAGTTCACCCCGAGGTGTGACACTTTCGTGTTACTCGAATTTTTGTACGAGGCTTATATTAGTGGTTATAAAGCTTTAAAGTTCAAAGGAAAAAAATTTGGAAATCGTATTGAGTGAAATTCAAATAATTGAACCGAATAAATGTCAAAATAAAAATCTAAGATATTTTGGGAGATGGCCGGTTATATTGGAACCAATTTGGTTCAATTTTTATGGAATGTCATTTTTTAGACATGTGAGTAAATAAAGTTTAGTTGGAGGGCAAGTTGGTCATTTGCCATGGATGGCATTTTTGAAATATTTTGGAACATTAAAGGCAATTTTGGAAGGTGAATTACACTTGGATCAAATCATGGCCATTGATTTTTGATAAGATTAAGTCTTGGCCATTGGATTAAAATGGCAAATTAGTAATTTCACTAATTAAATAAATTTTAAATTCATTTAATTTTAACATGTGGATTTAAATAAGTGAAAGATGAACCAAATTTTTCATCTTTCTTGAAATATTTTGAAATAAGGAAAAAAAAGGGAGAAAAATTTTCAAGCTCGATTCAAGCCCCGAAACTCGATTTTCAGGTAATCTTTCGAAATGCAAAGTTGTTATACTCTTCGAGCTTTATCTATTGATGTAATTAATTTATGGAATACATGCTTTATTGATGAGAATTTTGCATGAGAATAAATAAGGTTTTATGAAAAAAGTTTGGGGCTTTTTGAATTTTATGATTTCATGATGAAATTCAAGCTGAAATCAAGCTAGTATAATGTTAAAATCATGTTATTGAGTTAGGATTTAAACCCTACATATTTTGGTTTGTATGGATAAGATTAGGGTTTATGGATTTAAGTCTAACTTAGGGTTTGTGATGTTGAATTAATGATCTAGTAAGCTTGATTTGTTGTTTGGAAGCAAAACCCTAAGTTAAATATATATGGACCATTTCGGCAATTCTGAAAGTTAAAGGATTAATCTGAATTTTTATGATTTTGAAGTGTATTTATGTTATTAATGATGTTGGAGATGTGAAATTGATGTTAGAATGCTAAACCAACGTTGAATTGAATTAGTGTCCATTTTGACAAAATGTCAAAGTTAAGTGACCATTTCGGCAAGGAAGTTTTGGATGAGGATTAAATCTGAATTTTAGTTGAAATAATAGAATTCAATTCGGAAATTTGATAAAAATAGAGGATTGATTTGGAATTAGTTATTATTTGATAGAATTGATGTTTCAAGCATGTTATGAAAGTTAAAGGATTAAAATGACAAGAAAGGAAAATTTAGAGACCTATTTCGAAATAAAAGAATTTTGAAGGACTAAGTTGGACAAAGTTGAAGGTTAAAGGAAAAATTTAGAAATGTTAGAAATAAATGTAGTGACTAAATTGTCACTTTTATAAAGTTTAAGGACTAAAAGGAAAATAGTCCAAAATGAATAAGAAGTAGTGGAAATTGTTCAGATTGAGCTTGAACAATTGTTTAATGTTCATTATGGTCATTTAATGTTCAAAATGTTCATTAAGGACAATAATGAACATTTGGTAAATACAAGCGAGAAAGTACTAAAGAGAAGTTAGAGAAAATAGAAGTTAATTATGGAAGTAATGATGGATTTGAATTATGGTAGTGAGTTTAATAAATTGCCATAAATTCTATAAAAATTGTTAGATGATGAAATTTATACCAACATAAAGATATGATTGTTTTGTTTTGTTTCCAACAAACAGAAACTGATTCCGAGTTCCGAGTTAAAAGTTATGAATTTTTAATCGAATAAAGGTCAGGAAGTTTACAGAGCAGTTTATGTCAAGACAGTTCCGTAACGGAAGTTTGAAGAATTTTCATAATTTTTTAGATCTTTCTAATTTATGTGGCTTATACCGTTAGAACCGTTATCGAATCTAGTTCTTACGGTATGAAGGATATTAAGATCCGATATGTATTCTGCTATGTAGAAGTAAATATTTGAAGATAGGACAAGTTGTGAGAAAACAGAATATGATACATTTTGTATCTAAATGTTGGTTAACAAGCTAGAAAAAATTAATTGTAGTTCGAAAAGATTGTCGGGGACCAAAATGAGTTTTTGGACAATATAAGGACGAAAGTAAAAGTATATAAATTTTTATGTTGAATGATTCGATACTTTGATTAAAATATCGGTAGAAATGAATCTAAAAATGGTATTTATATTCATGTGGTTAATGAAGTCGAATACGAATCAAAGAGGATTCGAGGTGCTATGAGGAAAAGGATCGAGTAAGACTTAGTGAGGCATACTATTACAAGGCCGAGGTGAGTGCATTTCTGTATGTTTGCATTATGTTGAAAATGGAAGACTTGAGATAAGTCGACCCATGATTAAAATTGACATTGCATTACTCTATAATACATGATATGATACATTGCTCGACATGGCAAGCTTGATGGAATACCAGGTACGAATTATTGTTTGCATAAATAATGATGCATTATGCATACATGAAATATGGATAATGACAATATTAAAATAAAACAAGATACACCCCGGGGATCCAAGCTCATAGCGCAAAATGCACTAACGAGGTGTTTATATAAGGAGCAAAGAGCGTCCTTATATGAGGAGCAAAGAGCGTCCTCTCGAGTACGGACTCTACAAGGTACTACGGTGCAGATAGGCTATGGGGTTTCCATGGACCTCTAGCCAGACACGACGATAATAATAACAAGATGTTACATGATACAAGATACAAATGTTACATGATACATAAAAAAGATGTTACATGATTTCATGATATATGAAAAAGAAGTTACATGACAGAGAAGTACATGACATACATTATAGAAATTTTATTGATATATGATAGAAATGTTACATGATACATGATAGAATACATGATATGCAAATGATTGCATAATGAAAGCAGGACCATGATAGAGTACATGATATGTAAATGATTGCATGATGAAAGCATGTCCATGATAGAATATATTATGCAATAATAACATGATTTATATGATAGTTATGATACATGACATATGTAAATTGTGATATACTTGCCATGTTATAGAGAAACGAAATACACTTTTATATATGACATACTGTATCACATTATTTCATATTTTAAAAATAAATAAGTTTAACTGCCTCACTAAGTTCGTACTTAGCGTGTGTCTTATGTCACACGCAGGTTTCCTAAAAATCGTCTATCGAGGAGTAGAAATTTGGGAAAAATCAAGTTACTACAATAAGTTCAGTAAGTACGTCTTTTCCATAATTTGATAGACTAGTGGGCATGTAAGTATTTTAAAGTTGAACTGATTACAGCATAAGTTTACAACGTAATTATATGATTTTATGGATGGATAAGTTTAGAAATACGAATTGTTAACAATAACAAAATCTTTGGTATGGTTAAAATGTTGTTTATCCCTAATTGCGTAAAAATTTTAAAAATCAAGAAAGGATCTAGGCAGCTTACGTAGTTTTCACCCTGAATCATATTGTTTTTATTTTAATAATTCAATTATAAATTTTGTAAACCAATTCAGGGTCAAAACTAGCTGCACCTAGACGACATAGTTTTAAATTTAAAACCAAGAAATGGTTAAACTACGAATTAAATTTTGGTATAAAAAATTATCAGTCAAGACTTCTTCCAATGATTTCATAACATCTTTAATGTATATTCGGTCTATGAGTATACGTTAAGGGTGTTACATTTGTTGGTATCAGAGCTGGAGGTTTAGCCGATTCTGAAGCTAAACCAAGTTTAATATGATTTGATGTTAAATACATGCCCCTAGGATGTCATGTTACTGACGTACTGTTGTGTAACTTGATTATGCTCCTCAATAACATGAATAAGTTATAGTAGAAATAAGTAATGTCAAGTATTGTTGGGTTGTGTTAGACATCTGGATAATTGAGACCAAAAAGAGGTCCAAAGTAAAAGTAATGAAATACATAATGCTCCATCTCTGGCTCCTACCTCATTAGAGCCACTTGTATAGCAGAGAACTCTAGCATAAAAATATGAAACCTTAGTATGAGCTTTAAAGGTTATGATTAATAGAATTAAGACCCTTGTGCCTGCACCAGTAAGGATGTCGATTGTTAAGGAGCTTAAAAGTTAGGAGCTCCTGAATTTAATGAAGAAAGTGGTCCAATAATTGCCAATTTATGGCATAAAGATGTTAAAGTTATGCTATAGAGGAATTAAACTGCATATATACTAAGAAGTTAAAAGAAGCTATATCCCGCTAAGGGAACATGTTCGTATTTAGTGGTCTAATGCCACGGAGTTAGTACCTGTTAAGGAAGTGATTGGAAATCGTATTTTGGATCGAAAAAAATTGTTAAACGTGTTCAGCTCAGAGTAGCACAACGATGGGTGACCTACTGGGAAGGTTCCATGTTAGTGTTTTTCATTGATAAAAAAGGATTCAGCATGAGTCAACAATTTTCGTAATAGATTATTGTTATAAGATTTTCAAATAGGAATTGTACCTGATAAAATTTTCGATAATTATCGGTACATGGGATCGAGTTGAAATTTTAAAGACAGTTTCAAAGGTTATGGAAAATTCATAAAATATTATTTTATGAATATTTTATTATTGTTGGTTGAATTCTAGCTAGATTTAGTTAGATTCTGATGGAGTGACTATAAAGCAATAAAGCTCAAAGAAAGATTTTTAAGGAACATATTTCTAGTGATGTGATTTTTAGTAATCCATTTGAACATAATGTATGAATGACTAGAATATATAAGAAATGTCCATTAGTAATTCAATGGATTAAGTTCCCAGCGAATTTAATGGAACTTCCATTTCATAAATTTGAAGTTATTCTTGGAATGAATTGGCTATCTGCATATGATGCAGAAGCAATGTGTAAAAAAAGGTTAGTGCTTCAAGAACCTGATGGTTCTGAAGTAAATATGAAAGAAAGAACTAACTGATTAGAGTCAGTGATTTCTACGACAACAGCTCGGAGGTTGTTAAGTAAATGGATGTAAGGTGTGTTTAATTTATGTGGTGATTATACAAAATGTCACCCAAGAAGATTAAAGATATCTCAATTGTGGGAAATTTTCAAATGTGTTTTCGGATGAGTTATTAAGATTACCTCCGGATAGAGAGGTATAGTTTGGGATTAATGTCTATCTTAGAATTGACCCGGTATCGATAGCACCATATAGGATGGTGTCAATTGAGCTAAGAAAGCTGAAAGTTCAATTGCAAGAACTGCTAAATTGGGATTACACTTGACCGAGTGTATCACTATGGGGTACTCTCGTATTATTTGTAGAGAAGGAAGAGGGTTCTCTACAATTATGTATAGATTACCGGTAGTTGAATAAAGTAACTATTAAGAATAAGTATCCCCTACCAAGGATTAAAGATCTATTTGATCAGCTTAGAGGTGCAACAGTGTTTTCAAATATAGATCTTCGATCAGGTTATTATCAACTCAAGGTCAAAGAAGAAGATGTATCAAAGACAACATTCAAGGCTCGTTATGGACATTACGAATTCCTGGTAATGCCATTTGGACTTACAAATGCCCATGTTGTATTCATGGATTTGAAAAATAGGGTATTCCAATACTACTTAGACCAGTTTGTAGTAGTAGTCTTCATGGACAATAATCTGGTATACTTAAAGATAGAAGCTGAACATGATTACCATTTTTAGTGGTATTACAAACATTAAGAGATAAGCAGCTTTATGTAAGGTTTTCTGAATATGAATTTTTGGTTACCAGAAGTAATTTTCCTTAGACATGTAGTATTGGCTGAAGGAATAAGAGTTGAATTCCAAGGAAGTACAATTTATTCTTGAATAGGAGGCACCGAAAAATGTCTCTAAAGTTCGGAGTTTCTTGGAAATTAGCCGGATATTATAAATTTTTTGTGTAGAATTTATCTATTATTACTTTGCTACTTACTCAACTATCATAAAAAGGTATTCTATTGGAATGGCAAGAAGTGTCCTAGTTATACTGATCACAAAGGATTAAAGCAACTATTGATGCAAAAAGAATTGAACCTACGGTAACAAAGATAAGTTGAGTTCCTAAGAGATTACAATATAGTTATAGATTATCATTTCGAGAAGAATAATGTAGTAACTGGAACTTTTAGCCGGAAGACATCTTCTATTTTGTGCACAATGAATGCACAATTGTCGTTGAGACGAAATGGTTTATTAGCAGCAGAATTTCAACTAAAAACCAATTTTGTTGGGTCGAATCAAAGATTTGCAATTTTCGGATAAAAAATGTATTGAAAGAAGGAAGCAATTTGAATAAAAAGAAATATAGGACTATGAAATTAAGTCAAATGATTGCTTATATTATCGAGAGAAAGTTTACTTTCCTGATGATGTTGATTTGAAGAAAGAGATTTTGACTGAAGTTCTCATAGTCCATTGACTATGCACTCTGAAAGTAGCAAAATGTATTAAAATCTAAAGACTCGGTATTGGTGGCCATGAAAGAAAAGGGACAATTTCGGAATTTATGACAAAGTGCTTGACATGCTAATTGCTAACAAGTAAAAGCTGAATATTGAGTACCTCCTAGACTGATTCAGCCTATTTCTATTCCCCAATGGAAGTGAGAATGAGTGACAATGGAAATTGTAATAGGATTACCAGTAACAATAGTTATCAGAAAAATATTAAGATGAAACTATTTGAAATAGTGTATGGAATAATATGTCAAACTCTTCATTTTGGTTTGAGTTACAGGATCGAAATGTTTGGTATAACCCAAAAGTTTGAGGGGTTGACTTGACATGAGAAATAGAGGATAAAGTAATAATTATTTAATATAATCTCAAGGCTGTCGCGGATCAACAAAAAGGCTTATGCAGACAAGAAGAGAAGGATGTTAAGTTCGAAGTTGAGGACAAAGTGTTTTTAAAGGTTTCACCTTGGAAGAAGGTGTTATGCTCTAGTCAAAAAGGAAAGCTTAGTCCCAAAATTATTGGACCATACGAGATTCTAAAAGGAGTTGAACTAGTGGTTTATCAACTGGTGTTACTTCCAGATATGAGTAACGATCAGTGAAAATCTTGGCATATGAAGTCAAAGAGTTAAGGAACAAGAAAATTCCACTAGTTAAAGTCCTTTGGAGAAATCATAATGTGGAAGAAGTCATATAGGAAACTGAAAGGAGAATGCAGAAGTAATACGCAAAATTGTTTGAAATGGGTAAACATTGAAAATTCGTGGACGAATTTTCTTAAGAGGGGGAGAATTGTAATATCCCAATTTTTTACTAGTGACCAAAATGTACTTTTTGAAACTTTAGGGTTAAAGTGTGAACTTTGGAAAATTTTAGGGACCAAAGTGTAATTTCCAAAAGTTATGTAATCTAACCCCGTAAATGAATAGTTTACCCCCAAGATTGACACTTTTGTGTTACTCGGATTTTTTGTACGAGGCTTATATTAGTGGCTTTAAAGCATTAAAGTTCAAAAGAAGAAAATTTGGAAATTGTATTTAGTGAAATTCGAATAATTGGATCGAATAAATGCCAAAAATAAAAATCTAAGATATTTTGGGAGATGGCCAGTTATATTGGAACCAATTTGGTTCAATTTTTATAGAATGGCATTTTTTAGACATGTGAGTAAATAAAGTTTAGTTTGAGGGCAAATTGGTCATTTGCCATGGATGGCATTTTTGAAATATTTTGGAACATTGAGGGCAATTTTGGAAGGCGAATTAAACTTGGATCAAATCATGGCCATTGATTTTTGATAAGATTAAGTCTTGGCAATTGGGTTAAAAGGGTAAATTAGTAATTTCAGTAATTAAATAAATTTTAAATTCATTTAATTTTAACATGTGGATTTAAATAAGTAAAAGATGAACCAAAATTTTCATATTTCTTGAAATATTTCGAACTAAGGGAAAAAAGGGAGAAAAATTTTCAAGTTTTCTGGTAATCTTTCGAACTGCAAAGTTGTTCTACTCTTCAAGCTTTATCTTTTGATGTAATTAGCTTGATTGATGAGAATTTTGAATGATGAGTAATTAGGGTTTATGGAAAAAGTTTGGGGCTTTTGGAATTTTATGATGAAATTCAAGTTGAAATCAAGCTAGTATAATGTTAAAATCATGTTATTGAGCTAGGGTTTAAACCCTACATATTTTGGTTTGTATGGAGAAGACTAGGGTTTATGGATTTAAGTCTAACTTAGGGTTTGTGATGTTGGATTAATGATCTAGTAAGCTTGATTTGTTGTTTGGAAGCAAAACCCTAAGTTAAATATATAGGGACCATTTCGGTAATTCTGAAAGTTAAAGGACTAATATGAATTTTTACGATTTTGAAGTGTATTTATGTTATTAATGATGTTGGAGATGTGAAATTGATGTTAGAATGCTAAACCGATGTTGAATTGAATTAGTGACCATTTTGACAAATTGTCAAAGTTAAGTGACCATTTCGGCAAGGGAGTTTTGGATGAGGATTAAATCCGACTTTTAGGTGAAATTATATAATTCAAGTAGTAATGTTGATTTGAGGACTAATTTGAAAAATTAAGAAGATTGAATCCTTATCTTTGCATTTTTAGTGATTATATCGGAAAGAACAAAAAATTAGAAGGAAATTATTGGAAATTTTATTTTAGCATTGGAATTGATGATTTATGATTGAAATAGCATGAATTGATGATTAGGGGACCAAAAATGAAAATTTTGGAAATTAGGGGGATCAATTTGGCAATTTCAGAAAAATAAGGGATTGATTTGGAATTAGTTATTGTTTGATAGAATTGATGTTTCAAGCATGTTATGAAAGTTAAAGGATTAAAATGACAAGAAAGGAAAATTTAGAGACCTATTTCGAAATAAAAGAATTTTGAAGGACTAAGTTGGACAAAATTGAAGGTTAAAGGAAAATTTTAGAAATGTTGGAAATAAATGTAGTGACTAAATTGTCACTTTTATAAAGTTTAAGGACTAAAAGGGAAATAGCCCAAAATGAATAAGAAGTAGTGGAAATTGTCCAGATTAAGCTTGAACAATTGTTTAATGTTCAAAATGGTCACTAAGGACCATAATGAACATTTGGTAAATACAAGGGAGAAAGTACTAAAGAGAAGTTAGAGAAAATAGAAGTTAATTATGGAAGTTATGTTGGATTTGAATTATGGCAGTGAGTTTAATAAATTGCCATAAATTCTATAAAAATGGTTAGATGATCAAATTTATACCAACATAAAGATATAGTTGTCTAGTTTCGTTTCTAACAAACGAAAACTGATTCCGAGTTCCGAGTTAAAAGATATCAATTTTTAATCGAATAAAGGTCAGAAAGTTTACAGAGCAGTTTATGTCAAGACTGTTCCGTAACGGAAGTTTGAAGAGTTTTCATAATTTTTTTTAGATTTTTCTAATTTATGTGGCTTATACCGTTAGAACCGTTATCGAATCTAGTTCTTACGGTTTGAAGGATATTAAGATCCGATACGTATTCTGCTATGTAGAAGTAAATATTTGAAGATAGGACAAGTTGTGAGAAAACAGAATATGATACATTTTGTATCTAAATGTTGGTTAACAAGCTAGAAAGAATTAATTGAAGTTCAAAAAGATTATTAAGGACCAAAATGAGTTTTTGGACAGTATAAGGACGGAAGGAAAAGTATAGAAATTTTTATGTTGAATGATTCAATACTTTGATTAAAATATCGTTAGAAATGAATCTAAAAATGGTATTTATATTCATGTGGTTAATGAAGTCGAATACGAATCAAAGAGGATTCGAGGTGCTATGAGGGAAAGGATCGAGTAAGACTTAGTGAGGCATACTATTACAAGGCCCAGGTGAGTGCATTTCTATATGTTTGCATTATGTTGAAAAAGGGAAGACTTGAGATAAGTCGACCCATGATTAAAATTGACATTGCATTGCTCTATAATACATGACATGATACATTGCTCGACATGGCAAGCTTGATGGAATACCAGGTACGAATTATTGTTTGCATAAATGATGATGCATTATGCATACATGAAATATGGATAATGACAAGATTAAAATGAAACAAGATACACCCTGGGGATCCAAGCCCATTGTGGAAAATGCACTAATGAGGTGTTTATATAATGAGCAAAGAACGTCCTCTCGAGTACGTACTCTACAAGGCACTATGGTGCATATAGGCTACGGGGTTTCCATGGGCCTCTATCCAGACACGATGATAATAATAACAAGATATTACATGATACAAGATACAGATGTTACATGATTACATGATACATATGTTACATGATTACATGATACATGAAAAAGATGTTACATGATTTCATGATATATGAAAAAGAAGTTACATAACAGAGAAGTACATGACATACATGATAGAAATGTTATTGATATATGATAGTAATGTTACATGATAGAATACATGATAGGCAAATGATTGCATAATGAAAGCATGACCATGATAGTGTACATGATATGCAAATGATTACATGATGAAAGCATGTCCATGGTAGAGAATATATTATGCAATAATAACATGATTTATATGATAGTTATGATACATGACATATGTACATTGTGATATACTTGCCATATTATAGAGAAACGAAATGCATTTTTATACATGACATGTTGTATTACATTATTTCATGTTTTTTAAAATAAATAAGTTTAACTGCCTCACTAAGTTCGTACTTAGCGTGTGTCTTATATCACACGTAGGTTTCCTGGAAATCCTCTATCAAGGAGGAGTAGAAATTTGTGAAAGATCAAGTTACTACAATAAGTTCAGTAAGTAAGTCTTTACCATAATTTGATAGACTAGTGGGCATGTAAGTATTTTAAAGTTGAACTGTTTACAACATAAGTTTACAACATAATTATATGCTTTTATGGATGGATAAGTATAGAAATATGAATTGTTAACAATAACAAAATCTTTGGTATGGTTAAAATGTTGTTTAGCCCTAATTGCATTAAAAAAATTTAAAAATCAAGAAAGGATCTAGGTAGCTTACGTAATTTTCACCTTGAATTAAATTGTTTTTATTTTAATAATTCAATTATAAATTTTGTAAACCAATTCAAGGTTAAAACTAGCTACACCTAGACGACATAGTTTTAAATTTAAAATCGGGAAAAGGTTAAACTACAAATTAAATTTTGGTATAAAAAAAATTTACAAGTCAAGATTTCTTCCAATGATTTTGTAACATCTTTAATGTATATTCGGTCTACGGGTATAAGGGTGTTACATGAGGATTTGGTTGCCCCCTAGCAGGAGAAAGAGTAAAGCCTGGCGGATATGTATGATACTCATTCCTATTAGTGGGATTGGGGTTTGCCATAGGATTTACAACAGATGTCTCTCCTTGAACGGGAAGCTTAAATCCGAGCATTTGGGCAATTTGGCCTAGTGTGTCTTGTTGAGACTTTTTGAACTACTCCATCATGTCTTCTCGGGCCTTAGCTAACTGCTCTTCCATCTTTCAGGCCAAATCCGCTTGCATGTCCCTTTGGGTTTGCTCAAGTCAGTCTAATCTCTCTTCATTCACCATCTTATATTTTTGTCGGGTTCCGTAGGGATGTTGAATTGACTGAATTTTCCTTTGATCCAGAATCACTGTCACGGGACATCCTAAAAGTCAGTATCGATGTTTTTAAAATAAATGCATGTAAATGCATAATAGATGCCCTAAATGCAAAGGTATTGATGGAAAAATAATTAACTTAATGTAACCAAAATGTCATGCTATCATGATGCAAAGAAATGAAATTGATGACAATGCAATCATCGTATAATTAGTGCATGAATGAATGCAAAAGTATTAATCGATGAACATTTTCATTGAGCAGCCTTTCGTAATAAAGATTGAGTCCCATTATAACTAGAGAACGACTGCCATATACGGTGCATCTAGGTTAACACTTACCCCTACTTAGGCTTCAAAATTCTTTAACTCGTCATTATAGACTCTTTCTTCCATTGCAAAAGCCCTCAATTTTGAACTGTTCTTGAATTAACACTTTATGTGAAATGCCATAAATATGTACAAAAATGAATTAGCAAGCAAGACAAGAAGAGTTTGTTAGTAACAAATATACAATAAAGAGTAAGAATCGAATAAAGACACCAAAGCAGCCTAACAACATGAATTCTAGATTTCTATGGTTGTCCGCATGACTCTAAAGAGGTGGGCTTTCTAGGTTCTCACACATGTGGTTTGAGTTCTAGAGATGGGTACTCAAACCTATCTTATTATCTACTAAGATAACAAGAAACTCGATTCTGGCCCATGATAGGCTTGCAAATCGAATTCGATTCAAGGAAAAGCATGACCGAGTGACGTGGAGGGCTACTCACGTTTCAAAAGGCGTGGATTCCGGGAGTGAATTACTGACCCGTGGAAGGCTGCTCATGTGGGTATATGGCGTTTCACTCCTACTTAAGGGACAAAGCTCGGGTATAGAGCTTAATGAGCATGATGCAACACATATCGGTGATGCCTTAAAAATTAAATAAATAATTAATGCAAAACCACTAATTGTCAAAGCCCATTGAATTAAAGTGTATCTTCGAGAAAGAACAAATTAATTAAAGTCAATCTGAATTTAAAAATTTCCATCAATAAAAGTAACTTAAACTTTTTTGGCTTAACTCTAAAAAAGTGTCCTCAGCGGAGTCGCCAGTTGTAACGAAATATAGTTTTAAAAAATAAGTATTAAAGTGTTTTGGTGGATTTAGGTTTTGAAATTTTCAGGGATGTTGTTGAAAAGTTTTGAAAATTGTGAAAAATGGGATTTTTGGGGATTTGATTTAAAATGGTGTTTTTGTTTAGAAACGAAGAGTTGGAGCCGCCACCGACCACTAAGGTAGGTTGGGCACCATAAAACCAGAGATTCTTTAAAAAAAACGGGTTCGAGAATTGGTTACGTGTGGGGAAGGATTAGCACCCCTATCACGCCCAAAAATCGGTACCAAAACAAATGTTTCTTTTGATCGATGAAAATTATTGAAATTCAAAATTGGATTTAATTAACTGTTCTTAATCGAATATAAACCTTAATTGAACGAGCCTAATCAAATTACCGGGTTCGAATTAATTATCCATTTAATTAATAAGGATGACTGTACATCGGACTATAGATTAAATCGACATCGAATAAGCCTGACTGCCATGATAATTTACGGTTCAACTCGAGTACGTCACCTTTATGCATGATGCAAATAGTTAATAACGATGTCATGAATTATCAAAATTTTATTTCAAATTAAGGTTTACCTTTAGATGGTAAGAATTAATTCGAATATTTAGTCAAGATCCAATGAACCAGGACTGTTACGACACAAATACCTGAATTAATATATACCTCATTTTTAAGAATTAAAGTTGATTAATTATGTAACACTCCCTTCCCATATCCGTACACCGAACACGAGTTGGAAATGTCACAGAAATTTAAAGATTTTCTTACATTAAAAATCGGGACTAATTAAATTTTTCAATAAACTTATAAGTAATTATATCAACATATCAAGATTACTAACATAACACGTAATAATTATACATATCATGTATCATAAAAACAAAACTGTTATAAGGCATGCCGATTAAGTAGTTTAACAAAATAGACAAGTTATTTCGTACATGCCACTATTCATAAACAAAACAAGGATGCCATAGATACCGAAATAACATGTCGATAGGATATCTCTTTCGATAGAGATGTTGATGCAACTGCTCCGCTCCTACTTTCACTTACCTACGTGTATAACCAAAATACACGCTAAGTATAACTTAGTAAGGCATAAAATGAGTAACATATATAAAAATACTTAATAGAACATGATATTTTCACAAGCATGATATTCTTTGAATCATACATTATGTAATGCAAGAAAGCATAACATAATCATTCTTTGACTTAAAAGCATACTTCATTTCATAAAATCATATAGCCCAAGGTGAATATCAAATGATTAAGGTATGAGTCGTGTACTATAATGTACTATCCTTTACGGGCAACACGAAGTGTTGAATACAGGCGCCACAATAAAGTGATGAATACGAGCGACACGAAGTGTCGAATACATCTTAAACTCATAATAGTATACCACAATATAATCCAACTCAATATTCTATTACCAAGGGCAAACTTTAAAACAATTCTTGCAGTAATGGTAGGTAACCCAAATTCCATACATACATACATACATACATTTATCATATAAATCATCTTCATAATGGAGCAGTTCATACTCCAACATGTCCAATAACTTTTCATGAAGATATCGTGCTATAAAATATGTGTAAGCATAAGGAATATGCCACAATCTTTAAATCATCAAAATAAAGTATCATGCTAAAAACATGTTTTGCTTTTATAAAATATTTACCTTTTAGGTCGACTTATCACAAGTCTTCCTATAATAGGTATGTTAACTAACATACAATTTATAAACATGTATGCACTCACCTTAGCCTTGCAATATCATTTCTTATTCGATATTAGTCTCGAATTATCTGCTGGTACGATCTTGATTTTTATCAAAATCTACATTAAAAAATAACATATACCATTTCAAAGTATATGTTATAACATACTTAATTCATATATAATAATGGAAAGTAAATAAAATAACTATCCATTATTTACAAAAATTGATCCGATAAAACTTTCTATATTCGAATCAAAATTTCTCATACTTTTCTTTAAATCTCCAACTTTTATCGATATTCATATTTTAGTCCCTAAAGACTCTTTTAAGCTTCCAAACACCATTTTCAAGCCAAATCCTTATATTTCTCATCATTTACACTTTAGGACCTAAACTTTAAAAATTTACAACTTAGTCTTTAAATTTCTGAAATTCACAAATTGGTCCCAAAGTTAGTATAAACTTCAAAATCAACATTCTAATCATTTAACTTGATTTTATAACATAACATACTTCAAATATAAGCTTGACAATCAAGTCCCTAAACTTTCCAATATTTACAATTTGGCTCATAATGCAAAATAATTAGGGATTTTCATTCCAAACAACTTATATCATCATAATAAACCATTCTTCCTTCAATCATGTTCTAAAATTCCAAACTTGACATAAACCCTGTAATCGCTCATTTTATCCAGTTTGTAAATATTGTTAATATATTAGTATAAAAATTAATGGGGCATTATTATTGCATGTATACATGTTATATTATATGTTTACTATATATATGTGATTAATGTGTGTGTGTGATATGTGTAAGCGCAGACGTATTATACATATTATGTATGTGTATGTGTGTAGGTGTTGGTATATGCGTACCACATGTATGTTTATATTTTGTACATACATTGTTTGCACATGTATAATATATATGACAAATGTATATGCTTGCGTGTATGTGATATATATGTGGTTTGCATGCGCATGTATTATGTTTGCAGTATGTATGATGCGTGTATGCATACGTATATATAGGTATGTGTGTGTGTATGGTGTGACTGTGTAACATGTGAATGTTTATATTAGTTATGTGTATAATTATGTGTGCCGGTACATTTATGTTATATTAACTAAGGGCGTGTAACGTATATTAATGTCGGTATGCCATATGTATATGTGTGCGCGTACGAATATATATATATATATGTATTATTGTTATTAATATTATTATCACATATATATATAAACAGATAATAAAATAAGACCCAAGTTTATTAGTGTCCAATCCAATATATTACAAAACCCAAAAATTGTGTTACATTAGGCCTAACTCAGCCAAGCCCTAATCTAATTCAGATCTAGATCCAACGACCACGGTTGAAGCATGAAAGACCCCTCATCTGCCGCGTGAAGCCCACGCGCGGGCTGTTGAACTCCTACGCGCGCGTGTGATATACGTGCAAGGCCCTTTAGATCCACGCGCCACGTGTCAACATCTGGTGCCAGCTTTCCAGTCCCTATAGCACATCTGAGCCGTCGATCTTCAAGAAAATCTCAGCCATTGGATCAAAATTGATCCAACGGCCAAGAACAGATCTGTTAGATAAAGATCTCACGCCTCCAACCACCCTTTGCTACCTTGCACGCCACCCCTCACCGGCCGTACCATCCAGACATGCAAAAATCAGAAGAAAAAAACTCCAAGTCAGATCAAAAGCATGTGCAACCATCAACCGAAGTAGATATTACTTCTTTTATACATGTATTTTGGATAGGAAAAAAACCAGAGATGAATGTAACAAAAAATCATAATCAAAAGAAATACAAAAAAAGAGGAGTTGTCAGTCGATTTCAAAAAACACACAAAAAATGAATACAAAGAGTTTCAGTGGTAATTTCCCATTTTCTTGCTCTTCTTCATCTCATGCATGTAAAGGAAACGATTTAAAAAAGCAAAAAGAGAAGTTTTTTTACCTTTGTCGTGTGTGTTTCGCCGGCGATGAACCCATGGGTGAGCCACGCTTTCCTTTCGAAATAATAGCGGAGGTCTTTTTGTGGAGTCCAAAAAGGGGTCTTTGTTTAGGTTATTTGTAGTAGAACCACCGCGGTCTAGGAAGGCTTGAGGTGACCGTACGGCCAAACCTCGCCTGAGATCAACGGAGCGCGGTGGTTCAAGTTTTTTTGGGTGTTTATCCTCTGGAAACTGGGAAATGAGAGAGCCCTCTCTCTTTAAGGTTCAAAAAAATGAAGGAAAAATGAAAAGGGAGCGGCTAATGGTTTTATAGAGGGGAAATAAAAAGAAAATGGTATAATTGCCCACTAAACTCCCCCCCCCGCGTTTGTCAATTTTTCAAACCGAGTCTGCCTCTTGGGTTAATCACAACCCTAGTCCTCCCTGGTTTGCTGAAAATTCCAATTCAACCCCTAAATTAAACTAAAATCAGTTTTCAAATGGTCAATTTATACACCCCTAGTCATCCCGTGTTTTGGATATTTTCAGTCTGAATCTGCCCCTTGGTAATATTATACATTTAGTCCTTTCAAGTTTATTTTAGTTTATAAGTAAGTCCCTAAATTATGTTTTTTAATCTCTATTTTCTTTTTTTATTCTCATTTTCGTCCCTCTTTTTATTCTTAAATATTTATATTATTTTTGTTTTATTTATGTGTTTTAGCAAGTTTAATTTGCTCATTATGATTCATATATGTTTTCTATGTCATATTTAGTTATACCTTTTTAGATGTGTCACGTTATGATTTTATGTTTCGATTTATTTGGTCTCGTTGTATATGTGTTTGTTTTATGTGGAACGTTTTGGTTTAGCTTGTATATCATGTTTATATATCTCGCATGAATCTCATGATCGTTTTTTGCAATTTTGGTCATATGTTAGTTTCTAGTATTTTTGTCTGGCATGTGTTATGGTACGTTTTTTTAGCCTTGTTCTAATATGTATTATGTTCCTTTGTTTGCTTTTATTATGTCCTATGGTTCCCCGTGTTTTTTTTTTGCATTTTGGTTGGCATATTATATGCATTAATTTGTGTTTTCATAACATGTGTATTATCATATCATGTAGCCAGTTCGTTCGTGTTGTATACATGTGTTTTATTAAACGAGCATGTCTGGTTTAGTCATGTATCATGCATGTATGTGCTCTAATATGTTTTAATTTTTTTATTCGCGTTTTAAGTTATATGTTACAAATGGATGATTTTGGTTACATATTAATATTATGATATGCTTTTAATGTATGTATGTAATTCATGTCATATGATGAAATTTTTAGTGTAATATTGTGGTAATAATGTTTTATTAATTTGGCATTACATTATATGTATGTCTTGTATATATTGCATTATGGTTTTCTTTAGTTTCTTTTAACATGTATATATGTGATCAATTAATTCTTGAGGTATGTTTTTGTTCACATGTTTTTATGCTTTGTTTTTATCATTGCGATATATTATGTTCGTGCTTTTTTGTTTTTGTTTAATATCGTGATATTTATGTTTTTCTTATTATGTTTTTAGTACCGTGTCAATATGAATGTATGTTTTGTTATCGTATTTATATAGATTTATCATGTTTAGGTTTTTAGTTTAATATTTTGAGGTTTATGTTTTTTTATATCATAGTGTTTATGTTTATTTTCGTGTTTAGTTTTGATTTTTGTACATGTCATTTATATTTACGATCACACATTTTGTTAAATATCGTGTTAATTTAGATTTGTCCTTTCTTGATATAATGTTTTCCAAGATGGCACCATAGAATATATTATTTGTCAATGCGGTGCCCTTTTATCTGAGTGTAGACGGGGCCAGTATCAGGCGTAGTGATGGTGGTTGGGCGTTTACTCTCGGATAACGGGGCCTTTAAAATTTACCCGCACTTATAACCAAATATTAAATTAATCGTCACTTTAATCCGGAAAGTTTAATATTAATAAAGCGGTAATTATTAAAGTACCAATTTTGGGCGGTGTGGGGTGCTAATCCTCCTCCATCCGTAACCGACTCCCGAACCCAACAGTTTTTAAATCTCTTGTTTTATGGTTTTCGGCCTACCTAAGTGGCCCGTGGCGACTCCATTTTCTTAAATAAAATACGGTTTTTTCTAAAACCCCACGAAATAAACATTTTTATATCCGAAAGACAACCAACATTTCGAAAACCCATTTTTTAGCGTAAAGAGAGGGACATCGCTACAGATGGCGATTCTGTTGGGGACCAATTTTTGTTTTTTTCAAGAACAAAATGAGAGTCAAGCTTTTTAAATAACTATCACTTTATTAATATTAGAAGTTTCGGATTAAAGTGACTATTAAACTAACATTCGGTTATAAGTGCGTGTTTATTTTAACGCATTTAAAATTTGGCATATAAACCCGTCTTTTTTTTTTGAAGTGGGGGAAAATGTTAATGCTTTCGTGGAGATATCGTTCTCCCGTATGGGCCTAGCAAGTACCTTCGGGGCTCGAGTACCTTATGCTTTCGTAAGGATATCGTTCCTTCGTACGGGCATAAGCGAATGGGTCCCCCTGAATTGAACCCGATTGAAAGGAGCCTATAATGAGTGATGATCGGGGGCCTTGCTACTCTTAGTAGGGGACATCAAGGACAGTTCGGGTACCTCCTAGAACCAAAACTGCATGTAGAGAACACATAGAAACCCACCCTGTTAAAGCCATGCGGATAACCTAGGGGTCTTAGACGGGATGTAAATAAGATTGCTTTGTTTGTTTATCACATTTAATTTGCCTTTTTATTATATATTTATTGTTTTTTGTCCGGTACTGACTTGTTTTCTTTTTGTTTTGTTTTTGCATATCATCGCACTCGCATTACATAGGCCATTGATTCCCGAGTGGTTTCTCCCATAATAGAAGATTGTTCATGATGGACCAAAGGTTCTTCAACCTGAAGGAAGGAGGTCCAGTTCCAGAGTTCCATCCCGAGACTAGGCCATGGACAGCAGAAGAAGGATCGTTCAAGGACTCTAAAACAGATTCAGTAAGCAGTGTCAGTTCTGATAACAAGCTACAAGAGTTAAAGAAGAAAATGGCTGAGATGATGGACTAGATGAATGCTATGATGAAAGGCAAGCAGCCTGTCGAACTCAGAAAAGAATCGATCAAGGATCAGAATGCGGAACATAATGGTCAGAATGTCAAGACAGACGACACCGTTAAATACGACAAATCGAATCCCTTTGTGATCAATCTCAAGAAATAGACAAGTAGCATATCTGGGATAGATACCAAGGGAACAGATGCAAGACCAGAGGAAGCTCGAGAATCCAATGACATCAGAAGGCATTATCCTATACCCACAAGATACACTGAGCTACTGCCGTTGCTTGTTGAAAGGAGCCTTATCGTACCAGTGAAATATGCACCAAAGAAACCTCCTTATCTGAAGGGTTACGACAGTCGTGTCTGGTGCAACTACCACATAGGCGATTCGGGTCATCACACTGAGAATTGTAGAGCCCTGAATGACAGAGTTCAAGATCTTATCATAATATGAGATCTTATCACAGAGTTCAATACGGGAGAAAGACTGAGACATGAAGATTGTTATGACTCAAGCCCGACAAGTAGCAGACTTAGCTGATGCAGCAGCACCGATAAGCCAGAATATGGATCCAGCGTTGGACCGCGAAGAAAAGCTGACAGGACTATTGAATGATGTCAAGAAATTAGGTGCCAGGGCTCACCGCTATCTGTAAACCTCTAATACCGGATGTAATGAAACTTTTTGGTCTGAATGAAAGATGTCTTATAGGGATAAATCACTTGCGGAATCGATGCCTTATTGCATTCATGCATTGCATTTGTATCACATCCTTTGCATTGTTTAATAATTTTATCATCGCATGGCACTTCATCATTTAATACTTGGGGTTCGATCGTAGAATTAGCTGGAAAATGGAACGAACTAAAGAGTCGAGGCTTGACCAGCTAGAAGAAAGAATCCAGAAAGAGTTGAAGAAGAAAGAAAATATAAGTGTTTTCAATACGAGGGAACTCTGCATAATCCCTGATTTGGTCGTTCCTCCAGATTTCAAGATTCCCAGATTTGCATAGTATGACGGAACCAGCTGCCCAAAGATTCACTTAAACTAATAGGCAATTGTATCCATCAAACAAGTATCATTTTCAAGTAAATACGACATCCTAGTGGCATGTACTCTTTAAAACACTTTCTTTGAGTTCAAATTTTATCCAGAACCGGCTAAACCTTTGCTCTGATACCAATAAATGTAACACCCCCTTCCCATATCCGTACACCAAACACGAGTCGGAAATGTCATAGAAATTTAAAGATTTTCTTACATTAAAAATTAGGACTATTTAAAATTTTCAATAAACTTATAAGTAATTATATCAACATATCAAGATTATTAACATAACACGTAATAATTATACATATCATGTATCATAAAAACAAAACCGTTATAAGGCATGCCGATTAAATAGTTTAACAAAATAGACAAATTATTCCGTACATGCCACTATTCATAAACAAAACAAGGATGCCATAGATACCGAAATAACATGTCGATAGGATATCTCTTTCGATAGAGATGTTGATGCAACTGCTTCGCTTCTACTTTCACTTACCTACGTGTATGACCAAAATACACGCTAAGTATAACTTAGTGATGCATAAGATGAGTAACATCTATAAAAGTACTTAATAGAACATGATATTTTCACAAGCATGATATTCTTTGAATCATACATTCTGTAATGCAAGAAAGCATAACATAATCATTCTTTGACTTAAAAGCATACTTTATTTCATAAAATCATATAGCCCAAGGTGAATATCAAGTGATTAAGGTACGAGTCGTGTACTATAATGTACTATCATTTACGGGCGACACGAAGTGTCGAATACATGCGCCACAATAAAGTGACGAATACGGGCGACACGAAGTGTCGAATACATCTTAAACTCATAATAGTATACCACAATATAATCCAACTCAATATTCTATTACCAAGGGCAAACTTTAAAACAATTCTTGCAGTAATGGTAGGTAACCCAAATTCCATACATACATACATTTATCATATAAATCATCTTCATAATGAATCAGTTCATACTCCAATATGTCCAATAACTTTTCATGAAGATATCGTGCTATAAAATATGTGTAAGCATAAAGAATATGCCACAATCTTTAAATCATCAAAATAAAGTATCATGTTAAAAATATGTTTTACTTTTATAAATTTTTTACCTTTTAGTCGACATATCACAAGTCTTCCTATAATAAGTATGTTAACTAACATACAATTTATAAACATATATGCACTCACCTTAGCCTTGCAATATGATTTCTTATTCGATATTAGTCTCGAATTATATCATTTCCCAGTCTGTTGGTACGATCTTGATTTTTATCAGAATCTACATTAAAAAATAACATATACCATTTCAAAGTATATGTTAGAACATACTTAATTCATATATAATAATGGAAATTAAATAAAATAACTATCCATTATTTACAAAAATTGATCTGATAAAACTTTCCGTATTCGAATCAAAATTTCTCATACTTTTCTTTAAATCTCCAACTTTTCTCGATATTCATATTTTGGTCCCTAAAAACTCTTTTAAGCTTCCAAACACCATTTTCAAGCCAAATCCTTATATTTCTCATAATTTACACTTTAGGACCTAAACTTTAAAATTTTACAACTTAGTCTTTAAATTTCTGAAATTCACAAATTGGTCCCAAAGTTAGTATAAACTTCAAAATCAACATTCCAATCATTTAACTTGATTTTATAACATAACATACTTCAAATATAAGCTTGACAATCAAGTCCCTACACTTTCCAATATTTACAATTTGGTCCCTAATGCAAAATAACTAGGGATTTTCATTCCAAACAACTCATATCATCATAATAAATCATTCTTCCTTCAATCAAGTTCTAAAATTCCAAACTTGACATAAACCCTAATTTTCTATCTTTCAAGAACATGATTATTTCTTCATCAAAACAACAAAATCAAGCTTGTATAACATCATTCTCATCATTTCCATCATCAAAATAATTTTGCTATAATTTCCCCTAATTTTCCTAATCTAACTGAATGGTCACTTAACCACTTTCCTTGAAATTTCCATCATTTGAACCATAGAAACGACACCATAACACCAATTTCAACATGCTTGAACCTTAAATCATGAAAAACCAACATGTTCTTCATCCACTCTAATCACCAATCTCAACTTAGAAACATAGAAACTATGCAAAACTTATGTCAAATGAAAGAGAAATTGATGAAGAACAATTTCTTATCTCTTATTTTAACCCTAAAACCAATCCAAAAAGCTTAAAAAATGGAACTGAAATTTGCTTACCCCTTTCTTGGAGCTTTGCGGCAAGAGAGAAAGATGGAAGAAAAATCCAGCTTTTTCTATTTCTTAATTATATGCCAAATGACATATTAAAACCCTTATTTAATATAAAAATCCTTTTAATAGTCAATTGACTATTTTGCCCTTGAATTATAACCAATCACAAGCCAACACTTGTCTAATCTTATCCTTAATAATAAAAAATATTCATAAAGTAAGGGTGAAAAGACCAATTTACCCTTAATGCATCAACTTATCTTCAAAAATGTCATTTTCATCTACTACACCAAAATTGCATAGAATCGAATTTAAATCGAATAAAAACGATTCAAAAACCACAATATCATATTCTTCAAGTCTTTCTAAGACTTCCATAAAATTTTCATAATTTTCTGAATTCGAATAATCATTCGAATTAATTTCTGAAACTTATCCTCTTTATAGCTTTTCTCACAAATCCTGTACCAAAAATTCGATTCTCACCAAAATTCTTATACTGAAATAAATTATTCATTTTTGCCATAAAAATAAATATTGGAAAAATTACCATGTTGGTCCCTAAACGTTTCACTTTAGCCACCAAACTTTAAAATTTTATGTTTTAGTCGCTGTACTAAAACCACTTACTTTTGATTCTTTGCATTTTAGTCACTAAGCAAATATTGGGGTATTACAAATTAATAATGTGAAATTAAATAAGTTAGAGGTTAAATGAATGACAAAATAAATGTATGTCACAAAAATTAACAAATAAAGTAAATAAATGCGTAAATAAATGCGAACAAGATAAAATAAATACGAAAATTAAAGAATCCGAAAAAGGGACCGGATCGAATATAAAATAAATCCGAAAAAGGGACGGAGCGAATATAAAAGAAAATGCAAAAATTAAATAACAGAAACTTAAATGCGAAAAAGTAAAGTACGAGAAATTAAATACGAGAAAGTAAATTGCGGAAAGATAAATACGCTAAATTAAATTGCAAAAATTAAAAGTTAGAAGTTAGTGAATTAAATGGCTACACTAAACAAACCGTAATAATATGTGTCATTTCTCGTTTCGGGTCACCGTAAGGCTGATTCGAACGTAAAATATAAATAAACAGAACATAAACAATAATATAAAATAAGTAAATATTATAATATATACTATATTATAAATATATGATATAGTCATGATAAATATATATATATATATATTTATATTTATACCTATATAGCTATAGCTATAGATGTGATATATGTATGTGGAAGTGGAAAAGACAAAAGTCGGCACTTTGAAATTGAAATAAAAAAAATAAAAAGAAAGGGAAAGGACAGCATCTCGACATTAACAAAAAAATAATGAAAATTAAAAGCCTTTAATGAGTTTAAAAGAATTAAAAAAAGAGATTATCATTTGATCTCAATAAATAATAAGAGTAAGAGAGCAAAGCAGTCGACTCATTTGGGTAAAAACAAAAGCAAAAGCAAAAGCTAAAATAGGATTCTTTCCTTCTGTTTCAAAATGAGACTAAACCTTAACCATGGCCGTTCGTCGGCGACTATTCTTTGCCGGCCGATTCGGCGTCTAAATATATCGGTGTTTGGCGGCCACCTTACTCGGACGACCAGGTAACTTTGAAAACCCTCTCTTTTGACTTTATTTTGTGTTTTGATTTAAAATCTGGACTTTGGGTTTTATATAAAAAAAGATTTTGGTTATGAAATAAAAAAGTCACTTCGATTTCTTTCTCAAAAATCAGATCTATATTCTTTTAAAGCCGCTTTTGATTTTGGTTTCTAAGATTGCTGAAAAAAGCTCTTTTTTGTGAAAACTGTTTTAGATCCAAGGAATAAACCTTTTTTATATTCGAAATGAAAAACAGTAAGTAGAAAATACCTTTCAAAACCTTTTTTTTGTATTGATCCATAAAAAATCCCCGGTTACAATGGCTGAATCTGGTTTTATAACCAGGTTTACAGAATTTAAAGAAATAAATAAATAAAAAGACCCTAAAATTCTATTGGTCTCTGCCATTTGTGTTTATTGTTTCCTTGTCCTTTTTGTCGGCTGCAGAACGAGAGATGGGGGACCAGTTAGGTTACTCGGGTCGGGTAAATCGGGTTAGGGTAGTTGGATCAGTTTGGGTTATCGGGTTAGGCAGAATGGATATTGGGCTGGTTAATTTGGGCTAATGTTTGTAACTGGGTTGGAGTTTGTAATTATAATTGGACATTGGAATTTTTTTTTGGACTGTTTGGTTTAAAAAAATTTTGGATTATTATTATTTTTTGGTAGGACAAAAATGGTTATTACGGTTACGTAGAAAATCAAATCGGAAAAGGGTCACCGCTCAGTTTTAGAACATACCACCCTTTAACAGACCTTCCATCGTGTATCCTACATCATGCAAAACACCTAAAAATTTTGAAGCCCTCACCGCAGATAAGGCCAAAAGAAGTTTGAGAAAGATTGAATGGTGCAAGTTTCATAAGGGACAAGGGCAAAACACAGATGAATGTATCCATCTGAAGAAGCAATATAGTTAGCCGTTAGAAGGGGGCAATTGGAGGAGTTCGTTAAAGATGAAAAATAAGTGCACCCAGCAGGAGCGTATGTGGAGGACAAAGCAAGCTTGGATGAAGAATGTAAGGGACACTCGTGGCCACCTTGCTAAAAGATAAGTAGCAATCCTTGCCGATGCAATTCAAACAGGCAAAGGTACAACTTAGCTCGTCTAACTAAACATGAATTAAGCTTTAACTTTTTATGAATACTTTAATATGGAATTTTGTTTTTGAACCTGCATTTTCAACATTATACCTAATTACTTTAGTCAAATAAATACATTTTTCTACTAATATGTTTTTATCCACAGTAAAGTGACCGCAAAGACGAAAGGTTGGCTAGCCACTTCCAAAATAAGTGCGTATAGTAAAGTGACTGCAAAGACAAAATGTTTGCTAGCCATTTCCAAAGTAAGTGCGCATAGTAAAGTGGCCATAAAGATGAAAGGATTGCTAGCCACTTAAAAGTAAGTACGCATAGTAAAGCGACCGCAAAGATAAAAGGTTCGCTAGCCACTTCCAAAGTAAGTGTGTTGTTGACAAAACATCGAATGGCAAAAGATTGAAGATTCAGTGTAAATATGCAAGTAAATAATGACAATGATACGTCTTTTTACATGCAAGTATACACGGTCAGCAAGTAATATAGTAGTAAGTTGAGTATCGTCTCTATATGTATTTTTTTAGGAATTAATTACCACGATTAATACTTGTGAACTAGAAAATAAAAGTGATGACAATTGATTGATGGATTGAGTAAAATAAAAGAATTAAAGAAATAAAAATGATAAAGGAAACGTAAGTAAAGATCTATGTAGATTGTCAAACAACTAGTGTAATAATGATTGGAAGGCTTGGTAAGGGATTGAGTTTTATGCTAGTTACGCCAGTTATTAATAATGCCACGCCTTGGATTTATTGCCAAGCATATTTCAAGAATAGCATTACCTCTGTCGATAGTAATACCCTAAGTTAACTACGATAAAACCCTTGTATGTCTATAGCGAGTTTTTAAACAATTAACTTGGTGAAGTTTCAATCTATACTCTTAAGTGGTAGATTCACTTTCAGAGTAAGCTCGTCAACTTGAACATCTTCTATTGAAGTTTCTCTCCTTAGTACATGGTAATTGATTGTTACCCCTTAAGTCGGTTAAGATATTAAGGCATAATAAGCATACAATGCCAACTGTCATATGGCAAATAATTTAAGGAAATGAAGTGCTAGTATGATAGAAAATAATGCCAAGGCATTCAAATTATTAAAAACAAAAAATAAACTGAGCGTTAATCGCAAACATTCACAACAAACTGTAAAAGCTTAGTTCATGTTGGGGGGATCCAATAACAAATCATCATTTTGATTCATCAACATAAAAACCAAAAATAAATTAAAGAGATAATAAACAAAGAAGTTCTTTCGATGCAACCCTTCAATGGATCCAGAGCTCTCAGCCTTGCCTATTTAAACCACAATCTGCCATCCACCTTCTTCCTTCACCACCGTGTTGCCTCCTTTATCCCCCATCTCTTTTCGATATGCTTTCTTTATATAGACATTCGTGGAAACCCTAGATTGGGTTTTGATTTGAAAGTTTGTTGTGCTTTAAGATAAGCGTGTTGTCTCTTTATCCTCCTATCCTCTTTTTGAATTTCAATTTGGGCTGATCTAATTCTAACTAGGGCTGACATCATCGTCCTTCATTCTTTTGCCAAGTAAGCTTGGCAATTCTCATCCTACTTTTGCCAATGGTGCTCGATATTTCTCTTTTGGTCATTTGTTTCGCTCTACCAACTGCTATTATCCTGCTCTGCCAAACCTGCCCTGCTCACCACAACAAAGAAATACACTTTTATTCTGGCAAAGGAAACGCTCCTCAACTATTTAACGGAAATGCGTGATTCTACCAGCTAAATGCACAATGTGTACTCAAAGTCAAGCAAAAGCATGGAAATATGTATATGAAAAGCAGTACTTTTGAGGAGTTAACACACCCTCAAACCTACTCATTGCTTGTGCTCAAGTAATGCAACTAAAAACTATAAAAATATAAAATAAAGCAAAGTATGTTGGCAAAATTTTCCTGATTAACAACATGAGCTAGCAAGTAAAATCTGGACCTAGTTTTGTCCTCAAATATCCCAGATCAGTAATGCCAAGAAGATCAACAAATTCAAATGTAGCAATATAATGCTAGCCTGGGGTCAGGAAGCGTGCATTAAGTGCAGGCAATTTGCATCAAGTATCATTCAACTCCCTTAGCAAATCTTTACTCAGAAATACATTTTTTTATTATTCACCAAGGGTTTCTTTTTTCCGACATTAAATTAGGGTTCACATCATGACATTGTTTGGCTTGAGAAATAAGAAAGGACATACCACGAATCCCCATGTTAATCCAAACTACACCACTAAGCTAACTCATTACACTCATACTCTAAAGTTTTGTTGGCTTTAGAATTAAGAGGGAGCAAACCACGAAGCCCCAAGTTACTTATTGTCTCTAAGGCAGAAGACTGTTCTAAATTTGTTTCTTGTTATAGCAAAACATTGTTGCCTTATTCTTTTTTTCTTACCTTAGTATTTTTTTCTCTTTTTTCCGAGTTCAGTTTCAAGAATCCTAAGTTTGTCTAGGGAACTAGATGCATAGCACATGTTTAAGTGAGACTATATTTTCCAAAGCTAGAGATCAATTGCCAAGCAACCTGACATTACTAATCTGCTGGCTCATACTAACTAAAGATTCTACTTTCATCATTGGATAGTGCATACTAGTGAAAATTCTAACTATGCTAGCAAACGTGTTGGCAAAATTATCAGGTTAAAAATCATGTCATGGCAAAAAAAATTAACAGTTTGGTATGCATGGTTCTACCTAATCTATATGGCAATAACATAATGCAGACAGAAACATAAAATGAATGTCATTGCAATAAATACGAGGCAACAAACACACCCAAACCTAAGGTAGGCATTTTCCTCAATGCATGCTAAAAATGAAAAAATGAATGTAAGGAGTAAAGGGGTTGAAGACTCCCCTGAGGGATGATTTTGGCGAGTGGAGCGAGTCTTTCTTTTGAGGAAGGATCCTCGTTTTGGTTCCACCGACTTCTTTCTCTTCAATCGTGGCTTCAGAGCATTAGTCATTGTAGTATCTTAGTGGGCAGGTGATGCTGGTATAGTGGCATCAGATTACTGGGCTGGAGTATGATCAGGCTGAAGGTTGGCTATCATTTCTTTTGTTGCACAGAGCTCGGTTAGGAACTTCGAATATGGTGGGAAAGGATTGATAGACATAGCTTCAAGAGTTATCTTCAGGGCATGGTCTTTGTCCCCAATATACTGCCAGAGTGCCAGGTTTTATTCCTCGGCCTTTTGGAACTTCTAAAGGAGGAGTTCTTGGCGTTGATAGATTTGGAAGAGTAATGCCACAACATCAGCTGGCAATTGAGTAGTTGATTCAGCCTTAGGTGTCTTGGCGGCAGAACTCGAATTGGTCTCTTGGCAAAATTTCATGTGCTAAGAATCAAAGAAACCTTTCAAAATAGAAAAAGAAATAAAATGAAAAACTAAAAATTTTAAATTGTGATATCCTAAGTACTAAAAAGAAAATAACGCTCTTAAATTATTTACATTGATCATACTGAGTTGGCAAAAAGTTACTGAATTTTTCATAAGGAGAATAGTTTCCTTGGCCTTATTCGACTTTCTTCCCAATAATGTTTTTGATCTTTGGCCCTTGATTGGTGGGTGGTAGGTGTAGCAATATTTTGTTTGAATAACCAACATAGAAAGTCGAAGAATTGCTTTCTTTTGAGTATGCCAAACTCTTGATTACAAAATGAAGGAGAGTATTTTTCCATGGTGGTTTTAAACTACCACCTTAGAAAACCAAATAATCTCTTTGTTGTAGGTCTCGAGAACCTTTGATCGAACTCGCACCCTAGTAGTGCTTAGGTTTTGCTGCTCCTTTCTCTTTTGATATCGAGGCATAGGCATCCTCATCTTGTTCCAAAATTGTTGTATCAATCTTCATTAAATCTTTAGTTTCTAGCATGAGCATCTCTAGCATTTTTGTTGCGGTGAAATTTTTTTATGACTCTTCATTCTCGTCATTTGGAATCCACTTTTCCTTCTTGTAACTAGCCATCCGAGCATACCTCACTTCATGATGTTCGTCCTAATTAGAATAAATCTTCTTTGTCGCTTAATTGTTTGCCATTGCACTTATGTTCTATGGCATCGCTTTTTATTCCATGGCAATTCAATGCCATGTTTTCATCCAAAATAGATTCCATTAGCTCAATGCATGCATTCTTCAATTTTATCTACACACTTAAGAGCTTTGAAAATGTCAATAGTAACACCGCTTGTTTTACCAAGGTAGGGTTGGCATTAGGTTGCAACTTGGCATTGCTGGTGCTTGCTTCCTTTTCTTAGCTTCCTTGGTTTCTTCTGCAGCATCGATTTATTCTCATGGCAAACAATTGGCTCTTCTCCACGCGTTGAAATCTCGACTTGTTTTCCACTTAGGAGAGTGACACTTTGCATTATTCTCTCTCCTTTTTGACCAATATCCCTCTGTATCACTTGACAGAGTCCCTAGAGGTTTGGCATTAAGTACTTCGGTAATATGTCCCGTCTAAACTTCTAAGTTCCTCATGGATGCGTTTAGACTCTAGGTAATTGTATTCTTATGCACCATATAATCATTCGTGGTGTTCTTATCGGCAGATCTTTGCTTTCGGAAGTAGATTATTCGTGCTCTATGTCACATTCTAGTTGAAACCTGGTGGTACATTGGTGCTCGATGTTGGGCATTAAATTGATTACCTCTCGGGTTCACCCATGAAAAGTTTGGATATTGCTTTTTCACCGCATTATAAGTATTAGAGTGTGAGTTAATATTACAATTATAATTTCCAACAAAATATACCGATTATGTGTTTGCTGGACATTCTTCCACATTATGAACCTCTTCAAAAATAGAGCAAAATGGTTCTAATGCCTTCACTTCTCAAACTTCAGTAGGCCTTTGCATTGTATTCACTATGCTAGTGAGGTTGGCAATTTGAGCATTGATTGATGAAAATGCATCAAGCTCCAACTTTCCAGCTGCTTTCATCCTGGATACCAATCTGGTGGTAGGGTGTTGGAGATAATTGGTGGAAATCCTTTCTAAGATGTCATATGTATCATTATAATTTTTATCCAACAATGAACCATTTACCGAGGCGTCTACAATTGTTCTGGCATGAGCATTGAGTCCTGTGTAAAAAATCTCCATCTGGGTCCAAGTAGGGAATCCATGCATGGGGCAACTTCTCAACAGATCTTTAAATCACTCATAAGTATCGTAGAAAGTTTAATCATCAGCTTGCCTGAAAGTATTGATTTCAATCCGCATGTTGGCATTTAATGCATGAGAGTGGAATCTTAGTAGGAATTTCTAGCATAAATTTAACTACGTAGTGACGGAACCTGGTGGCAAGGAATTTAGCCACAATTTTGCCTTATCTCACAAGGAAAATGAAAAGAGCTTTAGCTTTACTGTCTCTTCAGTCACATGAGGCTGGTGGAATAGTTGGCAAACCTCCATGAATTGCTTCAAATGCTGTTTTGGGTCTCCAGTAGGTGATCCATCGAATAATCCTACATTCAATAGCATTTGAATCATTATCGGCTTAAGCTCAAAGTTAACCATATTTACCTCTAGACTGATCAGTCCTGGCATCAAATCATCTATGATGGGTCTAGGTGTTCTCCAATAGATCGTTCTTTAGGTATCTAAGATGCAATAGCAGGAGTGGGTGGTATAACTGCAAGTATTGTCGGTTTCTCTTGGTTATTGGCATTATTTAGGACACTTCCTAACTCACCATTCTCGTTACGAGCCTTTTCTTAACTTGTACATTCTCTTCTTAACTTGTACATATACCAAACAAAATAAAATAAAACAAAAAAACGAAAACAAGTAAAAATCAAAATAATTACTCCCTTTGCAATCCCCAACAACGCCGCCAAAAACTTGTCGATGAAATATCGCATGGAAAAAGATTGAATATTCAGTGTAAATATACAAATAAATATAGACAATGATACGTCTTTTTACGTGCAAGTATACTTGGTCAGCAAGTAATATGGTAGTAAGTTGAGTATCGTCTCTACAGGGATTTCTAGGAATTAATTGCCACGATTAATACTTCTGAACTGGAAAATAAAAGTGATGGCAATTGATTGAGGGATTGAGTAAAATAAAAGAAATAAAGAAATAAAAATGATAAAGGAAACGTAAGTAAATATCCATGTAGATTGGAAAACAACTAGTGTAATGATGATTGGAAAGCTTGGCAAGGGATGCTTGAGTTTTTACGCTAGTTACGCCAGATTATTAATAATGTCCACGCCTTAGATTTATTGTGAGCATATTTCAAGAATAGCATTACCTTTGTCGATGGCAATACCCTAAGTTAACCATGATAAAACCCTTATATGTCTATAGCGAGTTTTCAAACAATTAACTTGGTGAAGTTTCAATCTGTACTCCTAAGGGGTAGATTCACTTCCAAAGTAAGCTCATCTACTTGAACATTGAAGTTTCTCTCCTTAGTACATGGTAATTGATTGTTACCCCTTAAGTCCGTTAAGATATTAAGGCATAATAAGCATACAATGCCAACTATAGTATGGCAAAGAATTTAAGGAAATGAAGTGCTAGTATGATAGAAAATAATGCCAAGGCATTCAAATTATTAAAAACAAAAAATAAATCGAGCATTAATCGCAAACATCCCCAACCAAACTATAAAAGCTTAGTTCATGTTGGGGGATCCAATAACAAATCATCATTTTAATTCATCAACATAAAAACCAAAAATAAATTAAAGAGATAAAAAATAAAGAAGTTCTTTCGATGCAACCCTTCAATGGATTTAGAGCTCTCGACCTTAGCCTATTTAAACCATGATCCGCCATCTACCTTCTTCCTTCACCACCGTGTTGCCTCCTTTATCCCCATCTCTTTTCGATATTTTCTTTATATAGACATTCGTAGAAACCCTAGATTGGGTTTTGATTTGAAAGTTTGTTGTGCTTTAAGATAAGTGTGTTGTCTCTTTATCCTCCTATCCTCTTTTTGAATTTCAATTTTAGTTTGGCTCTAATTCTAACTAGGGTGACATCATTGTCTTTCATTCTTTTGCCAACCAATCTTGGCAATTCTCATCCTACTTTTGCCAATGGTGCTTGATATTTCTCTTTTGGTCATTTGTTTTGCTCTACCAACTGCTATTATCCTGCTCGCTAAACTTGCCCCGCTCACCACAACAAAGAAATACACTTTTATTCCGCAAAGGAAATGTTCCTCAACTATTTAATGAAAATGCATGATTCTATTAGCTAAATGCACAATGTGTACTCAAAGTCAAGCAAAAGCATGGAAATATGTATATGAAAAGCAGTACTTTTGAGGAGTTAACACACCCTCAAACCTACTCATTGCTTGTGCTCAAGTAATGCAACTAAAAACTATAAAAATATAAAATAAAGCAAAGTATGTTGGCAAAATTTTCCTGATTAACAACATGAGCTAGCAAGTAAAATCTGGACCTAGTTTTGTCCTCAAATATCCCAGATCAGTAATGCCAAGAAGATCAACAAATTCAAATGTAGCAATATAATGCTAGCCTGGGGTCAGGAAGCGTGCATTAAGTGCAGGCAATTTGCATCAAGTATCATTCAACTCCCTTAGCAAATCTTTACTCAGAAATACATTTTTTTATTATTCACCAAGGGTTTCTTTTTCCTGACATTAAATTAGGGTTCACATCATGACATTGTTTGGCTTGAGAAATAAGAAAGGACATACCACGAATCCCCATGTTAATCCAAACTACACCACTAAGCTAACTCATTACACTCATACTCTAAAGTTTTGTTGGCTTTAGAATTAAGAGGGAGCAAACCACGAAGCCCCAAGTTACTTATTGTCTCTAAGGCAGAAGACTGTTCTAAATTTGTTTCTTGTTATAGCAAAACATTGTTGCCTTATTCTTTTTTTCTTACCTTAGTATTTTTTTCTCTTTTTTCCGAGTTCAGTTTCAAGAATCCTAAGTTTGTCTAGGGAACTAGATGCATAGCACATGTTTAAGTGAGACTATATTTTCCAAAGCTAGAGATCAATTGCCAAGCAACCTGACATTACTAATCTGCTGGCTCATACTAACTAAAGATTCTACTTTCATCATTGGATAGTGCATACTAGTGAAAATTCTAACTATGCTAGCAAACGTGTTGGCAAAATTATCAGGTTAAAAATCATGTCATGGCAAAAAAAATTAACAGTTTGGTATGCATGGTTCTACCTAATCTATATGGCAATAACATAATGCAGACAGAAACATAAAATGAATGTCATTGCAATAAATACGAGGCAACAAACACACCCAAACCTAAGGTAGGCATTTTCCTCAATGCATGCTAAAATGAAAAAAAATGAATGTAAGGAGTAAAGGGGTTGAAGACTCCACGAGGGATGATTTTGGCGAGTGGAGCGAGTCTTTCTTTGAGGAAGGATCCTCGTTTTGGTTCCACCGACTTCTTTCTCTTCAATCGTGGCTTTGAGCATTAGTCATTGTAGTATCTTAGTGGGCGGTGATCTTTGGTATAGTGGCATCAGATTCTTTGGGCTGGAGTATGATCGGTGAAGGTTGGCTATCATTTCTTTTGTTGCCTGAGCTCGGTTAGGAACTTGAATATGGTGGGAAAGGATTGATAGACATAGCTTCAAGAGTTATCTTGTGGCATGGTCTTTGTCCCCAATATCTTGCCAGAGTGCGGGTTTTATTCCTCGGCCTTTTGGAACTTCTAAAGGAGGAGTTCTTGGCGTTGATAGATTTGGAAGAGTAATGCCACAACATCAGCTGGCAATTGAGTAGTTGATTCAGCCTTAGGTGTCTTGGCGGCAGAACTCGAATTGGTCTCTTGGCAAAATTTCATGTGCTAAGAATCAAAGAAACCTTTCAAAATAGAAAAAGAAATAAAATGAAAAACTAAAAATTTTAAATTGTGATATCCTAAGTACTAAAAAGAAAATAACGCTCTTAAATTATTTACATTGATCATACTGAGTTGGCAAAAAGTTACTGAATTTTCGCAAGGAGAATAGTTTCCTTGGCCTTATTCTGACTTTCTTCCCAATAATGTTTCAGTCTTTGGCCCTTGATTGGTGGGTGGTAGGCTGTAGCAATATTTTGTTTGAATAACCAACATAGAAAGTCGAAGAATTGCTTTCTTTTGAGTATGCCAAACTCTTGATTACAAAATGAAGGAGAGTATTTTTCCATGGTGGTTTTAAACTACCACCTTAGAAAACCAAATAATCTCTTTGTTGTAGGTCTCGAGAACCTTTGATCGAACTCTGCACCCTAGTAGTGCTTAGGTTTTGCTGCTCCTTTCTCTTTTGATATCGAGGCATAGGCATCCTCATCTTGTTCCAAAATTGTTGTATCAATCTTCATTAAATCTTTAGTTTCTAGCATGAGCATCTCTAGCATTTTTGTTGCGGTGAAATTTTTTACGCCAGCTCTTCATTCTCAGTCATTTGGAATCCACTTTTCCTTCTTGTAACTAGCCATCTGAGCATACCTCACTTCATGATGTTCGTCCTAATTAGAATAAATCTTCTTTGTCGCTTAATTGTTTGCCATTGCACTTATGTTCTATGGCATCAGCTTTTATTCCATGGCAATTCAATGCCATGTTTTCATCCAAAATAGATTCCATTAGCTCAACTGCATGCATTCTTCAATTTTATCTACACACTTAAGAGCTTTGAAAATGTCAATAGTAACACCTGCTTGTTTTACCAAGGTAGGGTTGGCATTAGGTTGCAACTTGGCATTGCTGGTGCTTGCTTCCTTTTCTTAGCTTCCTTGGTTTCTTCTGCAGGCACTGATTTATTCTCATGGCAAACAATTGGCTCTTCTCCACGCGTTGAAATCTCGACTTGTTTTCCACTTAGGAGAGTGACAGCTTTGCATTATTCTCTCCCTTTTTGACCAATATCCTCTGTATCACTTGACAGAGTCCCTAGAGGTTTGGCATTAAGTACACTGGTAATATGTCCTGTCTAAACTTCTAAGTTCCTCATGGATGCGTTTAGACTCTAGGTAATTGTATTCTTATGCACCATATAATCATTCAGGGTGTTCTTATCGACAGATCTTTGCACTGGAAGTAGATTATTCTGTGCTCTATGTCACATTCTAGTTGAAACCTGGTGGTACATTGGTGCTCTGATGTTGGGCATTAAATTGATTACCTCTCTGGTTCACCCATGAAAAGTTTGGATATTGCTTTCACCCTGCATTATAAGTATTAGAGTGTGAGTTAATATTACAATTATAATTTCCAACAAAATATACCGATTATGTGTTTGCTGGACATTCTTCCACATTATGAACCTCTTCAAAAATAGAGCAAAATGGTTCTAATGCCTTCACTTCTCAAACTTCAGTAGGCCTTTGCATTGTATTCACTATGCTAGTGAGGTTGGCAATTTGAGCATTGATTGATGAAAATGCATCAAGCTCCAACTTTCCAGCTGCTTTCATCCTGGATACCAATCTGGTGGTAGGGTGTTGGAGATAATTGGTGGAAATCCTTTCTAAGATGTCATATGTATCATTATAATTTTTATCCAACAATGAACCATTTACCGAGGCGTCTACAATTGTTCTTGGCATGAGCATTGAGTCCTGTGTAAAAAATCTCCATCTGGGTCCAAGTAGGGAATCCATGCATGGGGCAACTTCTCAACAGATCTTTAAATCACTCATAAGTATCGTAGAAAGTTTAATCATCAGCTTGCCTGAAAGTATTGATTTCAATCCGCATGTTGGCATTTAATGCATGAGAGTGGAATCTTAGTAGGAATTTCTAGCATAAATTTAACTACGTAGTGACGGAACCTGGTGGCAAGGAATTTAGCCACAATTTTGCCTTATCTCACAAGGAAAATGAAAAGAGCTTTAGCTTTACTGTCTCTTCAGTCACATGAGGCTGGTGGAATAGTTGGCAAACCTCCATGAATTGCTTCAAATGCTGTTTTGGGTCTCCAGTAGGTGATCCATCGAATAATCCTACATTCAATAGCATTTGAATCATTATCGGCTTAAGCTCAAAGTTAACCATATTTACCTCTAGACTGATCAGTCCTGGCATCAAATCATCTATGATGGGTCTAGGTGTTCTCCAATAGATCGTTCTTTAGGTATCTAAGATGCAATAGCGAGGAGTGGGTGGTATAAGCGCAAGTATTGTCGGTTTCTCTTGGTTATTGGCATTATTTAGGACACTTCCTAACTCACCATTCTCGTTCGAGCCTTTTCTTAACTTGTACATTCTCTTCTTAACTTGTACATATACCAAACAAAATAAAATAAAACAAAAAACGAAAACAAGTAAAAATCAAAATAATTACTCCCTTTGCAATCCCCAACAACGCCGCCAAAAACTTGTCGATGAAATATCGCATGGAAAAAGATTGAATATTCAGTGTAAATATACAAATAAATATAGACAATGATACGTCTTTTTACGTGCAAGTATACTTGGTCAGCAAGTAATATGGTAGTAAGTTGAGTATCGTCTCTACAGGGATTTCTAGGAATTAATTGCCACGATTAATACTTCTGAACTGGAAAATAAAAGTGATGGCAATTGATTGAGGGATTGAGTAAAATAAAAGAAATAAAGAAATAAAAATGATAAAGGAAACGTAAGTAAATATCCATGTAGATTGGAAAACAACTAGTGTAATGATGATTGGAAAGCTTGGCAAGGGATGCTTGGATTTTACGCTAGTTACGACAGTTATTAATAATGTCCTGCCTTAGATTTATTGTGAGCATATTTCAAGAATAGCATTACCTTTGTCGATGGCAATACCCTAAGTTAACCATGATAAAACCCTTATATGTCTATAGCGAGTTTTCAAACAATTAACTTGGTGAAGTTTCAATCTGTACTCCTAAGGGGTAGATTCACTTCCAAAGTAAGCTCATCTACTTGAACATCTTCTGTCGTACCTGGTAACTGATCGTTACCCCTTAAGTCCGTTAAGATATTAAGGCATAATAAGCATTATATGCCAACTATAGTATGGCAAAGAATTTAAGGAAGTGAAGTGCTAGCAGGACAGAAAATAATGCCAAGGCATTCAAATTATTAAAAACCAAAAATAAACTGAGCATTAATCGCAAACATCCCCAACCAACTATAAAAGCTTAGTTCATGGTTAGGGGATCCAACAACAAATCATCATTTTAATTCATCATCACAAAAACCAGAAATAAATTCAAGAGATAAAAAATAAAGAACTTCTTTCGATGCACCCCTTCAATGGATTTAGAGCTCTCGACCTTAGCCTGTTCGAACCATGATCTGCCATCTACCTTCTTCCTTCACCACTGTGCTGCCTCGTTCATCCCCCTTCTCTTTTCGATATATTTCCTTTATATAGACATTCGTAGAAACCCTACTTTGGGTTTTGATTTGAAAGTTTGTTGTGCTTCAAGATAAGTGTGTTATCTCTTTATCTTCTTATCCTCTTTTTGAATTTGAATTTTAGTTTGGGCTGATCTGGTTCTAACTACGGCTGAAGTCATTGTCTTTCATTCTTTTGCAACCAATCTTGGCAATTCTCGTCCTACTTTTGCCAACAGTGCTTGGTATTTCTCTTTTGGTCCTTTGTTTTGCTCTGCCAACTGCTACTATCCTGCTCTGCCAAACTTGCCCTGCTCACCACAACAAAGAAATACACCTTTATTCTGGCAAAGGAAATGTTCCTCAACTCTTTAATGAAAATGCATGATTCTATTAGCTAAATGCACAAATATGTACTCAAAGTCAAGCAAAAGCATGACAATATGTATATGAAAAGTAGTACTTTTGAGGAGTTAACATGCGTATAGTAAAGCGACCGCAAAGACGAATGGTTTGCTAGCCACTTCCAAAGTAAGTGTGCATAGTAAAGCGACCGCAAAGATGAAAGATTCGCTAGCCACTTCTAAAGTAAGTACGCATAGTAAAGTAAACTCTTCAAGACGAAAGGTTCGCTAGCCACTTCCAAAGTAAGTGCGCATAGTAAAGTGACCGCAAAGATAAAAGGTTCGCTAGATACTTCCAAAGTAAGTACGCATAGTAAAGCAAACTCTCCAAGATAAAAGGTTCACTAGCCACTTCTAAAGTAAGTACGCATAGTAAAGCGACTGCACAGTAAGTGTGCATATTGAATTCACATAGCAAGGAAAATGACCCTATAAATTATTTTTACATAACAAGAGTATAGGGCATTAGTATCTACCGCCACCGAACAAACAAGCAACGAATAAATAAATACATGAGCAAGTAAATATGCGCCAATCAAGCCTACCTCATTTAGGGGGGGAGTTCTCCCGGTTTAAAATTCTACAAATATATCCAATATCACTCACCCCAAAAGCACGATATCAAAAGAGCTACCCGACCAGTTCAAGACAGAGATCTCATCTAAAACAAACAAAGCTATTAGACTCGAAATTGCAAACCACGTAAATGGACACCACACTTAAGTACGGACACATAAATAACAATATTGCTTCGAATACTTACAAAATATGACGCTTGGAATATCACACAAATACATGAAACATACACAAGTTATAATGCCGTGAATCTTTCCCCCAAAGAAAGACAAGCTATTCACATCCTCGCCAACCACCCCGGGCCACAATTGCCACAAATACAAAGAAACAAAAAAATATTCATTGCCCCCAAAAGAGAGCACAACAAAATAACTAATCAACAAACACGCAAACTAGCATATAGCGACTAAGATAATCTCACCTCAGGGGGAAAAGTCCTCTCAATTTCTAATTAGCAGTCCAAATGTTCACTCCGTATCAGGGAAATGATATTGTCCCTTGAAAAGCGACTGCAAGGCGAACTCTCTCAAGAATTCAATCACAAAAATAAATAAGGGAATCCTCCGGCGAACTAATTACGAGAGGAAGCAAGAGTTTGCCCCCAGCTTATCTTGCAAATATACAAACAAATAGAGATCTATATTAATATATTGTCATTTTTAAAAAATGGAAGTGCAATACAAACACTAAAATACAAGCGTAATTCTAATTTTTTAACTAAATCCCCACAAGTTTCCTATCACCAGCAGGTAATAACTCGTCCTACAAGGAAAATCAACATAAAATGGATTCCTAGGTTTATCAAAAGTCACAAATTCCTAGTGCCAGCGAACCTCATAACAAGTTACAAATCCCACCTTTTCCCCATCTTATTCTCATGATACATGTCGACTCGCTAACACTTGATGAATTAACGTATATAGTCAGGGAAATAATGCCAATAGTAGGTCTTTTGCGTGCAAGTATACACAGTCAGCAAGTAATACAGCAGTAAGCTGAGTATCGTATCCACAGAGATTGTCCAAGAATTAAATGCCACGATATTTTACTTGTTAATGGGATCAAATGAAGTTGAATGGGATCTTGGATTTTGATTTTAGAAAATAAATTAAGATTCAGCAAAAGTGCAGATAGATTGAGAAATAAATGTATTCAAATGGATGACAAGCATTGGCAAAAGATGTTTGGATTTTACACTAGTTAACACAATAGTTAATAATTTCCAGCCTTGGTTTTATTGCCGAGCAGGTTTTAAGGTTAATATTGCCTTTGTCGATAGCAATACCCAAATTTAATTACGATTAACCCTTATATGTATATAGTGATACTTTCATAATTTAACTTTATGAAGTTTTAATCTTTACTTCTAAAGGGTAGATTCACTTTCGAAGTAAGCTCATCTACTTGAACGTCTTTTGTCAAAGTTTCTCTCCTTAGTACCTGCAATTAATCGTTATCCCCTAGGTATGTCAAGATATTAAGGAATAATAAGCATGCAATGCCAACTATCGTATGGTAAACAATTTAGGAAAATTAACCAGTAGTAGAATAGAAAAAAATGGCAAGGTATTCAATTATTAAAAACTAACTAAGCATTCATCGCAAAAGCATCCCTAGCCAACTTAAAAGAAATAGTTCATGCTTGGGGGGTCCATCCACAAATCATCGTTTCTTAACATCACCATTTTAAAGAAAATAAAAATAAAGAGAAATGCATAAAGAATGAGATCCATCGATGCAACCTTTCAATGAATCCAAAGCTCTCGGTCTAAGCCTGGTCGAACCACGTTTACCCTCTAGCTTCCTCTTTCACCACGGTGCAGCCACCTTGGCTCATAGATCGTCTCTCTTTAAATAGGCATGCGTGGAAACCCTAGATTGGGTTTGAAACTCGAAAGTTAGTTACACACCAGGATAAGCATGTTATCATCTTATCCTTATTTTGAATTTTAGGGCTGATGTCTACTTTGACCCATGGCTACTTGACCGAGCATCGGTCATCCTTCTTTTGCCAATTGAGCTTTGGCAATTCTCGTCCAACTTTATCAATAGCAACTCGACATTTCTTTTCTACTTATCTGGCTTTCTGATCTTGTCCTGCTCTTCTCTGCCAAGCCTGCCCTGCTTCCAACCTGCCGCCAACGCAAGAAAATACACCATTACTCTAGAAAAAGAAAACATTATTTAACTCTTAGATGCAAATACATGATATTACTAGCTAAATGTACAACTATGTACTCAAAGTCAAGCAAAAAGAAAACACTCTTTAACTCATAGATGCAAAAAAACAGTACTTGTGAAGAGTTAACAGTACCGCAACGTATGTTGCCACCAAGACAAGCAAGCAAGTGCGGTAGCCATTAAGCAATACACGATTCATCAAAAAAAAACATTTATAAAACCTACTCTGAGAAAATAATCACCCACACAAAACAAATATGCAAATAGGGATATCACAACCAAGAATTATCACACGCAAAAAACAAACTTTCATCCATTAAAATTTAATGCACATACAAACGAACCGATACAAGCCAAAATAACCATAGCACTTTAATACCGCTCAAGACCAGCTTTCTCATATGAACAAAATAAGCAAAATATCACAAATACAAGTCCATATAAGGGGAAAAGGGAACTGCTTGCGAACCCTTCTAGCAAACTCGACTAGAGAAAGCCCATGAATCAGCAGCAAGTTCTTCTGTTAAAGAAAGAATGGGGTTTCCTAATGCTACAGGAATAGTACATGGAGATGAAAAACATCCCTCCCATCTCTACTTCAGCTCCGCCATATGAACCATTTGATGAGAGTCGTTTGTCACCCCGATTGCTGACATTGCAGACACCACAACTGGAAAACGAATAGCCACCTTGATTATGCATATTCGAGAGCCTTCAAAAACTTAGCAAACATCAACAGCTTCAATGCCATGCCCAGCAGCCCCTACCTCCGATGTAGCAGTAAACACCAGCAGACAATAGTATTCGGAGAACCCTACGCTCGAGATTTTCTAAATGCATTACCTGTTGGCGCTCTCTACAACAAATGGCTAATCATAGCCTTTCGAATACTATTCTCTAGCGATATAAATAGCCTAATCTGCAAAACTAAGCACTCTCCTAGAATCTACAAAGCACGATTTTGGCATACCACTCTTTCCCACAAACCTATTTCCTTCTCCTCTTCTCAAAACAACGCAAGCAAAACCGTAAAAAAGAGAAAATCACAAAATGATAAAGAAGTAAATAACCTCTAAATTAGGTTATGTAGACATAGACCCAAAAGAACCCTATTTATAGTAGACAATGAGGTACCGACAATAACATTTAACATACCTGCGTGGAGCCCCACCGATGTAAGCATTTAATTCCCATAACCTAAAATATCGAGTAAATAGCTAAAAACACTCAACTTTTAAACTTCTAATCAATAACTGAGCGGACAGGCGCGTGCGCTTATCACCGCCAATCTCCATCATTCAAGAACTCTATCTTGAGTTGTCTAAATAGCCACAAAGAGCCAATAAATACCCAGCATGAAAAACCAAGTCAATAAATAACAAGCAAAGTAGCAACACACAGTGTTCTGCTCCCTAAAATAGAAATCATCTGTCTAATCTTCCAATTTGGGCACATTTTGGGAACACTGATAGCATTACTAAAGCTTCTCAAGCGGCATAAGCCAGTTTATTGTGTTAGTGCAACCAACGATAGAAAAACTTTATCACAAATAAAAAATTAGAAGTTCCTGACAAGCAAATTAGATCACTATAATGCCAAAAATCGAGTACGCCAAATCAGGTAACCTTTCTCAACTACTTTAGCTGCAATAATCTTAAATTTCTTGATAGAATTCAACATAATCATAGATCCTCTCCAATATAGAAGTCGACTTGAATGAATTATATAGTTCCATATAATGGGAAAATATAGTTACTCTTAACTCTTCTCGAATCACAACCTACTCGAAAGTTAATCAAGTTTTTTAAGTTCTCTACCACGAGAGCTATCTCAAATAGATCATTTACTATAAAAAAATAACATCAAAATGCATTCTGACCTGGGCCGAAAATAACAAAATAGCTGAAATAACCTCCAAAATAAGTTTTTCTTCTATACAAGAAAGTAAAAAGAAATAAATAATAATAATAATCATACACCCCTACAACAATAACACCGTTACCATCAACTTCACACGCGGCATCGCTGCGGTTATTTAGGGAGGAGGATGCATTCAAACCGAAGGTAGAAGAGGTCACAGTGTTTCTATACTTTGCGACAAAGTCTTCTCAGGATGGCTCAAAAGGATTCCTAATTTCAAAATCTGCAGCTACCTCGCAAAGAGCGCCAAAATCCATAACCAGAACATCAAAAAGGCTACGCGACAATTGAAAGCTAAGAATGGTAGCATCTCGAGATCTTTCTATCCCTTTGACCATAAAGGCGAAGGTTGTGTCCGCGGCTGCCTTAATCTTTTCCATCACATCAACATCATGGCTAGCCTTCAGCACTATAATTTCATTCTTCTGTGATTCTTTAAGCTTTGTTAATCTTCTTGTGAAATTTCCAAAGCCTTCATCTGCCGCATTCTTTGTTTCCTCCAATTTTTCTTTAAGACCTCAAGTTTCAGTCTTAAAACTCTATTATGCGGTTTCAAGCAGCTTATTCTTAATCATAAGCACATGATCAATCTCTTTCTTTTTCTCAGCCATCTCCTCTACATGCTTTCTATTCAAATCTCCTACCCGTGCCCGAATGTTCGCCTCGTTTTTTTTTTCTTGCAGCTTCCTTAACTGAGCAGCATAACATTCCATCTGCGAACGTAGCTTTGTGATCTCCTCACGTAGCGAAACATAACCTTCCACCTACGAATGTAGCTTTTCATTTTCCTCAAGAAAGACCTTTGCATTTCTTTACATGTTAAGTTGAACGCAACCTAGTTCTTGAATGACACCTCAATCCCCCTCAACAGTTCTCCTAATATTAGTACAAGGTGGAAAGGCGCCACAACTATTCGAATACAACTCAAATAACCTCCTAGAAGAAAATTTAGGATGTAACCAATTCTCTACTTTTGACACCCTCGCCAAAGAGAAAACACGCTCCATAGAGCAAAGGGTTCGTTGTCTTCGCACGAAGAAACATAACCAAAAAAAGGTACCAAAGGAGTCACCGCAGCATCTAAACAAGATGCGGGCCCAATAGGTGCAACCACAGGGGATATATATTTGACAGAACAATAAACAACAATAAAATCAGTAGCAGTTCATCCTGCAAACAAACCCAATGAGCAAAACCTTATCACAAACTAAGAATCAAAGCTACTAAACTAAAAGTAACAACAACGCATCACTCAAAACACCTGAAGGCGCACAAGTAGTAGACAGACAGGCACCCAAGCTGGCAGAAACAATACCCCCAATAGTGCCAGTCATGGCCTTGTAAGAAGAAATATGAAGTTTGAGCAAAATAGGTCAAGCACCACAGTTCAACTCAGGCAAAATTTTGGTAACCCCAGCATAAAACATTGGCCTTTTTTCCAGCATCTTTTCTTCGGCACCCAAAGGACGCCACTTTGAACCATAAGCCCTCATTCGCCTTGCCACACTTCCCCGCACAACCTCTATGATCAATGGTATGCCTACAGAGGCACTTTGGATACAAGAAGAAATCTCTACATAGGAGTAGCGGAAATTATGTCTATCGAAGACATTACTGTAATAGCTAATGCTACCAAATAAGGCAAAATTACTTCCCCACTACTTAAAACATTCGAGGGCGCCATTGTTACCAGCCCTTGAGAACCCATTGGATTGCTACTTACCACAAAGAGTGGAGTACCCAGCACCGCAATTTGATCCCTTATTTCATCACCAGACTCGCAAATGAGAAACCACAGCCTTTGGAAAACATATAACAAAAATAAAAGAAGAAAAAGAAGATCAATGAGCCACAATACATATATAAGTAGAAAAAAATCATTCTCTTTCAAAGCCATAACAAACTATTACCAGTGAACTTAAAACCACCTATTTTTCCCCTTACTACGATCAGAGCTGGATGGACACACATTAACACAACCCTTTGAACAAACAGCAGTGACTTCCCTACTAACCCCTCCTAAGGGGCATCTTCTTCAGGACATCTCCAGGGGTGAGTACGAACGCCGGTATGCTCTGAAAAGAAGTTGTATGGTTTATCTTCGTCACCTAGAAGAACCCTCACAACTCGTTCATCACCCCAATCACCAAGGGCCAAGCCTCCACATAAATTGGCACATTTGCCAAAGAGCCATCTGGAAACACATTAAAATCTTCTTCGTCCCAACCATTGGGACTTTTCCCCTTCAAGCAGTGCACCTAAACATTTCTAAGGGTGCATACCTCCTCAAAACGACATGGTGGATCATTTTCTAGCTTTCTGATAAGCTTTAGCTCAGCAGGCGACATTTTTCCAAGGATAGGCGGCACAACCCTATCCTTAACCGGTCAGTGCCATGCAATAGGGAATGAAAAATTTCCAACAATACATTCCACTTTGATATACTTTGTCATGTCCAAACGAAGATTATCAGTGCGATTACTCATCAATGTTTCCTTCCATCTACGATGATAAATAGCCACGAAACCTTTCACATTCTTGTCATGGCCAGCCATCACATTGTAAAAGTAACAGAATATATCGATAAAAGGTTCATCTCTATGAATTTTACAATTCAAGAAATAAGTCACCAAATCCAACCAACTAGTCCCGCTTAATTGACCCGACGCTACATCAAACCAATTTAACCAGTCCATAAAGAAGGGATACAGCGGTAAATGGAACCTGGCTTCAAAAGCAAACAGAGGGATAAAAAACCAATCTTTCCTCATCAGAACATGTACTCAGACAAAATGTGCCAACCGACACACTAAAATGATAACAGAAATGATTAACAGCAAGAAGACCCTAACACTTTAATGTTTTTAACCGCTAGTCTGGTTCGGTAGTACAACGAACCTCATCGCTCACAATAATAGAAGACTCAGCCATCAACACATGAGAGATTGTATCTTCATTTTCCAAAGTTTCCTTTACTCTCTTAAAAAAAACTCATAAGCAACAAACAAGACAAAAAGCCAAGAATGTCAACTAAAGTTTATTTATAACTAAGAACTGTGTCTTCTTTAACACGCTTTGCTATTGAAGTGGTTCATTATGTGATGTTTCATATGCAACGACTTACCCCCAAAGAAAACCGACCGTACCATTAACAAATTCTATTATGCGACGTTTCATAAAACATTCACGACTCTCATATAAGCAATATGCCCTAAAAATTTCACAAACTATTAATACAAAAAACTTTCCCTCCTATCGAACCCTCTTTTGATTCCTCAGCTTCGCCAAGGTCACTTTATAACCTTCCCTCATCTGGGGGCAATTGTTAGTAACTATAAACACCTACTGCCACGTGTCAAAACCAGAATGAATAAGACTATGAACGACGGAGCATAAGGGACATCCAGTGATGAGTGTAACAACGTATGCGGACCACAACGCATAGGGTCACCCACGAACTGTATGATACCCTCCGCAATCTGTAGCAAATAGAAAAGACTACAAGCAACATCGCGCCTTATCCGGTGGTTACGTGACTACACACATGCCCGCTACGGATGACAAAGGGAACCTAAGACGTCAAGTCATAGCCAATCCAATTGACACGTCATGACAACTGTCCAAGTAGTATAAAACTGGACATGCAGTAAGGAGAGCAAGACATATAGACCACCTCAGATATCATTACCCACGAACAACACATAAGCTCCAACCCAGAACAACCGTCTCGACCACCATCTCCGGTCCCTGACTATTTTGACAATCAACAAGGCTTAACTTTTGCATTTATAGGTCTTGGGTTCAAACCTCTTGAAATGCATGTTTTTATTATTTTTCCTCTAGTAAAGCGATATTGTTTTCAGCTAACCTTCCGTTAAAAGTTAATTGTGAAGTGGCATAAATGAGTCAGAAAGTAAAGTTCAATATTAGATTTGAACGCTTTTGAAGTTTAGTGGCATCTTTGAGTATATGGTAATAGTTTAGTGGCATCTGGTGTAATTTACCCTAAACAAAAAAAACTACTCACCTAAGAACCTAAGAACCAAAGTTGTATTTAGTATAATTTACAATCAAATTTTTACCATTCAACCATTTTTTGGACAAATATTAATTCTAATCCTAATCCCGCCTAAAAGGAGGGTAGACTCCAGGAAAGGAAGGAGAGTGCTCCTAGTAAGTCTAAAACGCAGGACCTAAAGTAATATGAGAAAACAAAGATAAGCGGCTTAATCAACCGACCAAATATGCTTGCTCCAATCAACCAATTATTATTGTTGAGTAAATTTTAAGAATATGTTTTTACATAACTTTTTCCCTTACAACATAATTATGACAGAATCTAGAATAATATTAATCGATAATACATACATTTAGATTAATAACAAGTGTCGATCAATTCAAATACATTCAATTGCCAATCAATCACAGACCAATGATTAATTAGGTTACAAAATTTACGTTAGGACATTAACATCATTAATCGACAAACTGACAAATAATTAGGTTACAAGATTCCTTACGCTTAGTGATTTAGTTTATTAAAAGCTCAACCAATCTCTGCTCTTACACTATATAATATACGATTTCAGTTTAAGATTAATCAGTTCGATAATTAGCTCAAGATAAAAATGGTCGTCGGCCGAAGGGTGTTCTTGTTTCAGTTGATCGTCGTAGCTGTTCTGGTTTTGAACCACAGCAATGCACAAGGTTTGAAGCAGGGGTATTACCACAAAACATGTCCGAATGCTGAGTCGATCGTCCGGAAAACGACTTACGGGTTCATTTCTCGAGCACCAACTCTTGCTGCTCCTTTGCTCAGGCTCCATTTCCACGACTGTTTCGTAAGAGTAAGTTTATTCATATCCGACACTTAGATCTGACACATTTTTAAACACGTGTACAAGAGCATGATAACATTATCTTTCAGACACGTGTCTTTATTCGATACTCGAACTGAATCCGAGTGAACATGACGGTTTTTTTGACAGGGATGTGATGGATCGGTTCTTTTGAATTCCAGTAAAAACCAAGCTGAGAAAGACGCAATCCCCAACCTAAGTTTACGAGGTTACCATGTGATTGATGCTGTCAAATCTGCTGTCGAGAAAGCCTGTCCTGGTGTGGTTTCATGTGCAGATATCCTTGCATTGGTTGCTCGAGATTCGGTTTCCATGGTAAAAACTATATATATATACCCGACATTACACTGACTATTTTTAAAAATATTCGGGTCTGATATTCGGATCTTAGAATTAAACTGTTTGAAGTGACATATATGTATCCATATTTCGATTCTCGTGTTCAAGTCCGAATAAATTATTCGTTTCGAATGAATTTTTCAGATACATGGACCTTCCTGGGAAGTTCCTCTAGGACGAAGAGATGGAAGAATTTCAAGCTTGAACGAGGCACTCACAAACTTGCCTTCTCCTTTTTTCAATATAACACAAGTCAAACAAAATTTTGCTGCTAAAGGTCTAAACATGAAAGATTTGGCTGTTCTATCAGGTATTTTTTTTAAATGTGTTTTATTTGTTTTTCGATTCATTTTTTTAAATACATTCAATATCGGACCAACCTTCTGATATTGTAATTGACATGATGTTATGTATGCTCTTTTCATAATTACAAAGGAGGGCACACCATTGGGACATCTCATTGTGTCGCCTTCGGCAATCGTCTCTACAACTTCAGTGGCAGAGGCGACACTGATCCGTCGATGGATCCAAAATACGTCGCTTAATTGAAGCAAAAATGCAAGCCAGGAGACACCACAACACTGGTGGAGATGGACCCCGGAAGCTTCAAGACCTTCGACGAAGATTACTACACTCTCGTCACTAAAAGAAGGGGACTGTTCGAATCCGACGCGGCACTTCTCACGGACGCGGAGACGAAAGCTTACGTCTTCCATCAGGCTTCTGTCCATGGATCGACTTTTGAGAAAGACTTTGCGGTGTCGATGGTGAAGATGGGTAGAGTTGGAGTACTCACTGGGAATCAAGGTGAGATTAGGAAACATTGTGCTTTTGTGAATTAATTGAAGAGCTTGTGCTTTTGTTTTTGTTTGTTTCAAATTGTGATTCTGATTTGTTTAGATGGCAATAAACTTGGTTAAAATGTGAAGGTTTGGGGGAATAATTTCCAGCAAAATTTGTATTGGTTTGTATAATTTGTGTATAGGGCTTTTTGGTGCCATACATGATTGAAATATGTGAGAAATAAGGGCTCTGGTTGGTAAATAGCAGTTTGAGTTAAAATTAGAGGTTTGAGCTAATATTAGAGGTTTGACATGTTAAATTCGCTAATTTGGATGTTTGGTGAATAGCGAATTGAAATAGTAAATTGGGCTGAAACCTCTAATTTTGAAAAAGCTGTTAATATAAGATTTTTGAAATTAGAAGTTTTGACATAAGAGTTATAAAGACTCTTTTACCCTTTAACACTCATAGAAAATCTCCAAATAACCTAACTTTAACCTCTTCTATTTTAATTCTTCATTCTCATGTATTTACATTGTTACATTTGTAAACTCATACTTCTTATTTTTTTTCTTTTTATTCTCACACATTTATATTTGTATTTAAATTTAATAATTAATTAAATTGTATTAAAATGATTAGATAAATACTAAATGGGTTGTGATTCACTTACACATAGTTTTACACGTTTCTTGGATCGTTGGATAGGGGTGTTCAAACGGTCGGTTCGGTTAACCGACCGAACCGAACTTCTAAAATTTTATTAACTGAATTTTTTTTCCTATTAACCGTTAACCGAACCGAAATCTTTTCAAAAAATTTTAACCGAACCGAAAAAAGTTCGGTTAATTTGGTTAACCGAAATTTGTTATAAAATTTTGGGTAAATTACACAAATGGTCACTAAACTATGTTAAAATAATCTTTTTAGCCACTGAACTTTCAAAAGTTATAAAACAACCATTAAACTTATCAAATTATTACAAAATGATCATTGATTTATTGCACATTATAAATTATTGATAAATATTGAAAATTTTAATGATTATTTTTAATAATTTAATAAATTTAATGATCATTTTGTGCTAATTTGATAAAGTTTAATGACCATTTTAGAATTTTTAAAAGTTTAGTGACCAAAAATAAATATATAATATTTATAAAATTCGGGTAATTCGGCTAATTAACTAATTTCGAACCGAATTAACCGATAACCGAAGTATGAAAAAATCATTAACCATTAACCGACCGAACCTAAAATTAACCGACCGACTAATCGGAAAAAAATTCGGTTCGGTTGGTTAATTCGGTTAACCGAAATTTTGAACACCCCTATCGTTGGATGGGAAAAATAGATGACTGAGATTAACTCCTTACTTTTTTTCTAAGTGATAATCTTTACATATCCTACTGTTAATTCACATCCATTTCTCCCATCCAACGATAAAAAATTGCAAAACTTAAAAACTCTTACATTGTGTAAACGAATCATATCTCATAATAAATTAATATATAGATCCTTCAAATATGCTTAGTAATGTTATATTAAAAAATTATTTTTCATAATCTAATTAATAGACAAAATATTGATAACTAATAAACTATTCAAACAAATATTGAATATAATCATGTTCTTATATGTCATTTTACTTGTTTAAATAATCAAACAGCTATCAGTTAATTTTATCAAAAACTTTTATACAATCAGCTAATATAATCCGCTAGTCAAATTAATTAATGTAATCTGTTATCAGCTAATGTAATCCGCTATCAGCTAATTGCCAAACTGGTCAAGTCTTTATTTCACATGATTCCAGGGCAAGGTATATTTATCACATTCAACAGATTCTACCTTAGGATCATGCTTTTGACAAAGATGGCATGTAAATTCAATCCAGATTTTTATTTAATTATATAATAAATATTAATATAAAAGTAAAATTTATAGTATTAACTATATCCATTAGGGGTGAACGTTCGATCGAGTCGAGTCAAAAAATTTTGAGTTATTCGAGTTGACGCGTCATATTTTACAACGCAAACTTAATTTAAATTTTTTTTCGATTTGAGTTTATGAAATTCGAGTCGAGTTGAGTTTTCGAGTTCCTATACAAATTTAATTGTAATTATTTATCATATTATAGTACGATTTGATTCTAATTTAAACGACTTTATCTAATCATATAAGATATGCATATATTTTTTTCATATTATTTTTCACATGTATAAGTAAGATTTGTAATGTTGTTTAATAAAAAATATCATCTAAACTTTTAAAATATATTTATAATATTATTTTTAAATAAGAAACTTTTGGAGATAAAGTATTGATGGGAGTATAAACGAGTTAATGAATTGATGAGAAGAAAAAATTTTACAGCAAATTTTAGTTGAATAATCATATTTGAATAAAATGTAAAGTTAAATGACTAAATTGCAAAAAGAATATATTTGTTAAAAATATGAATTGAAGTTATATAGATATTACATAGTGTTAGTGAATCATGTGGTTTAGTTTTGGTTAAAAATAGACTTAAAACAAAAGAGGAATTGAAAAAAAAATCATTCAAAGTTGAGGGGATAAAATACAAAAGTAAGAAATTTAATTTTAAAAAATATAAATTGAAGCTAAATAGGTATTCTATAGTGGTTTAAGAGCATGTGTGTCAAATTTGGTTAAAAAATAACTTAAACGAATTAGGTATTGAAGAAATGAGAAAATCATACAAAGTTAAAGGACTAAATTAAAAAAATATGAATTTATTTTTAAAAATATGAATTGAAGCTAAATAAAGATTCTACATTGATTTAAGAATGTGTGGTTCAAATTTAGTCAAAAATAGACTTAAAATAAAAGAGAAATTGAAGAAAAAAAAAACCAAGGACTAAATCACAAAACTATAAAATTCAATTTTTCGGTTTTTCGAGTTGGGCAAATTTCAACTCGACTCGAACTCGAAATTTTTTTCGAGTTAACTCGAACAACTCGACTTGAATAACTTGAAATTAAAAAAAAATTGATTTTTTTTAGTCGAGTTTTGCTCACCCTTAATATCTATGGCCTTTCCTTGCTTATTTTCACTAAAAAAGATTCAATCATAAAACAAGGTTTAATTATGCTTTTCTTTTTTGGGTAACAAAGGAAAGTTCCATCAAACTAGAAGAGAAACCGATACAAGCCATATGTCCAGTAGCATTCTCCAAAACAAGAAGCTGCATAAAAACTGGGCATTCAAAATAAACAACACGAGCTACGATCCACCATTACAACTAAAATCGAAACTTCCATACATGTTACAATCACTCCCTCCTTTAGCCAAGGCATCGGCACAACTACTGCCTTTGCGGAGAGTATAAATAATCCGGGTCACATCTGGAAGTGGTTCAATATGATCCTGCAATCGAAAACATGAGAATCTGGTAACCTGTTCTTTGAATGAGAACTCTTCATAAAACTTATAACAAAGACAGCATCAAGTTCAATGATCAAATTATTCAAATTCAATTGTTTTGCAAGGAGCAGTCCACCCCACACGAATAAATTTTTTATTTTACAATGTCACATAATCCAATGTGTGGAGAGTACAGGTACCAAGAGCATAATTAGACCTAAAGCATATTATAAAATTGCTGACTTTATCACCAACACATATAACTGAACAAAATTTTTAACTAGTAAAATCTTATACTATTACTAATCATAAATTCGTAATAATACATTGACCTAACCAATGCAAATGTAATCACCGAAAGATTCCCACAATACTTTTCAAGTGCAAACACAAACCTTGCAATACCCAGGTTCGAAACCTCTCATCTCTTCCTCCCACCACGTTCCCTTAATGAAAGAGCCAATGTTTCTCCTGCTCCAACATTGTAATATGCAAGGCTCATATTGTCCTTCAGGAACCCAGCTTTTCCACTCAGTTTCTGTTTGTTCGAAGGAAGCTGGATCTCCCCTGAAATTTTCTCCTTCAAACTGCCAACCGTTTCGGATAAGGCCTGCACTGTGATCTCAAGAAGTTGTCCTTTGAGATTTCCTTCATCGAAATTCGGAACCGATACAGTAATACGAGCAGGTCCCTACAAGAGATCCCAATCAACAGTTGTTAGAGGTACAACGAAACAAGTAAATAAAAAGTACTTTGGAATAAGAGCAAGGGATCCTCGAACCGGATGTTGAGCAAGGAACTGATCTTCGGGAACAAGCATGGAATCATCGAGCTTCTGTTTCTTTGGTTCGGGTTCATCAGGAAGTGGTGGAGGAGCTTCTTCAGGTGGCGGCGGTGGAGGAATTCCTTGGGGCAAAGGTGGTTGTGGCTGCATCATAGGCATAGCAGGTGGTGGGACAGGAAGAGGGGCAAAGGGTCTAGGAACTGACACAGGAGTAAACTGAGATCCCGGTGGAGGGGGCACAGGAGCGTTCATGGACATTGATGGAGGCATTTGGGGTGGTCGATTCATCATCATGTGTGGTTGGCCAGGTGCCATTTGCATTGGAGGAGGTGGTGGGCGAATTGATTGCATCATTTGAACACTCATAGGTCGAGGTTGAGGTAATGACATTGGAAGCCCACCACTAGAAAGTGCAGCATATTGGGGAGCGTTTGAAGGAACACGAGGGAGATTTAAAGCTAGTCCAGGTGGTGGGGGGAGGGGTCGAACTGATGGAACACCAGGTCGAGGAGGAGGAGGAGCAGCAGGACCAGGAAGGTTCAGAGCATTGTTATTAGCTGCATCATTTTGATCCTCTCCCATCACATTTTGAGACATAGCTTGATTTGCAGTTCGTCCTATGCTTCCCGTATGACCATCCCATATAACCTGTTTTGGTTGCTCATCTTTCTTTTTCTCAATCTCTGCCTTGACAGCATTAGAGACTTCTTCCTCGGTGGTACCGAAGATATCAGGACGTGTTCGTGCAAGTCCAACAATGTTTCTCGATATCTCATCATCCTGAGCAAGAGTTGTCTCCCTAATCTTTGCAAACATCCTCTCTTTCTGCTCCTTGTACTTAGGATCAATTAAGGAAATCCTCATGTGTTCCGACATCTCATTAATGGGAATTAGTTCACCAGTTATTGGTGAAACAACAAACTTGGTGGGATCCCTTTCAGCAGGTATTCTCTCCTCAGGCCTCTTCCAGTTCTTCACAATTCTCATCGGTGGTTCGGGTTCCTCATTTGCTCTTAAATATTTCTTTTCACCATCATTCTCTTCAATGCTAGCCGCTCTCATGCCTTCCTCGACAAGCTGTACCTCTTCTTCATCCATTTCCATTTCAACCTCCTTTCCAGGCTCAACAATTTCATCTTCTTCCATAGTAGATACCTTGCTCCTCCTTATGACCTCTTCGATTGTCATTGGAGGAGGCAAGTCCTCATCCTCATCATCTGCAAAGTCTATGGTCTCAACCACAACAAAATCATGCCAATCGATCATTGCCATTTGCATTCTCTCCTGCTCAATCTCGTCGTCTGCTTTTTGTCTAGCTTGCTCCTGTGAGCGTTCCCATTCCAACCGATGCAAGCACCTCTCTAGCACAGTCGTCATATCGGCAACACTCTTACTCAACTTATCCGTCAAACCCTTAGGAGGCATCAACACCTTGGAATATGCATCAGCAAGTTCAGTAAAAAAGGTAAACATACTATGAGTAGGCCTTAAAAAATTGAATTGGGGATTATTAATCTCCCTACTAGTCAAGCCAACCAAGAACGATTTCCCATTTCGTGCAACGAACTGTGCCGTCAGCTTAATAATATCCAACTCTTCCCCTGTAATCCCTTCAGGGAGTCTAACAGTATATTGAGCAGATTCAGGTGGTTCGAGATTCTTCTTCACCGGCAGTCTAAACGGAGCAGCAGGATCAGGCTTAGCTACTGCTGCCGCCGAATCATTCCCATCAGCAGCCGAAGCTGTAGCAGGCTCCGTTGGAGCAGAATCAACAAGCTGTGAATCCGGTTGTTGCTGTTGGGAGTTGGACTGGTTCTGATTTTGAGCTCGAAATTCAGACAACCTATGTTGATAATAAGCATGGTAGGGATCTGAACTAGTCAAGAAATTGAACTTAACATTGTTGGCATTATTCGCTATGATTCGTTTCTCAAATTCGGGTCCATTTTTTGCAACAAACTGAGCAGTTTTATCAACAATATTCCTAATATCTGGAGGGGGATGAATAATTCCTATAGTTCTAGTGTGGGTTGCAATAGAGCTGGCTTTGTTTTGTTCTTCATTCGATGGAGCATCTTCATTTTGAGGTTCCGGCACCTGAGATGGTGGCAATGGCCCTAAATCTCCATCGGACGGTGGTGCCGGAAGGGGTAATATTGGTATTACCCCAGGCATTTCCAATCGATATTAGAAATTAACTTACCAAGAATCAAAGCAAAACAAATGAAACCTGCAATGAAAAAGAATTTAAACTAAACAAATCAGTCGAAATCCGTTGTTGAACATGAAATGGTAGAGAAATTTAGAAAGAAAAAAAATTAGGGCACAAAAAGTAAACAGTGCAGAACATAAGATTTCGAGTTACTACCGCCGACAATTGAAAACAAAAGGAGAGGACTAAATAGAAGAAAGTAAAGAGAGAGAGGCGCGACGCAATTACCTTGAAATCCCTTCGCAATAAGAGAAAGCAAAAAAGAGAAAATTATGGTGGATTTGAAATATTAGGGTTTTAGGTCGAAGATACTAGGGAAAGAAATATAAGAGAGGAAAACATATATTTTCTCGTTTGCCAAACAGGAAAAGCTAGAGGACTCACTCGGGCCAATAACGTGATTTTGGGCCCAATTATAGAACGATAAATTTCCCACTTGGTCACCAAATTAAGGTTAAGCTTATGTTTTTGTCACCCTAATAATAAACCTTTATCTTATGGTCACCTACATTATCGTGATGTTACATTTTAGTCTCATCTTTGTTATCCACCATTACGGAAGTAATTATAAGTTGATGTGGCACGTTTACTTCATAGCATAAGTGTAACGACCCGGATTTTGGAATCCGAGAGTCGGGTTAACCTGAAGGTTGAGCTTCGTGGGCCTTGTTGCATAGGCCTTGAGAGCCTTTTTGTGCTTGTTTTGTGGGTTTGTTCTTGGGCTAGGAAGATTTTAAGAAGGGTATTTTAGTAAAATCATAATTGAGGACAAAGAGGGATGGCTGCCTCTTTAATTTCTGCAGAAAAAGCTTGGGATGATCTCACATTGTCCTCTTGTCTTCTTCTTGTATCCAAGACCCTTTTCCCATCCAAAACTCTAAGCAAGGTGTGAATCTTTGGTGTTTAGAGTATGAATCCCGAATTTAGATTGGGGGAAGGTTTCTCTACAGCAAATGATCTATTTATCAAGGTAAATGTTGTTTGAAATGGTGGAAGAAGATGTTTAGAGGGGTTTGGAAGAGGAAGAACAGGAATGGATGCTTGGAGGCTTCTTCATCAGCTTTAATCCAAAGTTAGTACACTACTAACTCCTATAGTTTCTTGTAAATCATAAGGATAGACTTTGTTGCATGTTTATGTGTTTTGGTTTAGATTGAACCTTGGTAGCTCTTTAATGGAAAATTGTAAAATTGATATTAATAAGGTTTAAAATTGATAGTAATCTACCTAATAAACTCCCTATAACTTGTTGGCTTAATTTTGGGGTTTTTTCTTGAGGTTTTAGGGTAAGTTGGGGGTGATTTTTTAGCTTTAGAATTTTAGTTATGGGCTCGCGTACCGGTACCCATTTGTAAGAAAAGGGCTCTTCTTAGACGAAACATAAAAGGCGTATCGGTACGGCTTCCCGCGTATCGATACCCCTGTTGCATTTCAAATTCTAGTGGCTAGATCATATAATGGTACGCCAAGGGGTATGTACGTGTTGTGGGCGTATCAGTACGGCGTAGGGCTTAAGATCATCTGGCAACGTGGTAACGTATCGGTACTCGAGGTGAGAGTACCGATATCATGGGAGTGTACCGATACCCATATAAGCGTATCGGTACTCATTGGGGCAATCTGCCCAAAAAGTTTGAGTTTGTGTTTGGGGATTTTGTAATGCGAGATAAAGGACCTAATGGGTCTCCTAAGGTATAAAATGAACCGTAAAACTAAGAAACTGGGATTTAAACCCCGCATGTGACATGATCGAATAATAACTTGGTAAAATAGAGGGTAAATTACTTGTGATAGTAACCCATAGAGATCATTGGTGGATCAAATGATGCTACGTGGAAATTAGGGCCTTTGCTGTGTGTTGAAGGGGTGCCTATATAATTGGTTCGCCTTGAATAATAAGATAAACTAATGAAAGCGGCTAATGTGCACCTTCATAACATATTAATAAATAGATAAGTTTAATGGGGTGGCATAATAATTGATAGAAACCATAAGGTGATGGTAAATGTGTTAGAGTTGTGTGTGGTATGCCACTCGTGTCGATGTTGTGCACTGTGTGGAAGTAGGGTCCTTCTTGTGTGCTGATAGGACACCTACTTAGTCGAGTCTTTGTTTGATGGGATCTAGATACCCAATGAAAGAGTGTTGCAACACCATTATTAAATATTTCTGAATGTATAAACTCGATGCTTAGTGGGACCGAGACTCATTCGGAGATGCTTGATGAGAGATTTCGAGCATGGGTGCATGTGTCCCGACGCTTAGTGGTACCGGACCTAACCCTAAAGAGTGTATAAAACCAATGCTTAGTGGAATCGGGCCTCACTCAGAGTGTAGGATCTTAAGGCTTAGTAGGACCGAGCCTCACTCTTATATTGTGGTATATTAAGTATATGCTATGCTATATGATTTGGCGGCTAGAGGTAGCGACATACCTATATGATGTTATATTTCCATGTTTTGAGTATGATTTGGCCTTGTGGGCCATTTATGATATTTTGCTATGTTGAGAGCATGTGTTTAGGCGACTAGTGGTAGCGCCATCGTTATCTTACCATGATATCGTGTATGTGTAGCATTGTTCTTATTTATGATTTGCATGAAGCATGGTTGAGTGGTTGTGTATCCACTGATCTTTGTTAGCTCAGCGTTCGGAATCGTTGTTTTCGTTCGCAGGTTAGTAGGTTTTGCCCATTGCTTGGAGGAGCACCATCAGTGAAGGATTCCAGCGCATCGCCTCTCTAAAGTACAGTACTTAGCTCTTTAGGCTATGTATTCGTAGGAACCTATTGAACATTGTAACTTGAATTTATATTTCTAAAATGATAAGAGTCAAATGTTTTATAATGAAATTTTAAAAATGAGCTTCATTGTACATGTTTCAAATATTATTTATACTTTACTAAATTGAACTATAATAGGTTTGAAATTGATTGTAGATTGGGCTAAACCATGTTAAAAAATTTTATAGTTGGGGTTTGGACCTGAGGCCCAAATATAACATCAGGGTTGAGGTTGTTACATTTAGAGTCCAAAATGTAAAAGCTAGTAATGTGGGTGATCATAATACAACGTTTGACATGTGGTAAAAATGTAAAGTTAATATTAATTTAGTGGCCATTTTTATATTTTATTCTATAATAGTTATCCTAAATAAAAATATATATTGATTATAATGTTTAGACGAATAATTTTATATTTTTGAGAAAGAAAATGAAATTGAGTATTTTAAAATCTACAATTTTTAAAGTGTTATTTTAATTAAATTACCTCTTAATATGTTTCAAACTCACAACCTAGAGAAAAAGAGAGGATGTCAACTGAGAGTTTTAACCACTTGTTCTAGAAATTATAACAAGCTTATCTGTTTTAAAATTTAAGATTTGTTACAAAATATAATCGAATTGATAATTAAAAAAATAACAAAATAAGACCGGTACACTCATCCTCATCCAACCGACCAGCCATGGGTTTGAGATTAATATAATGTCAAAAAAAAAAAAACTAAAATAATATATCATCATAAACCACAAACTTAATTGACAATTAAACTGATGTTTAGAATATGTGTATAAGCTTACAATAATATAAAGGATAAACTATACCGGATACATCTGACCTTTAAGCGTTGTATTATTTATATCATTAAATTTTTAATTGTTTCAATTATAATATATTAATTTTTTTATTTTACTTTAATTATACTATTAGGCCGTTAACAATTCAAACGACATCACATGGACGGATTTATCTGCCACTGTAATGACATGGACAAAACAACATCGCTTTTATGTAGCTATTAATGACCAAAACGACGTCGTTTTAGACATTTGAACTTTAGGGCTGTATCGATTTTGTCGCTAAACTTTAAAATAGTTATATTTTTGCCACTGGACATTGCGATCATCGTTGTTGATCAATCGTCATCTGACATCGATCGTTATTCACGGTAAAATCGTTACCATAATGTTCGCATTTTACTCATTTTTTTCTTATTGGACTAGTTTTTCACGAAATTTACTTAAAATCGATAAAAAACCATCAAAAGATTCGATGTGCTACTACTATGATGACCGTACGATGAGGCTAGTTTTAAGGTATGTTGTTTATCTTCTCAAAAAAATCTTTTCACCGTTCAGATTTTTAAACAAACACCCAAAACCCCTCAAATCTGATAAAGTCCCCAAGCCCTCAAAAAATAATGGATTTTTTGTTTACTTTCATCGATTTTGAGTGAGTTTCATGGAAAATCAATCCGAGAAGAAGAAAGATGAGTGAAATGCAAACATTTGGTACCGATGATTGACCGACAACAACGACTGAAATATTCAATGACAAAAACATAATTGTTTTGAAGTTTAGTGACAAAATCGATACACCCTTAAAGTTCAATGCCAAAAATGACGCTATTTGTCCACATCATCACGTCGTTTGGATTTTAACGTCCCAGTTGTATAATTGAAGCAAAATGAAAGTTTAGCGCTATAATGAAAGCAACTGAAGTATAAATGATACAATACTCAAAGTTAGTGGTATTTGATTGAGTTTACCCTAATACAAAATAAATTTGAATTATAATCCACACATGACCATCGAAACACTAAAGGAGAATCTTAAAATTATCAGGCTTATATAATAAATGAGTACCTAAAGTATATTCACTATTTTATTTAGGTACTTAAAGTATATTTTTTGTCAAAATAGGTACATAAAGTATTTTTTTTATCAAAAATAAGTAACTAATGTATTTTTTAATTAATGTCACATGTTAACTTTTAGGAACCTAGATAAAGAGTAAACATACTTTATATACTTATTTTGACCAAAAAATACTTTAGGTACCTAAATGAAAAAAACATATGTACTTTAGGTACTTATTTATGATATAAGCCAATTTATGATTAAACAAACGATTTTTTTAATAGAAGCCGCTAGTCTTATTAAAGAGAAAACATATTTAAAATTACAATCAGGGTTTACAACTATCATTGTAAACTAAATACATAATTTGAATATTTTTCAATAACATTGACATAAGAAACTAGACACTTTAGATCATACAAGACCATACATGGAAAAGGTTAAAAACCCAACCAAAAGACTCGAACGAAAAATAGATACGAACAAATCCGATTGCAACGGAAAACTAACCACAAAAGGGGATTAAGCTATTGAAAAGACCACCGAAAATTGCAAATCAGAGTCGAGCGCCGTAAGAAACTATCTACGGACACAAAACGCGTATTCAAATTCAATCCGAGGGTCCAAAGTAGGGAAGATCAGTAAGATTACAAATAAACGACATCTTGATCAGTCATAGCGCTGCCAAATTCAACTTTGAAAAAAACATAAAATAAAAGAAAACGGCCAAATGACCGAAAAAGAAAACGAAAAACATACCAAAAGGCAGAGATCAATATACCAAAAGATAGAAATAAAAGAGGTAGACTAAACAAAATTAAAGAAAAAAATTTGAGCTCAATTATTCTGCAGAGAACGAGGGTTGCGGCTCTTTAGGGTTTTATGTTGGGTTATGAAACGGTGGAAAGAGAAACAATGCAGCATTTCGTCATCGTCAAAAGGAAAATAAAGTATGAATGAATGAATCTCAGCAGTTTCATGAATCATGTCGGCACCACACCAAAAAAAAAACAAACAAAAATTCATACAAAAAAGAAGAAAGTGAAAAACCATTTGGCTTCTAATGCGAGGAAGAAACAGCCAAAAACAGATTAACTGAGAAGAGAAGCAGCCCAAACGAGAATCAGACTGGTGGACTGAACCAATATGAGACGTTTGGCTTGGCCATCAAGAAACGTGTTAATGGATCTCGGTGCTTGGCGTCGCCTATATTGCCTTGCCTACTTATTCAAAAGATCTCACCATTTCGAGTTCATCTCCAGCTCCAGAAACATGCATCTATGGAGGAAGATGAGGAGGGTTTGGATTTCTGTTTCTCAAAGGCTTAAACCCCATAAACCCACACTCAAAGGTCAGTTGAGTTTCGAATTCCATGATCATCAATCCCAGATCCATTCCTTTCTTTTGTAATTCTAGTTTGGATCGAATTTGTTTATTTGAAACTTGGCTCTTGGTGTTTGAAGAAACTGATGATTTAGAAATCATTAGCAGGTGGCAAAGATGGCGAAGCCCGTAATGCAAATGGTTTGTTGAAGCTTCGAGATGATGTAATGATGTGTGGATATGAAGACGTACAGGTGATGTGGAATTTATTGAATTCGCCGGAAATGAAACAGATCGGAGCAGCAGCCGCAACCACAGCGGTGTCTCGGTCGTCGTCTCACAAATACAGCAGCAAACAATGGTCATCTTCTTGGATGGCTATCTTTTGGCCTAACCACAGAAATACTGGGTCACCATCTTCATTCTGTTGGGTTAAATCCAGTTAAAAGTACAAGTTAGAACTTAGAAATACAAATTTTGCGTTTGATACCAGTTAATGGCCCTTAAAATGGTAAAATTTGTGCCTTAGTCCCTCTAAAAGTTATAAAACCATAAATATAAATGATACTCAACAAAATGCTTAATGTGGATAACTTTGCCTTTAATCCTACTCAAAACTCCATAACAAATAATTTGGTTATAATTTTCATCTCTAAATCCTAAAAAAAAAAGAGACTAAAAAACCACCATGTAAATGTAGCTGAAAAATTCCAAGAAAAAAATAATGAATTATATGCGATTCCACCATTGAAGCATACTTGAAAAGCCCGGATACAACATCAACCTTCTGACACTGTCTGGTTCCCAATTTTAGAGGTTAAAAAAAGAATTAGGCTCGAGTTGGTCTATTCTTGTCAGGAATCAAGGTTTCACGGCAGCAGAAGCAGCGGCCATCGCACAAAACCGTCTTTCTTCCATGCCAAACATCACAAAAAGAATGGGGTTATAATTTTTCACCCTCTTCCCAATTCTCATTACTGAAACCATCACATATACATAGCATATCTATTATGGCTTTGTACATTGTATATCATAAAAGCCAAAATTTTGCCTGCCGCCCATTTGAACACTCTGCCAACTATACATACTGGGAATGAAAACCTCCTTCGGAAGCCATTTACAGAATGATGGTCTAAAACCTGCCAATGTACACAATAGAATGAATTAGCAGAGCCAGCGGTGACTCAAATAAGATGAAAAAAATGACGGCGGGCAACTGTAATCCTATTCGAGAGAGAATAATTACTCGATCAAGCAGGACTAACACTTGGCTAGCCCATCACGTGATATCAAGGGTTGAATAAACTCGAGCCGCCAACACTGAGTGCAATTAGCACTGATATACTTGTAATCACAGCAAACCAGAACAAGGATGATCCTGCAGAAGATAAAATATTGAATGAATTCAAGACGATGACATGTATGAAGTATTGAAACTAAATCTTAGATGCAGAGATTTAAGTGTCAAACCTCCAGATGATTCAGAACCTTTATCGGAATCGGATGGCAAAGATTCCCCATTAACACCACTTAATCTTGTTTTCAGCGGCCCTGTTATCTCATCAAAAGATTTGCTCCTGGTCCGTCTTGATATGTCATCAAAAGATTTGCTCCCAGGATCCGACAATACTATGCCTTGAAATTCCTCACTCACAATCAAAGCTGCTAAAACATCCATGAAGGACTCTTTGTTTGTCTCGTCAGTAAACTGCTTTACGCCCTGCTCATAAGCCACATTTGGTTCATCAGAATCAGATAATTCATCATCTGAAGCATCAGAATCAATGGACACGGCCACAGTTGTGTCATCTTCTTCATCCTCCACATAAGCTTTATATGTTAATCGAAGTAGTACTTCTCCGGCAGATCTCTTTCTGAATACTCCCCAACCTCCTTGCAAGACAACAATCTTATCCGTTGGAACAGTGTCCTGGAGAGGCCCGAGATCAACCTGAAAAGTTCATATGCATCAGATAAACATATTCATAAAAAAGGGAAAACCATTGACTGCAAAACAAATTGCAATCTATAATCAGTTGGCCTTCAAAAGTGAAACTTTATCAAGAATTCATATTTAGCTGTTAACTATAATCGGTCTCAATCAAAGGCGTAGACGAAGCAGCAAACATGGATATCTACTCTATAGACCATCGACACATTTCTTGGCAGGGAACCAACTTCATAGCCATACTCCATATAGAATAGTCTGTATATCAAGCAGCAATCTCAAACTGGAAACTGTTGCTTTTCATCGCAACAAATAGGTGCCAACAGCATGTAAAAGATAGGCCATCTCGCCAATAGGACATAAGTGCCTTGAACAACTCACTAGCCTTGCCTCTCGTGCAATCTTTGACCATTTCCAAAGGAATACATATGTGTGTCTACTATCTAATCTTTAGAAATAAGGCAAGTATTGTATGCATTCATCAAATCTCAAAGTTAGATAACTAATGCACGTATTGTACAATTATATATATTGCTTTTACAAATAAAAGGAGTTTACCTCTCCTGTACCAATCATCAAATCAGCGAACCCAAGGGAGTCGTTCACTTGGATGCAGAGTTTTTCTTTTCTAGGATTTGCCACAAGTAAATGAAAATCCTGCGAAAATACCAAAACAAATATCAATTAAAAGAATCTTACAGCTTCAAAAATTCTGTTCATCCAGTTTGGAAGGTTAATCAGAGAAGATAGCATTCTATGTGAAAAATAAAGAAATGGAAATAACCAATAAATAAAGCTTAGAAGATGCACCTGATTCCAAATTGGCTCCCCAGGAGGCCCTATAACAGTAGTTTGACTATTCTTTTTACTGTGTATAACTTGATCCCCCAGGGTTAGAGTAACATAAGGATCGGTTTTGCCTGAAAAAAGAGGAGCGGAAATCAACACCGTAAACGAAGGTGATGATATACAAGCACAAACTGCAGGTAGTGATTTTTCTTTTCCACTTTGCTTTTCTTTGTTATTTTCTTTAGTATCACACATGGCTGAGCAGAAGCAAACTAAAAAATGCAAGGCCAAAACCAATATATTGCGAGTTTTCATCCACCTTTTGTGGGGCTTATAAAGTGTTGCAGAACTAAATACAAACCTAGCTCTTCAAGGGAGATGTCAAGTATAGAACCCTCGAACTACATCCCTAATTTTTGGACAACTGGGCCCATGCCTCTCAAATTACAAAGATTTTGAATACTTGGAGACCATGATCCTTATCATAGACAACACCCATGCTTGAGCTTAAGGAACATAAGATTTTTTTAGAATCCTAACCTGCCCTTAATCCCCCTTGAACCCCTATCAAGCAACATAAGGTTTACATGCAAAGATATCTGTACTTTCTGTTGCAAGTCGAGGGCTGAACAGAAAATGCATAACCCTAAAAACCCTAGTCACCTTTGAGCAATTTTCAAAACAGAACGGAAGGGTTGTCAATTTGTTGTTTCAAGAAGTGTATGCTTCAGCAATTAAAGAAAAGTGCTCAAAACATTATGAGCAGTCAGTGACAGAATGAACATTTTTCCACAGCTTACACCAGTTTAAACCAAATTGTCACAGACTCACTATTCACTAAGCAAGAAAATAGAACATTGAGGATGCATCATAGGAGGACAGACAATACAAATTTATAGAAAGTAAGCATTTCCATTTTAAATCAACAAATATATCTTCTCAGCACTAAAATTAAAAGTGACTCTTACCATAAAAAACATAAGACAGTTTCCTGGCATCTACAAGAGTCACGGAGAGTTCTCCAACAAAATTATTGTTTTTTGCTTCTTGGGCAGCTCCTGATTCCAAATCATTTGCAACAGGGCCAACTGCTTCCCCTGTTTGGAAATCCAGAACAATCTTCTTTGGTCGTACAAATAGTCGAGGCAAATCCACCGTGAGCAGTTTTTTCAAAAACCTGAATATAAATATATTCAGTTACCATGAGGATATTAAAAGAAAAGAAATGAACAGGAAACTGTTAAAACCAGTGTTGGATAAAAAGTAAAAGGTGAATTACATTTACGCTTTCAGCTAAAATAGGTGTTTAGCATGAGGATAGATGTGCTAATCTAGATTCGTCAAAAGGAGGAGAGGAAGAGCAAAGAGGAGATAGCGGACGCTATCAAATACAACCTATTAATGTTTGTTCTTCCGTTTGACTAATATTATCTAGTTCTGGCATGTTCTTGTAGAAGGCAAAAACCGCTAGAGAAATAGTAGCTAAGCAATAAGATGTATTGTAATGTAATGTCTTAAATGCCACGAAGAGATAGAGAGGGAGGGGATTATGAAAATAGTTCAAACCAGAAAGATTCTTACAGAATTTGTTTATTATAACTATGCTATCTAAAATAACTCCCATAATTTCACAATACAGAAACTGTAAAAAGTTGGCACTTACATTGAAAGAACGGGAATTGCTGGTATTGCCCGGTACATGCACAAATGAAGAGAGAGAGAAATATATAAGAATCAACATCTTCAAAGGCAATTAGCACATAAAAGGACAATTCTTATTCATTTTTTATAGAACTTTGAAGACAAGGGAATCAAAATCATTTATTTCCGAAGAAAAAAAAGACTTCAATAAGAAAAATGACATAAAAGTAATGCTTCTCATTGTTTGCTGCTGTTTCCATCCAGTAAAACATTTCTTCTAACCCACAAAATCAACTATGAAATTCACAGCTTAATGGATAATAAGAAAACTCGAGTTATGGAGGAAAACTAAGTTAAATTAAACAATGCTCAGAGAACCAATCACTTGAATACAGGAAAGGAAGATATTCAGACAAGAAGCATATTAACATAGTGAGAAAAGGGAGGATGAAGTTCTGTACTACTTTTTTCGCGTTTAAACTTACAGGATAGGTAGAGAGTAAAAGAGACATCATACTTTCTATGAAAGTGCTTAGATATTGAATTCAAGGACTAACCTAATACCAAAAAAAGTTTGCATGTATTTACATACCCATTAAGTTAAACAAGCGAAACGGAGATAGCTCAAATTTGATCTTCGGAAGTGAGACGAAAGCCCACGAAACAGCTCCAACAAAAGGTTCTGTCGGAATCAATCGCAGTTTAACCCAAAGTTCTCCATCAATGTCAAAGTCTCGAATACCAACAGGCACAACAATTGGGATAATGCCAAATTTTAACGACAAGTTCAACAACATACGAGCACCACCGGTATAACGAAGCCCTATTTGATACCTACATGAAAGTCAAATGCACTCTCAAGTTTATAACCAGAACCTCCATTTATACTTCAAATAATCAATAGCACATTAAGCATCAAATTTAACATCATACTTTTATTGAACCACCGAGCAATATATCAAGAACACTTAAATTTGATGATTAGAACTTCATATACGAATAAACATAGGAATCAGCAATGACAAAGAATACAAATGCATTATAACAACGACAACAATAACAAAGTTCTGATTGTTTTGAAGTGGAGAAAAACTCACTGCAAATCGTTGACTCGCCGGGAAGTCCTACGCTCGACATTCCTAACAGACAAAGGCTCATCTCCTAAAGAAAACTGTTTAATTTCAACTCTCTGGACATAATCAGGCTTCTTAAGATTATCAATAACAGGTTGCAACAACCCAATGATCCAATTCTCAATCCCACCTCTATATACTTTCCACAACTTTCCCAACACCATATTAACCCATTCAACCGACTCTTTCCTTTGCAAATCCTTTTCCAATAGCAAAGAAAAACTGGTAGGAACTTGAGGCCAAACCCCTCCTCCCACTCTAACAAGGTCCCCATCTAGACCACCTAATCTGCTCCTCCTTTTCCTGAAAGTCCAGATTTTATCAAAAGCAACCCCAACAAGAAAGAAAAAAACAAAAAACCCAAAAATGTTACGGTTAAGTGGAGGGGAAGGGATTGGGTGGATAACACCTAGCTGATTCCTTAACTTGTCAACAATGGGGTCTTGTTCGAAACCAGTGAAGTTTGAAGTCCACATTTGGATTGAAGCTTCTTGAGTTTCACTTTCCCTCTCCCCATCGACAAACCCATTTGAAAAGCTATTAGCTACGAGATTTCTAGCTACCCTTACATTAAGCCTGTTGGGATTTGGACTGGGTATTGCACAACAAGCAAGAAGACGGAACTTCCGGTGAGGGATAAAGAGATTGACAAGTCGGGTCTTGTTCTTCTTCTTGTACCGAGTAGCGAAACAGAGGGTGGTTTTACATGGGCAGAGAGGAGGAAGACGAGGGAAGCTTAAACTGGAGACCATTTATTAAAGGTAACGAGAAGTGGGGATAACAACGGAAACCATAGCTGCTTGCTAATGGCGGTGGTGATAAGGAACATGAATGAACTGAGTGGGGGATGAATTAAATGAAGCTACGGGAATCAACATGATATGGGGTTTCTAAGGCTTTTTCGATTGGGAATTGAATCATTAACCGACCTTGGAAAAAAGATTTGGAAAAGATGAATAGAAAAAAAGGTTGGGAATTGGGATTGTGTGGTGGACGGCGAGAGGAAATTTAGAAATTGGAATGGAAATTGTGCTTGTGTGGGTGTGGGTGTGGCAGTGGCATGCGCTCACGTTTTGCTTGTGGGGCAATGTTTTCGGTAGGCCAAGGTAGGTCGGAGAAGCTATAATGTTTTGCTCGATCTTAAATCAAATGAAATGTTTGCTAATATGCGTAAATTAATGGAAAATAATATATTTTTTGAACTATTTAGTGTATTTATTATTTTTTTATTAAAATGTATACATACAAATTATTTGAACATAGTCATTCATAGTAGCAGTTCTTGTACTATATTCAAAATTTCGTTTTAGTTTCTCTTCTATAAAATGAAATATTTTACTCTATGTACTATAATTTAAAATTTATTTTAGTCCATCTACTATAAGAAGAAATATTTGAGTTCTTGTAAATTTAAAAAGTTAATTTTTTGTCCTTGTACGTTTTAAAACGCTAAAGTTATTCTTAGTTGGCTTAAATATTTTGGTTTAAACACTATTTAGGTCCCTCTTAGTTTTGAACTTGATTAAATTAATCTCTCCCAAAATATTTTGTGAAACTTTACATAAAAATATTAAACACTTGTGAAATCTAAATGCAAAAATAATTCATATTTTAATTCCAAACTTTTGTGTGTCCACTTTCAATAATATTACAATTACAAGCCAAAATATAGAAAATATTTAATTGAAAAATGAACATTGAATTTTTTTTTTAGAATTTTTAGATTTGTAGTAAGAGTAAGGGTTCAATTGTAAAAGATGATACAAAATCATAAAAAGAAATTAAAATTTCATTAAAATTCTCAAAAGAAAATCAAGATTATGAATTTTTATAAAATAATATAATTTTTGGTTTATTTAATTTAACTTAATTTTCAATCAGAGTTGGACATGTTTCGTGTACTGGCGGAAAATGTCACACTCGCATAGACCGTTCTTAGTTACTTATTTTAAAATGTCCATCGAATAAATTACTCTACTTTTTCAAGATGGATCAATTTGATTAATTTCAAAAATGAAGAGGACTTAAAGGGTGTTTAAACCAAAATATTTAAGCCAACTAACTATAACTTTAAAATTTTAGACCAAAATATTCACTTTTCAAATGTACAAGGACTAAAATGTCTCTTTTTACAATAGATGGGCTAAAATGAACTTTTAGATATAATATAGGGATTAAAATATTCTTTTTTATAGTAAAAGGATTAAAATGAACTTTTAGTATAGTACAAGGACTTATGGTAGACTTTAACCTAATAACATTCTACTTTTCATTGGAACCACTTAATAAGGTTGAAAGAAAAAAACTCAAAGGAGTAAGAAGCTTGAACTTTTGAAAAAAAATCAGTTAAGTCTTTAATTTTTTTTTTGTATCCAATTAAGCCTTTGAATAAAAAAATTGAACCAAATGGGCTCTTTGACCAATTTTAATCATTAAATATTGACGGTTTCTTTTGATCTGTTGGTGAAGTGCGATGTGTCATAGTGTTTCTTCTTGACATTTTTACAAAATTTTTATTTTATTTAAAAAAAATTTAAAAGTTCTAAAATTTTAAAAATATTATAAAATTCATAAAAATATATATTTTTAAAAAAATCTATAAATGCAATATGATATAACTGTAGACGTGTCAGTAATATCTAAAGAGAAAAAAGTCAATATTTAATAGTCAAAATTAGTCAAAGAACTTAATTGATTTAAATTTTTAGTTTAAGTACTGAATTGGGTGTAAAAAAATTAAAATTTTAATTATTTTTCTTTTTAAAAGTTAAAGAATTTTTTACCCCCTTAAATGAAATTTATTTAATCTTTTATACAAGTAATTTTACAGTTGAATGTGTTTTACGAGACAACTTGGGAATATGGGAGGCGGGCATCGGGCATCATATTGATATTTGTACAGTTTTTAAATGGATAATAAGTAATTGATATTTGTACAGTGTAATGAAAAATGTTTTTATATTTTTTAGTTTAAAATTTAAGTTTTAGCGTTATTATAAAAAATTGATTTTAAAATAAAATGTCTATTTTAGCGTTGTATTGAAAAATATAAAAGATTTGATAATATAAATAATCGTGAATAAGTAATTTTCTTCAAAAGTGTTTTTGATAAAAATTAAAATGTAAAAAATTTAGATTTTGAAAAACATTTTTCAACCTTAGTTAAAAAATATTTTTGACCTGAAAAGTTTTTTTTATAGCAATTTGACCTGAAAAAATTATATGTTCTACATTACTTTTAAAAACATTTTTGAAAAGTAAACTGTCACATGTTAATATTTTTCTGATTAATATTTTTTTTCAACTTTAATTGTAATTTTTAAATATCATAATTAACTAAAATTTATAAAATATATAGTTTAAAATTAATTGATTGAAGTTTTTAAAATATCTATTTTTATCAATAATAAATTTTAAATAATAAGAAGTTAAATCAAAAAAAAAAAATTGACAAAAGGTATCAACACATAACAATTTTAGTAGATGAGAAAGTACAAAATAAGGTCTTAGTGCTAACACTTCATATTTACCTGCTACAATTCTTATGAGAGTCGTTGTGTGTTGTTTTTTAAAAGTACTTTTGGAGTCAAAAGTGTTTTTGAGGCCAAAAATAATACAAAATAAGTAATTTTTCAGTTCAAAAGTGCTTTTAAAAGTTAAAATTTTTAACTTTTATCTTTTTCGAATAGCTTTTAGCTTTTAAAAGTACTTTTTTTAATATAATTGCTCATTTATTCTTGTCTGTATCACTAATTTTTTTATATTTTTAAAAATAATGTCTAAAATAAATATTTTGTCTATTTAAAAATACCTTTGACATAATATCAAACTCTGATTTTAAATTAAATAATACATTATCGCTTTCAACTGCACTTTTTAAAAGTAATATCAAACCTGCCCTAAAAAAGATTATTGCAACAATCATGACATGTTTGTATTGTTTCAATGTATAGGGAAGGCAACCGAACAACTGATATGGTGACCAAACTTGTTTTCTCTAAACCTTGAACTATTGTAGTAGGAGGAAGTTATTCCACCGTTCATGATGATTTTCAAGGATTGGCTCTGTCAAAAATGTTTTGTAGTAGCTGATATCTAGCTTTTCTTATTTTACTGGTTCATGATGATCTGACGGTTCACTAGTCTGGAATTTAGGAAGTGAAAGCTAATAAATATGCTTTCAGAACAATTATTTGGTCTAGGTTAGCAGCGATGAATTGGGATCAAGTGTTGGGAGTGACCAGATTTATTAAGGATTTAAATTTAAAAATTAAAAAAATTAAAAATATTATTTAACAAATATTTAAATTAAAATTAAATTTTATTTTACTAAAATATTTTGGTGGACAAAAATCTTGGGAGTTTTGGTAAAACTGGTGGTTTAGAAAAAAAAATTTGGAAAATAGGGTATGTTGGAAAAAAAATTAGGAATTTATGACATTTTTTACAGTACCATGAAGAACGCCTTCTGCATGAGGCGTTTTTGGTCCAAAAAATATTTAAAAAAATGGAGAATATTAAAAAAATGGAGATGGAGGTGTTCTCAATTGACACTGTAGAAAATGTCATAAATTCTAAAATATCTTTTAACATACCTTATATACCAAATATTCATCTCTAAACACCTCATTTATCTAATGAAACCCAAATATCTCTCTCAACCAATATATAGTTTCCTCTAGTAGGTCGGAAGAAAGGTGGTTAAAGAAGAATGCTAAATGAATGTGGTAATGTGCTTAGCTTCTGTTAGTGGAGTTCTTCCCGACTCTAACGGTGGTTCGTATAATTTTGCAGTATTACATGTTCTGAAATGCACTGCTTTGGCACAAAACTTATTTAGGATATAAAGGGTTGGGTAGACCCTAGATTGTAAGGATGTAATTCTATTAATTTTCTTCTATTTTATGAGTTATTATATTATGAAATTTTCCCGTGTCATCTATGGTCTCGACAAATAAAATTAATTATTTTATTAATCTTTATATCATTTTTTACCAAGTGAATTTTTACTTATAAAAATTGCTTTTAATTTGACTTGTAGTAAATATGAGTAAAGATTCACCTGTTAAAAAGATAATACGAAAAAAATGGTTGAAGTAAATTATTTTTATTGATTAAGACCATATATGACATGGTGAAAAAGACACATGATAAAATTTCTCCTATTTTATAAGAAAAAACTATTTGCTTTCCTTTTCTTAGTTTTCCCGAAACAAAATTAGGGTGTTTCAAGGAAAATAAGCGATATTAACCCAATTTATATTTATATTATTCTTTTGTCAATCTAAACATAAAAAATCATACAAATGGATATTATCGTATGCCTCATTAAAAATCTCTCTAAACTTATGATGGAGGAAAAGAGTACAACACGATAATATTGAAAGGACAAAACATCAAAACAAACTAAAAGGAATGTCACAATTTTACTATCCTTAAACTGATGGAACATAGGTATACTATAGCGAAAAAATTAGTGTATGCTTTGGTCATGCCAAAAAGCTTCGTGTAACACCCATTTTCGTATCCATACGACGAATACGAATCAGGAATGTCACAACTTTACTATCCTTAAATATTAATAATATTTGGAACAAAATTCAAGTTTTGTTAATTTTGAACCCAAATCTTGAGTACTGGTACACCCTGTCCCAAAATGCACATTCTTGCATTTTTATATTTCTAATTCATCCTAATTCAATTCCCAAATGTCTTCAAATGTTATGTATGCTTATAGGGAATAATTGACTATCATAAAATATACATGCTCTAAATTATCTTAGCATGCAACTCATCACCTGAGATTACTCTTAATTTTGATTCTTTCTAGAAACGCCAATTATCATGAAACCATAATGAACTTTAAAGGCCAATCACAACTCAAATAGGTTTAGCAAGTATACATGCCACTATAATAATCAAACCTCAATTAGGATGTCATTATTGTGATTACATGTTGAGCTTTCCAATATTGATGCAATGCTCTTCTCACTCTCATCTTGATTTACCTACGTGTGCACAATCAAACATAGGCTAAGTACAAACTTAGTGAGGCCATAAACGAAGTTAATAATATTAATTTAAACTTATTAAACTTCATTGATACATTTATATAACATGATTAGTAATGATTTACTACAAGCTAATGTCATAAAACTTTCATGCTTGTGCATTTGTCATAATATGTCATCTATGCATCAATGCATGAATATATATATCGTGATACAATCTAATGAATATGTTTGTTCAATTTCTTTAATATTATATCAATACTTACTGATATACTTGCCACTTATTTCCAAAAGCTCATAAGCTTATTCACATGTTTATCATTTATTAACCAATAAACCATAGCCTAAATATAAGCCTATGAGGACCCTGGGTACACGAGTCAAAACTGCACATAAGGCCGTGCTAACCATAATAGACATAAGGTCGTGCTAACCATATGCACCAAGTTTCTTTTATATACACTATAGTGCCCGCACATAAGGTCGTGCTAACCATATGCACTAAGTGTCTTTTATATACACTATAATGCCCACATAAAGTGCTAAACCGCTTGACTCTATGGCATGCCAACTATACCCTGTCCCTCAATGACTTACTTGGGCATATTTTCCATATTTATTTCATTCATGGCAATGTATATCAACATAATTTAACATTGAGCAGTTCATACCCGAACTAACATTCATAATATAACATCATATATAACTAGTGATCCATGCATTTATATTCAACTTTTGACATATTTAGAACATGTCAAATATATGATTATAACATAAATATATGCCAAAATAAACAAGGTAGATTCATCGCAAGTCTTCCTAATGATGTATAAGACATCCATATATCTATGTTATGTATGCATTGCACTCACCTTGGCCACTTAACACAATGCCTCACTAGGTCCCAGTTCGATCCTTTCTTTCATAGTACCTCGAACATTCTTTGATTCAGACTTGACTTCATTAATCACTTGAATAAAATAAAATATTTTTAGATTCAACTCTAACAATACCTTAAACATGTTGTCTAATATAATCATTCGAATATAAAATTTCCAATTTTTTTCTTTCTTCCTTGTACTGCTCAAAACTCATTATGGTCCTTTGTGGCCAATTTAAACTTCCATTAATTCTTTCGAGCTTGCTGACTTACATTTAAATACAAAATGTTTCAAATTTCATTTTCTAACAGCTTGCACTACCTTCAAAGATTTATTTTTATAAAATAATCTACAACTCAGAATTCGATTTCGTTTGTTTTGAAAGAAACTAGATTCAATAAGCTTTTCAACCATATAATTTAATAGCCTAAATTCAACTCGTACGATTTATGACGAATTTTCAAAGTCAATTACAATGCTGAATTTCGGAGGAGACTAGTACTCTGTTTTCTGACCTTTCATCACTTAAAATTCATATCTTTTGATATACAAATCGAAATCAGTCATCGTTTGTTTTAAAAGAAACTAGACTGGACCACGGATACAATGATATAAGGACCACTTTCTAATTATTTTTGTATAATTTATGTTGAATTTCCAAACTCACTTCCAAAAACTAAATTCTGGGCAGATTTCATAATTCTAATGTTTATCAGTCTTTAACCATTCCAACACTCTAAATTAAATTCAATTACACAATCAAGCATAAAGAAAATCATTCAAATTATTTCTATCTCTAAAGAAATTTTTGCAATATTTCCCCCTAATTTTCTTTAATTGTCGAATGGTCCCTAAACCATATACCATAGAAATTTCATCACTTTAAGCATAGAAACAACATCACAACCTCATTTCCAATATAAATAAATCTTAAAACATAAATTTTAAACATGTACTCCATCTAACTTAATCACCAACATTAACTTAGAAGCATGGAAACCTTGCAAAACTTATATCAAAAGAAAGAGAATTCCATGGAGATCAAATCTTTATTTCATGACTCGTGGCCATGGAGGAGAAAGATGAGCTAAATTCCACATTTTTTATTTCTTTATTTCATGCCAAATGACATTATTTAACCTTATTTTATAATATAAAATCTCCTTAATAGTCAAATGATTGTTTCACCCTTGATATCCAATGCTTCTCATCTTGCCACATGTCAATTTATTTAGCCAATAGTCAAAAATAAACCAATAAGTTAGTAGTTACCAACTTTGCCCTTATAATTTTTCAAAATTATGATTTTGCCATTTTTCATCCAACGACTCATATTTAGCATGGAAATCAACTTAAATCCAAGGGTTCATATTCTTCCAACACAAAGAAAATATCCTAGATATTCGATTCGATTCGATTATCCGAATATTTTTTTGAACTTTATTGCTTTATAGCCAATAATACAAACTCTGTACGAAAAATCCAGATAACATAGAAACGTCATTCTTGGGGGTAAACTATTCATTTATGGGGTTAAAATACACAACTTTTGAAAATTACACTTTGGTCCCTAAACTTTTCCAAAGTTTATAGTCACAAAACTTTCAAAATTTACAATTTGGTCACTAGCCAAAATTTGGGATATTACACTTTGCCTCTATTTCCAGGCACACCGGGTAGTCATTTTAACAGATCATCCTTTTAAGGATATACTGGGAAATGTAGATTTACAAGGGCGAATGTTGAAATGGGGCATAGAGCTTAGTGAATTTAGAATTGAGTACGAATCACGAAGAGCTATTAAGGTACAAGTTCTAGATGATTTTGTAGTAGAATGTACATTCAATGGGCCCACAATGAGCTCACCTGCAAATTGCTGAGTAACGAATATTGACAATCGGCAATCTCAGCAAGAACCTTTCTAAACTATAAACAAGCAAGCTTGGGACCCGCAGTCCTGAACTCTCTATGTAAATGGTTCGGTAGCCATTAACGGAGCAAAATTAGGTGTGCTACTAAGTGAACCGGATGCCAAAGAAGAATGGCAGTATGTGCTTAGTTTCGTATTCACCCTTTCTAACAATGCAGCAAAGTACGAGGCCTTGGTAGCAGGATTAGAGCTTGCGACTAGACTCAATGTAGGCAAATTGCAAATCTTCATAGATTCCTAGTTAGTGGCGAAGCAATTTTCGGAGAGCATGAGGTCCATGATAAAATATTGCTCAAATACCATCGTAGAGTGAAAACAATATTAGCCAAGTTTTCATTGTATTCCATAATATAGGTACCCAGAGGGACAATGCTATGGCAGATGCCTTAACAAGACTAGTAGCAGCACTCGAAATACGGAGGTGGGGCAAACTTTTGATAGAATATCAAGAAAACCCTGTATTCGCAGAAGACCGTCAGGTATACTAGCTCGATGAAGGCGGCACTTGGATGACACCGATCGCTATATACATTAAAACGGGGGAATTACCTAGAAACAAGACTTAGCGATTCAAGACGATGAGAAGGGCAGCCTGATGCTCCCTCATTGATGTTATCCTCTATAAGAGAGGCTCCACACAACCTTTACTGCGGTGTTTGAGACTCGAGGAAGCCAATTATGTATTAAGGGAAATCTATGAAAGAATAGGCAGACACCATCTTGGCTTTCAAGCATTGGCGTAGAAAGCCATAAGACATGGTTTTTATTGGCCTACAATGCAGCGAGACGTTAGGGACCTGGTAACTAAGTGTATACAGTAACCCCCTTAGCCCGGCCTAGCTGAAACCGAACTAAAATGATCATATTAGGTTTACCTTAGCAAACCCGAGCTACTAACCTAGAACGAGTCTATTTTTCTTTTATCTTGTCTAGATGCATCAAATTAAATTTCTAAGGTAAACATGCTTCAGCAAAAACATTACATTGAAACCAGATTACAAGACAGGGTTCAATTGCTCAAATACATATATCGAGGACCAAAATACAATGTCCATATTTTATAACGATTTAATTAGAATTCAAGATTACCAACCCTTCATTAGTCCAATTCCATGCTCTCATATTAAAATTCAGCTCAAAACAATCATCAATTGCATACATAACATTCATGGGCTAATTTGCAAGATTTCTAAACTTCGGCAAACTATTATGCACAAAATCAACAGGGCATACCGATACAGGCGAGCCCATACTGATACGGCTTAACGAACATAATGGTTACTCATACTGATACAATCACATCTGTATCGATACGGTGTGTTGACCTACCTGTACCGATACGACCTTGACCTCGTATTGATCCCTCTTTGATTTCTCAAAAAATCAGAATTCTAGTAACCAAAATACGTACTGATGCGATACCCCGTATATCGGTACGAATCTTTAAAAATAAAGGGATCATACCGGTACTCAAACCTGCGTTCCGACACCATTACAAAATTCCGTAAGGCATACCTATACGATGGCTAGGCACACCGATACCCTTTGTTGTTTTTCAATGATTTGAGCCTCTCCAGACCCCGCGTACTGATCCTTAGGTACCCATAACGGTATACAAAGGCCTGTGATGACCTCTAGGTCCAACATATGACTCTTTGGCTCACTCCAATCAACTCTAATACATATCTAAACAACATAAAACAATACAAGCATGCTTAACAACATCATACCAGCATTTTAGATAATCCTAACAAGTCTAACACAATCAACCACAAAGACTATGGCATGCTCCCTAGTCAACATCCAAAACATAAATCCATCCACATCTCAAGCACTTTAAACCTCTTACAAGTCCAAACCAACAATTAAAACTTGCACAAACAGGGAGTTCTTCAAATAACCCTCCCAAAACAACAATTGACACATTAAACAACATAATCCATCTTGCACACTAGGCTTAATAAGGAATGCTCAAAAACCAACCACTATCAATGCATTTAAAACCATTTAATCATTCTTTTGAAAAACCACTTTCCAAAACACTTTACAAACATAATTTCAACATCATGCCTTATAAAACCATACACTTAACATTTCCAAAACATACATATTAAACCATAAGCAATATGTATCATGGATCAACAGCAAAATCCCATTTGCTACCCTCAATGTAAGTTTTCCCATGCATACTACCCATGCAAGGCTTAAAGAGTAAACATGTTTAAACCACATTAAACAACATAATCCATCTCATGATACATCCTCAATTATATTAGCTTACAAGTGATCATTAACCAAATTTCCCTTTACAAAACATAACATTTGATACATGGATTCAACAAGTGTTTCCAACACTTCATGTCATCTCAACTGAAATTAAAGGTACGTTTACAACTGGGTACATTCACAACCCCACACATCAATTGGATGCATAACCCTCTAACGAGAGTCATCGATACAAAGATTAAAACCCCTCAACCGTCACGGTACTTGGATGGAGTTTACGGTACATCGGATCAAAATCCTTCAACATCCAAGGCAACTTTTTATAGTGCACTACTAATCCTATGGCCGGCCAACTATTTCCACTAATATTTCCAAAACCTTTTCATACCATCACTTGCCAATATAATTTCTTTCATTAACATCAACTCACTGTTTTCATATGCATCATCAAAGTCATTTATCCAATGCATCATCCATGCATTAAACAATGTTCAAAAACATTACCAAAACATGCATTAACTCACAATTCATCATCATCATCATTATTTAACCAATTTTCAGTATTAAACCATGCTTAAAACATGCATATATAGTGAGTAATCAAACCATTAAAACAAGTGCATAAAAAACAATTGTAAAACTGAGTTCGAGAGAGAATTCATCATTTACTTACTTTTGAGCTTAGACCAGCATTTCAAGCTTGATCTAAACCCCAAACATAACTTTCAAACCTTTAAAAAGCTGTATAACTCGTTCTCACTCACTGACACACAGAGCCTCGCTTGCCAATACGGTAAACACGCCTCCAAAGCTTCCAAAACGATCGTTCAAGCTTGAGGATCAACTTCCCATATTTATCCACACAAAAACAGAGGATGCAATGCATCAAAATGCATACAACAGCCCAACAACATTAATTCACATAAATCCTCAACATCCACTACCCAATTTCACTCTACAACAACCGAAATCAACATTAAACGTCTTCCAAACTAACCCAGCCAAAACCTAATGTTTTAACCCATCAATTAACATCTGAAAACACAACAACAATATCCTTCTACCTCCAATATTCATTATACCTCCAAAACAACCCAAAAACTCTCAACTAATAACCTAGAAAATTAGAGATTCACATAGTTTCAGGATTCTAATGTTAAATTCCACTTATTAACATTAATAAACATCAAAATCATGATTAAAATCAATCAAGAACTCAGCAAAACAGAGCCTATACAAAAATCCATCAATACAATCAATTAAACCTTGATTTAACCAATTTTCCATAATTAAATCATCAAATCAAGTTAGAAAACATAAGTAAAGGATCAAAACTTGGGAATTTCAATAAAGAACTTTTTATTAGAGGAGAAGAACGAAGCTCAACTCTAAATTTGGCTTTCTTCTTATTTTGATGAATTTTCTTGAGAAAATAAGATCAAACCAAATAGGTTTTGTTAGGAAACCATTAAAAATTCATTTGATAACAAAAGAATATTAAAATAAAGTATTTACCTGAAAAAATTGAAGTGGAAAAGAATGCTTGGCTGGAGAGAATTTGAGAGAAAAGCTTTTGGTGAAAAGTTAGTTACGTAAAATATCTTTTAAATCTAATTATGAAATTAATCTCCCTAAACCTTTTTATTTCCTTTAAAACCTTTTTAAAATATCCAATTAAAAGATAAAAGTATGATATTAGACTTTGACCAAATAGATCTTTAAAGACTCTAAGTTTTGACCCTTTTACACAACAGTCACTAAAAATAGTTTTAAAACTTTATATTTTGGTCCCTAACCAAAATGTCCAATTTCAAGACCTCATTTTGTAAAATTGAATTTACCAAAATCATTTGCATATTAAATAATGATTTTAGGATATTTTTCCATATTTTTATCTCACCCAAAAAATATTTATTTCGAATTAAATCCTGAAACTAACTTGAATCCTCTAATCTGATCCGTCAGACCATCTAAACCACCTAGAAAACTCCTAGGCCTAAAACCGGGTTGTTACAACTCTCCCCCTTAAGAAATTTCGTCCTCAAAATTTACCTGATGGGAATAGATGCGGAAACTGCTCAACCGTGTCTGACTTACTTTCCCACGTAGCCTCCTCAACATCGCGATGTTGCCACAACACCTTAACAAGCTCAATCATCTTGCCACGTAGAACTTTACCACTGGAGTCAAATATCTCTACTGGTTCCTCATCATAAGACAAATCTGGTCGCAACTCAACATCCTCAACTAGCATCACATGCGACGGATCTGAACGATACCTCCGCAACATGGATACATGAAACACATCATGAATATTCTCCAACTCAGGAGGCAAACTCAACCGATAAGCCACAGGACCTATACGTTCCAACACCTCATACGGTCCAATAAACCTCAGACTCAACGTCCATTTGCGCCTAAAACCCAACACCTTCTTCCAAGGTGAGACTTTCAAGAAAACCTTTTCACCAACCTTGCACTCAACCTCACTACGCTTCAAATCCGCGTAGGATTTCTTCCTATCCGAGGCCACTTTCAAATGATCACAAATAAGCTTCACTTTCTCGTTCGTGTCTTTCAACACATCAGGCATGGAAACATACTTTTCCCTAGCCTCAGCCTAACACAAGGGTGTACGACACCCCATACCATACAAGGCTTCATACGGTGTCATCTTTATACTTGCCTGATAGCTATTATTGTACGCAAACTCGACCAAAGGCAACTACATTTCCCAAGTTCCTTGAAACTCAATGATACAACATCTCAACATATCCTCCAAAATTTGAATCATACGCTCAGACTGACCATCCGTCTGAGGATGATACAAAGTATTGAAATTCAAGCGAATACCCAAAGCACGATGCAAACACCTCCAAAACATTGCTGTAAACTATGGATCCCTATCCAAAGTAATGGACTTGGGTACCCAGTGCAACCTCACAATTTCAAAAGCATACAAATTCACCAACCTATCCAAGGTATACGTCGTATGCACTGGCAGAAAATGTGCACACTTCATAAATTGATCAGCAATAACCCAAATGGAATTTTTTTAGTCGGTGTCGAAGGTAACCCTGAAACAAAATCCATGACGATCATTTTCCATTTCCACTACAGAATTCTCAACGATTGCAACAACCTAAAAGGAAACTGATGTCCAGCTTTTACACGCTGACATACTATACATCTAGCAACAAAATAAGCCACATCCTTTTTCAAGCCCACTCAATAGTACTCTTCTTTTAAATCTCAATAATCTTGGTATTACCAGGATGCATAGTAAAAGAACTAGCATGTGCTTCGGTTAAAATCATCCACCTCAACTCCACATCACTAGGCACCACTATCCGATCTTTAAAACATAATACCCCATCACCATTAAAGTGAAAATTCGTAGGATTTCCATCCATAATGTCCTTAACATGTGGTACCAACGCCTCATCACAAGGTTATTTTTCCTTAATCAACTGCTAAAAAGATGGTTTCACTTGCAACTCAACCAACAAACCTCTATCACGGGTCACACTCAACCTCGCAAACATGGCCCTCAACTCCACAACATATTTTCTACTCAAAGCATCGACCACAACATTCGCCTTGCCTGGATAATACTCAATTGTCAACTCATAATTCTTAAGCAACTTCAACCATCTATGTTGCCTAAAATTCAACTTCTTTTGCGACATCAAATACTCCAAACTCTTATGATCAATGTATGTAATACATTTTTCACTATAAAGGTAATGTCTCCAAATCTTCAACACAAACACCACCACAGCTAACTTAAGATCACACGTAGGGTAATTGCGCTCGTGTACCTTCAACTACCTTGATGCATAAGCTACAACTTTTACACCTTGCATCAACACACACCCTAAACCCACGTAGGATGCATCACTATAAACTACAAACTATTTTTCTAACCAGGTTGAATCAAGATTGGAGCTTGTTTCAAAGCTTCCTTCAATTTTTCAAAAACTTGTTGTCTAGCTTCTGTCCACTAAAAACATACATTATTTTGCAACAACTTGGTCAACGGAGCAGCAACCCTTGAAAACCCATCCACAAAATGACAATAATAACCAGGCAACCCTAGGAAACTACGGCCCTCCGTCATTGACTTTGGTTGCTTCCAATTTACAACAGCCTTAACATTTTTAGGATCTATCCAGATACCTTCCACTGAAACCACATGACCAAGAAAAACTACTTCTTTAATCTAAAACTCACACTTGCTCAACTTGGCGTAAAATTGGTTATCCAACAAGGTTTACAACACAATCCGTAAGTGTCGATCATGATCTTCCTCGATATAAGAGTACACAATAATATCATCAATGAACACTACTAAAAATGGTCCAAAAATTTATCAAACACCCGATTCATCATGTCCATGAATGTTGCAGACGCATTCGTCAATCCAAACGGCATTACCAAGAACTCATAATGGTCATACCTCGTACGAAAAATTGTCTTCAACACATCTTTATCTTTAACCTTCAACTGATAGTATCTAGATCTCAAATCAATCTTGGAAAATACGGTAACACCCTGAAATTGATCGAACAAATCATCAATCTGTGGAAAATGATACTTATTCTTAATCGTCATCTTATTTAGTTGTCGATAATCAATGCACATCCTTAAAGTTCCATTATTCTTTTTCATAAACAACACTGGTACTCCCCACGGAAAAACACTAGGTCGGATAAAACCATGGTCCAACAACTCCTGGAGTTATGTCTTCAACTCTTTCAACTCCTTTGGTACCATCCGATATGGTGCAATCGACACCGAAGCCGTATCAACATACGTCTCAATACAAAATTCCACCTCTCTATTTGGTGGCAATCCAAGAAACTCCTCTAAAAGTACACCCGAAAAATTACAAATGCTACGGATATATTTAGTATGTACTTCTTTCATATTCGGGTTCATAACATATGCCAAATATAATTGACATCCACACTCTAGCAACTTCTGCGCTTCCAAGGCCGAAACACATTGGATAAAAACTTAACATTCTTACCCACAATGACCACTTTATAATTATCAGCAAGTCTCAACGAAACTCACTTTGTTTTAAAATCAATCGCAGTCTGATGCTTGGACAACCAATCTATACCCAGGATCACATCAAAACCATAAAACACCAACTCCATCAAATTAGCCGCAAACACGTAACCTTGAGCCATTAGAGGACATCTCTTATACGACTTCTTTGTAACAACCGTCTCTTCAAAAGAACTCGTTACTTGCATACCCACATCTAACATTCTACCGATATACCAAGTAAATATGCATGCTCATGCAAAATATATGAATGCGTAGAACCATAATCTATTAGAGAAAGTAATGACATAGAATGCAAGGTAAAAGTACATGCTATCACATCCATGTCATTCTTCCCTTCACGGTGCACATAAATTCTCGCAGGTCCACCACCCTCAGGTTAAACCACCACTGTATGAGCTACAGTCCTCTATTCATCATTCTTCTGTTAGAAGTTACCTCGCCTGCGCCCATGGCCTCTTTGTGGTGCAACAATAGGTGCAGGTACCTGCCTACCCCTAGCAAGCAACAGAAAATCACGTCTCATATGCTCTACAGATCTATAACTCCAACAAGAGTTTGTAACCACAACTATACGAGCCTACCCTTCTCTAGCCAAACGCGAGCAGTATCACCTTAGATGACCTGGGCACTATACCCTCGCGATTCTCGCCCACCACCATTTCTGCCATGTCTTGCATTCGAACAAAACCTCCTATCACGGTGCCTCTTGGTCTGACCACCACCAGAACCAAAAATTTGTAGCTCTCTTTCCCGAGCCAAAACTTTCGAGACGAAGAGATAATCCCAAAATCTACTCAATATCCTTCACCTGTATAACTAACACGTCAAAATCTATATAATCAGTGGCCAACATACATGTCTTAACATCTTGTATCAATCCGTAACGGAAATGGTCATAGCGATACCTCTCATTCGGCACCAACTCAGGAGCATACTAACTCAGCCTCACAAACTATACCTCATACTTAGATACTGTCATACTGCCCTGAACCAAGGACATGAACCCACGTTTCATCTCATCCAAGTATCTAACTCCTAGATACTTCCTTTTGAAGGCAACTTGGAAGAATTCCCATGTTACGTCACCAGGTTTTATGCCTGTGATCACAGTGGTCCACCAACTGTATGCATCACCCTACAACAGGGACTCAGCACATCTCAGCTTATGGTCATCACTGCACCCTATCTAAACCAAGATTCGTTCTATACTGGCAAAACACTTCTCGAATGCGTCGGGTGCCAACCCTCTAAAATCAACATTTCCAAGACTGCACAAACGCTCTAACGGTAACCCTAGATTAACAGCAATAGTGGGTACCGGTATGAGTACATAAACTCCAGCCATTGCGGCCTAGAATGCTCCAGTCATCGCTTGAACCAAAAGTTTCATATCACCATACACTACACTAGGTGGTGTAGGTGGTACTTGCTCCACTTCCTTATGAGGATTAGGTGGAGGAGGTTGCAATCCCTCAGGATGACAACTTTACCCTCAACTCCCTGCCCTCTGGTAGCAGCATTTTTTCTTGATCATAATTATCTTCTTGGTGGTATCGTATAAAAACGTATCTAAGGCATGATAAGTACACCAAAACAAAAATAATCAGGCCAGCTTCAAGCAAGGATCCAAGACTTTTATTTCAAACCAAAATCATTTTATAACTGTAGTAATAAGGCAATATGTCCCAAAAATACCCCAACATGGCATATATCAGACACGGCACATATAAACAATCACCATGTATAGCAATCAGCAATGAACAATCATCAATAACATCCCAATTTTTTGGAAACCTGGCTCTGATACCACCAAACATAACCCTCTTAGCCCGGCCTAATCGAAACCGAATTAAAAGGATTACATTAGGTTTGTCAGAGCAAACTCGAGCTACTAACCTGACTGGGTCTGTTTTTTCTTTTATCTTGTCTAGATGCATCAATTTAATTTTCTAAGGTAAACATACTTCATCGGAAACGTTATATTGAAATCAGATTACAAGATAGTGTTCAATTGCTCAAATATGTATATTAGGGACTAAAACGCAATGTCCATATTTTACAAAGACTTAATTAGAATTCAAGATTACCAACCCTTCATTAGTCCAATTTTATGCTTTTAAGTTAAAATATAGCTCAAAACAATCATCCAAGCTCATTCAATTGCATACACAACATTCAGGGGCTAATTTGCAAGATTTCCAAACTTCAGCAAACTGTTATGCACAACAATTGACACATTGCCCTTATTACTACTATGTATCGTTTCAAACCATACTTTGCAAACAAGTCATTGGATTCTTTCTTTGCTTCCTCGCTGCCCTTTAACCTTTAATTCTCTGCATTGATGAAAAAAGAGAGCGTAAGCACACTAGGGTTAGTGAGGAATGCTCAAAACTAACCACTATCAATGCATTTAAAACCATTTCATCATCCTTTTGAAAAACCACTTTCCAAGACACTTTACAAACATCATTTCAACGTCATGCCTTATCAAACCATGCACTTAACATTTCCAAAACATGCATATTAAACCATATGCAACATGTATCATGGATCAACAGTAAAATCTCATTTGCTACCCTCAATTTAGGCTTTCCCATGCATACTACCCATGCAATGCTTAAAGAGTAAACATGTTTAAACCACATTAAACAACATAATCCATCTCATGATCCATCCTTAATTATATTGGCTTACAAGTGATCATTAACCAAAATTTCTTTTACAAAACATAACATCGGATACACAGATTCAACAAGTGTTCCCAACACTTCATGCCATCTCAACCAGAATTAAAGTTACGTTTACAATCGGGTACATTTACAACCCCACAAATCGGTTGGATGTATAACCCACTAACGAAAGTCTTCGCTACAAAGATCAAAACCCTTCAACCGTTAGGGTACTTGGATGGAGTTTACGGTACATCGGATCAAAACCCCTCAACATCTAAAGCGACTTTTTATAGTGCACTATCAATCCTATGGTTGGCCAACTATATCGGACAACATTTCCAAAACCTTTTTATAACATCACTTGCCAATATAATTTGTTTCATTAAATCAACTCATTGTTTTCATATGCATCATCAAAGTCATTTATGCAATGCACCATCCATGCATTAATCAATGTTCAAAAATATTATCAAAACATGCATTAACTCACAATGCACCATCATCATTATTTAACCAATTTCCAGCATTAAACCATGCTCAAAACATACATATACAATGAGTAATTGTAGCGATGTCCCTCTCGCTAAAAATATCGAGTTTTCGAGGTGTTTATTGTCTTTCGGATATAAAAAATGTATATTCCCTGGGGGTTATAAAAACCGCATTTTATTTAGAAATTGGAGTCGCCACCGGCCACTTAGGTAGGCCGGACACCATAAAACCAGAGATTCGAAAACTATTGGGTTCGGGAGTCGGTTACGGATGGGGAAGGATTAGTACCCCCTACACCGCCCAAAATTGGTACTTTAATAATTATCGCTTTATTAATATTAAACTTTCCGAATTAAAGTGACGATCAATTTAAAATTTGGTTATAAGTGCGAGTAGATTTTAAAGGCCCCGTTATCCGAGAGTAAACGCCCAACCACTATCACTACGCCTGATATTGACCCCGTTTACGCTCGGATAAAAGGGCACCGCATTGACAATTTATATATATCTCTATGCAATCTTAGTGAGCAAAATATAAAATATGGCAAATAATTTAAATACAATAAAAAATAGATAAATATTAGCATAATAAAATACTTATCTAACATAAATAAAATACTAATCCGAAACATACATACATAAATTTTAATCTAACACATAAAAACGAATCTAACATAAATAAAACATTAATCTAAAATACAAATAAATATTAAGCTAACACATAAATAAAAACGAATCTAACATAAATAAAATATTAATCTAAAACATAATTTTAAAACATGAATAAATACTAATCTAAAACATACATATATAAATAAACATACCAACTAAAACAAAATTTTAAATTAACTCCTACTTCATTAAATCATAAAAAATTACAGCACAAATAAAAAGGAAATAAAATATATCTAACTAGGAGCTCGAATAACAAACCCGACTGAACCCCACCGGGATCTACCACGACCTCTCTAAAATTATTAACTAGATCGGACCTAAAATAAGACCCTGATCAAACCGGTTAGGACTGAGGGGACTGCCCCCGGTCCTTGGCAGCCCGATAGCATGGCTCTCTTATTGGGGCTGCCATTGCCGGCTATTCTTTGCCTCCATTCCCCCTGCCCCCCCATGCCTTTATATAGGCAATTGGGGTGGGTTTAAGGGTGACGTGGTCATCCCAAAATCACCCATTTTCCTTTTCTTTTTTTTTGCTTTTTAATTTTTTATATTATATTATTATTATTATTTTGACTTTTTTATTAATTTTATATTATTATTATTATTAAAATAATACTAATAACACTAAAACCCGGTCAAAATGAGTGATTATAGTAATCAAACCATTAAAACAAGTGTATAAAAAATAATTGCCAAACCGAGTTCAAGAGAGAATTCACCATTTACTTACTTTCGAGGTTAGACCAGTGTTTCAAGTTTGATCTAAACCCTCAAACACAACTTTCAAACCTTTGAAAACCTGTAAAACTCGTTCTCACTCACCTGCACACAAAGCCTCGCTTAACGATACAATAAATACGCCTCCAAAGCTTTCAAAACGATCGTTCAAGCTTGAGTATCAACTTCCCTTTTCTTATCCATACAAAAACTGAGGATACAATACATCAAAATGAATTCAACAGCTCAGCAACATCAATTCACACAAATCCTTATTTCGCTCCACAACAACCGAAATCAACATCAAACATCTTCAAACTTAACCCGGCCAAAACCTAACATTTTAACCCATCAATTAACATTTAAAAACACAACAACAATATCCTTCTACCTCCAGCATTCATTAAACCTCCACAACAACCTAAAAACTCACAACTAACAACCTAGAATATTAGATATTCACATAGTTTCGGGATTCCAATGTTAAAGCCAGTTATTAACATTAATAAACATCAAAATCATAATTAAAATCAATCAAGAACTCAACAAAATAAAGCATATACGAAAAATCCATCAATCCAAACAATTAAACCTTGATTTAACCAATTTTCCATAATTAAATCATCAAATCAAGTTAGAAAATATAAGTAAAGGATCAATAACTTGGGAATTTCAATAAAAAACCTTGTATTAGAGGAGAAGAACGAAGATCGCCTCTAAATTGGATGAATTTTCTTGAGAAAACAAGATCAAACCAAATAGGTTTTGTTAGGAAACCATTAAAGATTCATTTGATAACAAAAGAATATTAAAATCTAGTATTTACCTGAGAAAATTGAAGTGGAAAAGAGTGTTCGGCTGGAGAGAATTTGAGAGAAAAGCTTTTGGTGAAAAGTTAGTTACGTAAAATCTTTTTTAAATCTAAGGCGATAGAGTTCCTAGAGCCGAGGCGCAAAGCCCGTGCCTTAATGAAATGGGCGTAATTTTTGAAAATTAAATATATATTAACTAAGTGTAGATAAATTTATCACCTAAATATCATCCATTGTTTCTTTCATTCTTCAATGTTAATTGTAACTGTAAATATGTGGTTCTAGATTGTTAAATATGTGATTATATTATATTTTTATCAAAAAAAGATTATATTAGTTTTTTATTCATTATTGAATGGGAATACTTTAAAATTGATCTTATAAAAATTATAAAATAATTTAAAATTGATCTTATAAAAATTATAAAATAATTATGAAATTTATCCAAATAATAATATTATTGTTAAAAATATTTATTTAAAGTGTTTTATTTTCTTATCTTAAAATTTATAAAATTGATTGATTTTAATGTAGTGAGAGGGATAAAGAAGAAATTTTGAACAAATAAAGAAGTATCGGGCACAAACGTGCCAAAAAGTGTTGATAGCAGTGGGGCCCACACTACCTTTTTGGGTTAAAAATTTCTCTATTTTTTCTATTCACCCGTTCCCCTTCTCGTCTTCATCCTCTTCGACAGATTACTCTCCTTTAGGGTTTATTTTTTTGTTTTTTCTCTTAGCTTATCCTCCTATGACTGCATGCCACACACCTCGCCCTCCATTGTATGTATTGAAGTGACCATTGAAGTATTTACAGTACTCACTAGTTCCCCTGCTTCTCATTTTCTTCTTCTTCTTCTTCAATAGACTCCCCCTTTGATTTTTCTTTTGTTTTTCAAAATTAGAAAACGCCTTTCAGTGATTCAGCGCCTTAAGCGTGCCTCTGTGTGCTTCATTGAAAATGCCTTGCCAGACATAATTAGGTGTTTTCCACTTGCCTTGCCTCGCATCAGTACTTAGGCACGCTTTTTTAAACACCGGTATCGAGTCTAAAAGGTGATCGGGTTTGGAGCATATAAACTTGAGGAGCTGGATAGGAAAGAAATTCCTAGAACATGGAATGTCACGCACCTAAGGAAGTTCTCCAACTGAGACAAGCGTCTTTGCAAACGAGGATTGTAAGACTAATGCCTTGTTATGAATATAATAAAATTCCTCAAAGATCTGCGACCAACAAAGTAAAGATAAAAGTTCACTAATCAATTCCAAACAGAGTATGCATAGTAAAGTGACTACAAAAATAAATGTTCGCTAGTAATTTTCAAATAAAATATGCATAGTAAAACGACCGCTTTCGTTTTGCAATTTGAAAATGAAAGACTTTCAAATAAAGGCTATACGACTGTCACCTCTAAGAAGAGCCAAATTATTTCCAAGATATACTATTTGCAAACCTAAAACAACTATTAAATCTCTGACATCTCTAAAGACACGCGTAATAAATAATTCATGGAAAATTAAACAAACACAAATAACAAGATACACTATTACACTTCAGAACCTCCTCAACAAAAGACAATCACAAAGCTATGAATAATGAAGAATGACATGCAGGAGAACCCTCCACACGCCGATAATTTTTGAAATAAGGGTAAACATTCACATTTTCAGCAAAGTCTTTAAAGCATCAACTAAAGACGCAAGGGAAACAAAATAACAGAATATATATATATATATTTTTACACCTGCAATGTTCCCAAAACATTCATTTCTTCTACAAAAAACTCTTAAAAACATACATCAAGACCCATCCAGGGCATTCACCAACCTAACATTGTCTACCGCTTCCACGACCCCGCTAGGATCATCTAAAACTATTGGTATACCAGCCTCGATCGCACGAGGAATTACAACTCTTTTATACTCTGCCACGAATTTTTCCCAAGCAGACCCAACAGGGTTCCTCACTTCAAAATCCACAGTGACCTAGCACAGAGCGTTAAAATCTATATTAAAAAAGTCAAAGGACCATGCGCCACTTGAAAACTGAGGATGGCAGCATCTCGTTCCTTCTCCATCCCCGCAAGCATCAAACCAAAAGACGCATCCGCAGCCTCCTTAACCTTCTCAACCAGCTCCGCCACATGATTAGCTTTCAACACTATCATTTTAACCTCAAAGTCCTCTCTTATTTTGGTCAATTTCATCGAGAACCTAGCTGCATCCTGCATACATTCCATCTTTTCTTTTAAGTTCTTGGATTTTCGCTTTGAAGCTATTTTCTACAGTTGCATGGTACTGATCCTTCCTCCTAAGAGTACGCCTATAATCTTCATCTTTTTTCGCAATTTCATCAAAGTGCCTATGGTTCAACTCTTGCACCCGCGTCTAAATCTCTGCTTCGTGTTTTCTTTTCAGTTCTCCTAAGCTGGCGGCGTGCCCCATAACCTAGAAACGTAATTCTTCATTCTCCTTCACGGGTGCCTTCGCGTTCCTCTCCATATTATATTGCATGCAGCTTAGCTCTTAAATAAGACTCCAACCACCCACAACAGATCTCCTAATACTCCTGCATGCATAAGAGAAGCACAACTACTCACGTACAATCCTGATAACTGCCTAGAAGCAGTCCTAGGATGAAATTAATCATTTATGTCCGCAAGCCCCCTCCAAGGGTAGAACACGTTCCAATGAGCAAGGAATTCAAGCTCTTCACTCACATGAGAACCATGAGACAATTGTGCTCGAGGAACCATTGTGGGAATAAACAAAGAAGAGGTAACACCAGACGTACCAGCAACAAGCATATTTCCTCCAGTGCAATGTATAATAATGGAATCCACACCATCAGTTTCTGCAATAGCATTAGTAAGTCAGTAAATGTTAGTCTAGAAACAGAATAACTTCCAAGCCAATTCAGGGCACCATTACTTGAAATAATCGCAACAGGAGGCACAGAAGTCATCACACCGACAGAAGTAAAATTTGTTAGGTTTGCAGCTGAGCACATAGAGGGATGAACACTAACAATAGCAGAGCTAGATAACCCAACAAGTAAAGAATGATTACTCGAAAAAGGGTTACACAATAGCCTCTAACTAAGCCCATCATCTTTACTAACCATCAAACGTCTCTTGGAATTATACGTTTTCATCTGGCTAGCCACGCTATCCCTCACCACCTCTAGCACATCCAACAATGTCGAGCTTCCAGCAACTGTACTCGCGGCCTCCACAGTTGGCACTAGGGGTGTTCATTCTTGGGTACCCAATTTTCGGATACTTGGTTCTCACCAGGTACTAGATATGCTGGCCCGTGTCTTGGCTTGCATTAGCCGGTACCCGTTATTTAGGTGCACGTTAAACCCGGGTACCCAAAAAATCGAATAAGGGGTACTCAGTTCACATTTTTATTTATTTTTTAAATTTAAAAGTTTTAAAAATTTACACAAAAAACACATAAAATTTAAAATTTTAAAATTCATAATACATAATTCAAACACAAAAATTAGTGATTTAAAGTTAGTTTTAAGATGAAATATTTGGATATATTTATATATTAAAGTTTATAACCAAAAAGACATTAAAAATATTTATCTCATTTTTCTTTCGAATCTTGGTATGGCAATGTTATACATCTCTATTTAATCAAAAAAACATAATTGAAAATTTTAAAACTTAAAAGTTCATAATACAAACATATAAATAATTTAGAGATTTAAATTTAGTTTTAGGTAAAAATATTAAGGAACCTAAAATAAAAATATAATTTTAAAATAAAAAATAAATATATTAAAAGTATCGGGTCAGGTCAGGTACCCAGTTACCAAAATAATTTGGCCTAGACTAAGCCCAACTACTCGGAAAAAATCTCGGGTAGGATAACCAGCCCAGTCAGGTAATTTTTTTAGAGAATTACCTGACTTTTTAAAGTTCGGATAATCGGTTCGGGTCAACCGGATTGGGTATTTTTGAACACCCCTAGTTGGCACAACAGAAGCACCTGTAGAACTGATAGCCAAACAGACCGCAGCAATTGCTTTCAGAGAAGGAACCGTAATGCTTGTAGGGCTTAACGAGCCCAGCAAATCTATTTGTTTGCTGCAAGGGACTTGCAAAAGTTTCCTTCCTCTTCTGGGGCACTAAGGACATTGTCTCCTCCAGCCCCGATGAACCCACTTGATTATTATCAGACATCGAAAGAGACACTTCTGACAAGCTCGGCATACCCGCTAACTCACCTTCAATAGCCCGCAGAGAAGTCGCTACCGATCCTACAAATGAACAACTTCAGTCATACAACCCACCATAATAAACAAAAGGAAAATAATCCATCTTCAAGATAAAACACAGCTATTAACATACCAACTTACCTCCAGGAATACATAACGAAGCCCCACTCGCTTCCAGGCATTATTTTGTTCTACGCTCCAAGTTAATAAACTTGTTTTCATCTTCTAAAGTATACTGGATTGGCGAACGGTGAGCCACCCGCTTTTTCCCATGCTACTACTTATTACAGTAGCCTCCCTACCACGATAAGCATCTAGGGAATGAACATTGACAGCGCCTCTAGGAGCAGAAGGCGCAACTTCCCCACTAACCCCACTTAGAGGAGCATCCTCTAGTTGATATTTCCATGGCCAAAGGCAAACATCGACATAAGAAGAAAAAAGTTATCTAGTTCTACTTTACGGTCTAACAGAATCCCGCCATGCGATCGTGACCTCCTTTGTCGTAAGGCCAAGCCTCCGCACGTATGGGTACGTTTGCCAAAGACCCCTTGGGAAACGTATTGAAATCTTCATCATCTCAACCATTTAGACTTTTCTCCTTCAAGTAATACACCCATACATTTCTCAAGGTGCACACCTCCTCAGAGGACCGTTTTTTAGCCTTTTAAGAAGCTTCTCCTTACCAGGTGTTAGTTTCCCCAAATCTGGTGACTTAACCCTATCACTCGCCGGACGGCGCCAAATAACAAGAAAAAGGGAAACCCTCGACTCTACACTCAGCCTTAATGTACTTATGCCTATTCAAGTGCAGATTGCTATATTGATTGCTCATCATCGGCATCCTCCCGGTACGAAGACCAATCGACACAAAACCTCTTGCACTTCTATCATTTTCTGCCATCACATTATAGATATGACGAAAAAACAACAATGGAGGGTTCGTCTTCATGTATTTTACAATTCAAGGAATGTGTCATCAGGGTTCACCAACTCATACCAATCAACTGGCCTGAGGCCACATCAAACCAATTCAGTCACTCTATATAAAAAAGGATGCAGTGGTAAATATAACCCAGTCTCGAAAGCAAACAGGGGGATGAAACACCACAATCTCCCTTCGTCAGAACACGTACTCAAGCGGTAAATCCCCTCTAAAACACTAAAATGATAACGAAATTGATTCACCATGTGGAGACCCCCTACATTCCAAAGATTTACTCATCTCATCAAGCCTAATCGGCAATCATATTCGTCACTAAAAATAACAGAAAAGTTCGCCATTATGACAAAGGGCCTATTTATCGCCAAAACCCATGCCTTCCTCAACAAACTTCATCAATAAAGAGGACTGTAACATGACGTTTTGTATTCAGACGCCTACTCCCAGAGGAAAATCGACCGGTTTGTCAGAGAGCATGATTATGCGACGATTCATATACAAATCATAGTAACAAATAAGTTTAGAATTTTCAAACAACTCCCTACAAAAACTCCCACCTACAGTAACCCCGAAATTTTCCAAGTCCGCCAAAGTCACCTTACAACCTTCTCGCACCTAGGGCAATTGTTAGTACTTGCGGATATTCACCACAGAGTACTGGGATCTGCCTCTACGAAGGCAAACAAGAAGAACCAATCATGGGAGGGAAAAATATTCAACGTCAGACCGAGAGAACCACCAGAATCACTGATGGACAATTACACCTACTTCTTGTTCACTTTAACAAACAATAAATTTAAAGACTGATATATAAAAACTGTTCGTATAAGAAAATATGAAAATAATGTAAAAAGAATAAATAGTAAATATAGATACAATTAAAAATATATATTTATACAAAATAAGTTATTAGGATGTGCTAACAAATTATTGATGTATTGTCTAAGGTGCTATTATAATGTTGGTACTCGTTCTACATTCAAGCCATGTGAAATCCATTTCATTCTCCCACTTTATAATTTCTAAAACAATTTAATATGTGAAATTTCTATGCCTCACGTTTTTTGTGTGTTAGTTTGTTTATATATATTATAAATAAATAAAGAACTATGACAAGGTCGGAGACTGAGATCGGTAGCAGCACTTACAATTAAACGCACCAATGTTAATGTGCAAAAAATAATGACTTGTTCTCCCTCAATGCATACTTAAAATAATCACTGTCCAAACCTTAGCCGCCGTCTCTTTTTCTCTCTAGAATTTTCTTCTATCTTTTCATAGTCGGCAATAATATAAATTTATTGATAATTGCCGATTACAGTTGATTTTTTTATTTGTTTAATTTTTTTTTAATTTTTAAATTCAATAATTTTATTCTTGTGACACATTTTTCTCTATCTTTTAATACGTTTTCTCTGTTTTGGGGCACGTATTTCTTCTTTAATTCGACCGTTTGTCCTTTATTTTTTATTTGATTTTCTATCAAAGTTGGATTTGACGTCCGCAACTAATCAAGATGACGTTCTTTTGATTATCCTGTTAATCTTATTGTTTTGGACCATCGAATTGGATTTGGATAGGGCTCATAGTCACTGCTCTTGTTTGCGATTGAGTTGTGATAATTACCGTGTTGTCAACATGTCTTATTATTGTAATATATATTTTTTAAACATCGTTTGTTGTTGGTTTTTACCTTTCATCGTCGAGTTTCGGTGACGTTTGTATCTATTCTTTTTTAGCCTTGAGTTAGGGTTTTTACCTTTTTCTTGCATGGTCCCGATTATGATTTAAAGATGTTAGTTTTCGTATTTTCTGTTTATAAGAATATGTCTGAATCAAGTTTGTTTACCCTAAGTTATAAACTTTCATTGTATTGTTGGATTTTTCTTCTTTTAATAAAACTAGTGTACTCATATTAAAAAAATGCTTAACTATTAAATAAGTGCCAAAATTACACTTTATTTTAGATAAGTGCCTGAAGCATTTTTCGGGTCAAGTGTCTAATATTTTTACCATTATTTTTTTAGGCGCCTCACCATCAACATCCGTTAATTTTTTTTGTAATCCATTCAAAATCTGGCATATGTTATGTTTTTAAATTTTCAGTATTATATTTCGAGAATAAATAAAATTAAAAAAGAAAATTAATTAATCGCAAATTCCCTCGGATTTTATTCTCTGGTTCGATCTCTTCTTCCATCTTTTCGCTTCCTTTTTGTCTCTCCAGATCCGATTTTTAATTTCTTCTCCGTTCTCTATAACAAACGCTCTGTTCTGTCCCTTCTTTCAATATCTGCACCTTTAATTGTAAGGATCTGTAAAAAAAAGCAAGTAAACTTGATTTTTGCCCCCCCGAAAAAATAAATAAGTTTTAAATTAAATTTTTTTATTTGTAATTATTTACACGATGGAGAGATCGTATTGTTGAAATTAGCGGCGTAGTTCAGTCATGCAGAGTTTCCGAAGCTCATCAAGCCAAGGAACGGCGGTGGTGGAGATGTTATCATCGTCGCCGTTTACAGCGAAACGACGTTTAAGGTATTGAAACTTCTGTTAACAAGAGAAGGGAGTAAAGAAGAGGGGTTGGAGCGTGAAAGTTCGTTTCTGGAGTTCAATGGCAACGAAGTCCCAACTGTCGCTGTCGTAACAATGAACGATGCAGGCAAGTAAAAGCCGACAAGAGAGGGGAGTAAAGGTTAGGGTTAATCTGGGAATATGGAGATAATTAATTTTTTTAATTTTGTTTCTTAATTTTATTTATTTTTAAAATACAATACCCAAAATTTAAAAACGTTATACGTGTCATTTTTTGAATGAATAACAGAAAAAATTAACAGGTGTTGACGGTGGGGCATTTAAAAGGGTAACGGTGAAAACATTATGCACTTATTTAGCCCGAAAAATACTTTAAGCAATTATCTGAAATAAAATGTATAGTTTGAGCACTTATTTAACAGTTAAGAAAAAAAACTACATCATATACCATTAAAATTAGAGTTTATATTGCTTTTACCATTGAATTTTAAAATTTAAAGAGTGTGTCAATGTGAACATATCTTTCTGACACTCTGATGACGTGGCTAACACGTTATCATTTTGGTGTGGCTATAAATGCCTAAAACGATGTCGTTTTAGGCACCGAACTTTACGGGTGAATTGATTTTGTCACTAAACTTTAAAATATTCTATTTTAGTCATTAGACATTTCGATCGCCATTGTCGATCAATCATCGTCTGTCATCGATCTCCATCGCCTATCATCGATCTACATCTGTGACAAGTTCGGCACCAAAATATTCGTATTTCACTCATCTTTCTTCTCCTTAGATTGGTTTCCTACAAAACCCACTCAAAATCGACAAAAATTCATCAAAAGGTTCGATGTGCTAATTCTATGATCTCCTCCGAATGTTGTCTGATTAGGCTAGTTTTGGGTATTTTCTTCTCAAAAGTATGTGTCTCATTGTTTGGATTTTTGAACAATTGCCATAAACCCCTCAAATTTAAGAAAGCCCTCAAACTCTAAAATGATAAATTTTTTTGTAACACCCGAAATTCAACCAACTCAATCCAAAGGATTCAAGATGTCACACTGAATCACCAAAGTGACTGACCAAAATTTTCAAATCTTGTTTTGCCCAAAATCATTAGAACATTACGCCATTACTTGTAAGTTCAAACTGTAATTATTTAACCATACATAAATAAGTAATATAAAGTGTTTATACAAAATAGGAGCGCCATAATTTAAAATGGTATACAAAATGACATAAAGACAAAATATAGTTTAGAAACCAAAAAGAGTAGTGGTGTTATATGAATACATGTACCCACTAAAAGTAAAGTTCGGATTGTACTCTGAATAGCTATTGAAATTTCTTATGATGATTCTCTTTTGACTCATACACGGATTATCAACTTATGTACATAAACAACGATTTTGAAAGCTGAGCTTTGAAATCTCAATGGTATATATCTAATTTACTATAATTCATGACGTCCATAAAATAAGCATACATATTATAATATAAGTAAGAAGGCACATGGTACAAACTTATAGAAAGTTATTCATAAACATCACATATAGTCATAACATATAACCATATCTCATAGCAAATTCCGCAGACAAACCACCATATCTATCGTAGTCATACACTTAAACTGTATGCTCTTCTCGTAGCAACATAACCATTTCTCATGTCTTGATCCATATTAGACGTTACTATTCATGATAGCCTCGATCCATATTAGACATTAGGTACTCACACCCACTCTCGTTGTAACACCCTAACCCGGATGTCACAATTTGGGCCTCAAGCCCAAACCAAAACTATGAAATTTCTCAAACTGGGTTTAGCCTAACAAGTTATTTTCAAAAACATTTAGATCCAACAGTTGAAAATATGGATAAACAATTTAAATCGTTACAAAGGAGCTCAACTTTAAATTAAAACATTGAACATTCGACTTGATAAATACAATTTCAAAAGTAAGAATTACAGACTCGACCATGTAAGGTCTTATGAATACATAGCCCACTAAACGCAAGTACCAGACTCTGAAAAGCTCTAAATGCTGGAATCTCGTACTAATAGTATTCTTCAAACCCACGATCTGACGATCAACCTACACACAGAAACAACAATTTCGAGCCTTAAGCTTACAAAGCTCAGTGGTACACATCTACTCTACTATACTTCATGCTAATCATAAACATAAGCATGCAAGCTAGTACGAGCAAAAAAGGATAGACAAATAAACACGTAACGCTACCACTAGTCACCTAAATACATACTTTCATCAAAGCGGTCATCATACCTGACACACAAGGCTCAACCATACTCATAACATGGCAATATAACATCACATAGATATAACGCTACCTCTAGCCGCCAAATCATATAACATAGCAAGAAAGCATATGCTTCTCATGGCATATAAGCATTATACCAAAATATATAAGTGGTGCTCACGACCACTAAGCATCAGGATACATACTATAATGACCCAATTTTTAGGTTAATAAATTGAGTCTTAGACTCGAGTTGTGGGCCAACAGTTAAGAGCCCAACCAAGGTTTTTTTTTGGTTAGGTCCTTGTGATAATTAAATGGGCAGGATGTGTGTTATTAAAAAATTTGTATAAATAAAGAAAAAAAGAAAAGAAAAGGATAAAGTTGGATATTTTGAATTAAATGGGCTGATGGATAGGGAAGAAGAGGGAGAAAAGAAAAAAGTTGATGGTGGGAGAGAAAGAAAAGATGAGAAAAAAGTTAGGAAAATAAATTTCAAACTGTGATCTATGGAGATCTAGCCGTCCAATCGTGACACCACCTCTTTCATTGTGTTCATCTTGTCAAGACAAGTCTCTCGGTACCAACGACACCACCACCAGAGCCACCGTCGGAGAGGGTGAGAAAGAAAAAGTTTTGGGTTATCCAGTTAAAAAGGGTTAGATGGCTCAAATCAGAAAACTGAGACCACCACCGTGTTCAGAAGGGTCAGGAAAGTTAAGATAATCATTCGTCATTATCGACTGACCACTGGAGCCACACTCACACGCCCTTACACGTCACCGTCGTGCGTGGGCGTGGTTCTGCACCAGGCAACCGAGTCACCGAGTGAACTCGACCGAGTTGGTCTGAGTTAGGCCAAGTTGACTTAGCCCGAGCCAAGCTGAGCCGACTCAGCCTAAGCTGAGCTGAGCCGAGCCACTGCCACCGAGCTGTCGCGTTTCCAGTTGTTGTCGTGCCGTCAGCCGTTGCCACCTCCGTTGACCGTTGATTGTTGACTGGTGTTGACTTTTTAAGGGACCATACTCGGGGGGTTTCTCGGTGTTTCGTATTCATTGGCACAATTCGTTTTGCCAAATTCGAACTCGGTAAGCTATTTTTACATGTTTAACCTTGTAAAGGGTATAGGAGGTGCGTGGAATTAATGTATTTTTGTATTTTTTTTTGATATATGAGGACTTTTCGAGTTTGGATATCGAATCAAGTAGAATATTCAAAAAGTTTGGATGAGGATTTTAGCAATATCGGCTTAAAGTTAGTACACCTTAAACTCCAAAGTGTTTTATGAGCATCATAAGTGTAATTGCCTTGCATTTTAGTGGTTGCAAATTAGGAGATGAGTAATAATTATGTGTTGATACTGGTATTTCGAGGAAATTATTGAGGTGCTTGATGAGCTTGAAAATGTTTGAGTTGTTATGGGCTTAGAGACCATATATGATTGAATGAATATCTGTATGATTATCTGATTTATGATTGATATATGATGATGCCTTGCGTGGTAGCTGAGTAAATTAATATGTTCGATTGAATATTAGTTAGGGGCAATACTAATAAATACTCGATTAAATATTTATGAATTTGGAGTGTATATTCGAATAAATGGATAAAAAGTTGATAATTAATATTAATAAATTAAATGCATTAGCCACACACTTAAATGGCTTTCATAAGCTTTAGGGATCGATTATAGAATTGTAAATATTCATGATTTGAGGAATTGCGTGAACCTGTGAATAGAATATTAGTATGAGCTTGGCTATACCGGTACATGATTAGGGTACCATATTGATACTAGTATTCAAGTATCGGTCCCCACTAAATTGAATAATTTATATATGCAAATTAAGGATGTAAATTAGTATATATGTGTTAATAATTGAATTATGCCCTGATAAATGAAATAACGCTACTAGAGACAATGAATGAGATAAATTATACACTTCTCCATAATGTATCAACAACTTGGTAAAGCTTGGGTGATTGCTTGTAATAGTAACCTTAGGGGTCCTTGGTGGATAATGTGTGGTTGTGCCATGTGTGGGCACTTGTTTGGTTATGTGTCTTTGTTTGGTGGGATTTGTATACCCAGTGAGTGAGTGTTGCAACACATGAAGGCTACTCGATGTGAGATTTTAAGTGATAAAATAAAGGTCATCCAATGTGAGATTTCAGACGATGATATTTGCTCGATGCGAGATTCTGAGCCTCACTCGATATGAGACTCCAAATGAAAACTTGATATGAGATTCCGAGTATACTCACTCGATGTGAGATTTCGAGCAGCTTGATGTGAGATTTCGAGTATGAGTGGGCCTCTCCATGTCGAGTGACATTGGGCTTCACTCTTGGTTTGGTTTACTGATGTGCTTATGTTATTTGAGATGTTGCTTATATGCTTGATATGTGTTTAGGCGATTATGGTAGTGCCACATGTTATTTATCTCTTCTTATTTATCGTACTAGCTTGCATGCTCACGTTTATGATTAGCATGAAGTGTAGTAGAGTGGATGTGTGCTACTGAGCTTTATAAGCTCAACGCTCGAAATCATTATTTTTGTGCGTAGGTTGGACGTTGGATCCTGGGATCGAGGAGCACTATTATATCGAGATTCTAGCATATGGTGATCTTCAGAGTACGATATTTGAGTTTAGTGCGCTATGTATTTATAGGACCTTGCATGTTAGAGTCGGTATCTTCTTATTTGAAATTGTATTAATTAAATCGTACAGTTAAATGTTTTAAATTTAATATAGAGTTCTTTTATACTATTTTGATTTCTTATCTAAATTCACAATTGTTGGCTTTAAATGTTTTTACGAATTACTTGTTAGACTATTCCAATTTGAAAATTTTTATAGATTTGGGTTTGAGCTTGAGGCCCAAATATGACATCTGGGTCGATGGTGTTACACATACACTATATGGGGTAAGGCCCACAATCACTAAGCATCGGGATACATATACCCATGCTTAGAATCTCTCATTCAGCATATTCGAATAAGGCTTGCATCCACTAAGCATCAAGATCTTACATTCGAGAATCTTTAACCATGGTGTTGCAACACACTCTATCTCTCACTGGGTATCCAAATCCCACCAAACAGTGGTAACTCAACCATCTAGGTGTCCATATCAGCACATGGCAATGACACGTCTACCACACAACACATATCATCACACAATCCACCAAGGATCCCTATGGTTACTATTATCATCAAGTCATCCAATATTTACCAAGTTATTAATTATTATAGAAGTGTACATTAATCATCTTCTCTAATTATCTCTATTAATCCATATTATCTCATTAATATCCCACGTCAATTTCTATCTTTTCAGTAGCGTTATAGATTATTCTGTTCAGTGGGTATTGATACTCGAACATGAGTATCGATATGATACCTTTGGGTATCAGTACTCACATGTATATCGATACTAAAATAGCTTAATGGAAATCCTAAATTTCTATAAGTATTGGTACATGTCGACCTGTAACGATACGACCCCCAAATCCCGTACCGATACAAACAAAGCTTGTACTGATACCCTATTCATGGTTCGTACCATTTCCTCGAATTACTGTTTAAAACACTTTATTCGATCCCTAAAGCTTATGAAAGTTATTAGAGTTTGTTTACTAATGTATGTAATTAATTAATATTAATTATCGGCTTTATAATCATTTAAATCGAGTATTTGTCCCTTAAGCTTACTACTCATCAACCACATCAATCTATTCGAACAAGAATAGAAAGTATCACAATTAACCAACAACAATCAATCAATTAATTATATGAATATTCAACGACCCTACAAGGCCTCTAAAGCTCATACTAGTCTCGAATATTCTCAAACTCCTCATGCATCTCCTACATACAAGTTTCATAATACCGATCTCAACACATGCTTGTCTATCATTAACCTATTTTGCAACCACTAACAAGCACGACAATTACACTTATGATGCTCATGAAGTATTTCGGTGTTTGAGGTGTACTCACCTTAAGCCAACACGATAAATCCTTAACCAAGCTCCTCCAAACGTCTCTTTAAATCTAATATCCGAGTCCACCAATTTCTCGGATAAAACAAATGCGACTACATAAGCTACTTCACATTTTCGGACTACTTTAGAAGATAAAATGTATACAAATAGCTTACTGGGTTTGAATTTGGCGAAACGGACTGCGCCAACAGACTTAAAATGTCGAGAAATCCCCTTGTAGAATCCCCAAAAAAGTCAACTCGGGTAAAAAACAATGGTCAACTCCATGGTTGAAGTCAATAGTGCCTGGTCAACAATCAGCAAGTCAACGGCTCTAACGATGGTTCAATCAATACGGCTTGGCTCGGGTCAACGGCTCAACTCTAACCTGGCCCGGCTTAGATGGCTCTATGCCCAAGGTGATGCCCACGAGCGGCCGGCGGCGCGTGCAGCGAGGCAGCGTCGTCCAGTCGTCGGACAGTAACGACAAACTTAAGCCTGGGGTTTTCGACGATGGAAACTCCATTGGTGGGGTCGGTTCACGGTAACTCGCGGCATGGCTTAGCAGTTGGACTCCCCCGAACCCTTTTCCTCCTCACCCTGGCAAGTGTCGACTCTGATGACGAGGAGGAGGATACCGAATGACTCAAGAAGGTGAGATGAACACAATAGCACAGCGATGTCGAAAATAGGCCATCGGACAGAAACAAATCTAAGCTTTCCCCTCTAACCCCAACATTTCTCTCTTCTTCTTCTCTTTCTATCTTCAAAGATATTTCAAATACTCCCTCTGCCACACGTAAACCAGACCAATTTAATGCCCTTTAAAAAAATGGTTAAAACACACACTTAGCCACTTAACTTTCCAAAGGTTCTCACTTTAGCACCAAACTCTTACCGGCCTACAAAATGGTCACTAATTCTTCTCAAACTAACCTTCCAACTTTAATTCATATGAATTGAATCACTAAAATAATAATCCAATACCCGAATTCGAGACCTAATTTACTTACCCGAAATTTGGGTCGTTACACTTGTATCTTCAGTTCATATTAAGTATCGGGCACTTGGATAGTTCCACCCCATATCCAACCATACAAGTAGATATTTCCCACAAGGCCATACGTAGTAACCTAGCCTTTAAAGCTAAACATTATAGCATCAGCACATAATTAAGTAAAATAGTCACAAGATAGACAGAAGCCTTTATATCAAGTCACCGTACAACTTCTAGAGTCGCCGCACATATTATAGAGTTACCGCACATCCCATTATTGATTAAGGATCATTGTTATAGTCGATTTATGAAGTGTTTATAGCTTTTTCATCAACTGTAGGGGTGTTTTAGTCGCCTTTGTACTTACGAGATTTTGGTCTTATTAACACACAATAACATTATTCTTTTCCCATAAACTTTGGGTTTCCAAGTCTTATTAATAATCCTTAAGGGTATTTTAATGATTCCCTAAAAATATACAGCTTTAAATTCAATTATTAAGCTTAGGGGTATTCTAATAATTAGGCAATCAATAGTATTTTGGTAATTTACCCACTTAAGAGTACTTTAATCATTTCAGATATTAATGGCCCTACTAAGTTTGTCTATTTGTAATGTAGCGGTTAAAAGGTACTCGGATGCACCAAGATGTGTTTATAATCTTATAACATGGATATAGCAGAGTATAGGTACTACATGTTGAGTACATATGTAATACCCAAAATTAGCTTAGTTACTAAAAGGTAAAGAATTAAAAGTTAGTGATTTTAGTTCAGTGACTAAAACATAAATTTTTAAAGTTTGAGGATCAAAGTGTAAAAATATCAAGATATGATTAAAATAAGAATTTTGATATCGAATTTGGAGATTTAGATGCAGTGGAAAGTATCGAAATTAGATCGAATATAATTGTTAAGCGTGCTCAGGCCGGGTAGCATTATGATGGGTGACCTCTGGGAAGGTTCCATAATTGTGTTTTAGAATGTTAATGAGGACTCTGAATAAGTAGAAATAATTTGTACGAATATTTGTTAAAGGATTTTTTAAAAAAAAATTATCCGATATAGATTTCGAATAATTATCGGTATTTTTGGATCAAGTCCAAATTTCAGAGTTAGACTCCATAAATATAGAATAATTATTATGACAGTATTATTTATTTATGAAAATTAGAAATATGAGATTTTTGGATTATATTTGATAATACGATTGATGGAAAAATCGTATTAGGTAATTTTCGGATAATTGGATCGAACAAAAATAATATTGTTGATTTTTTTAGGATGGTTGGTTAGGAAGGAACTATATTAGTTCCCATGTAATGGAATGACATATTGGAAGAGGACTTGTAAATATGAAATTGGTTGGAGGACAAATTGATGAAATGGATAAAAATAAATTAAAAATTCATTTTTAATGAGTCAAGTGGCATATTTATATTAAAATATGAGACATGTGAATTAATTAAAAAGAAAGAATGAACAAAATATTTGTATAGCTCTATGATACGCAGAGACGGATGCAGAATTTTATATAATAGGGGGCAAACTTGTTAAATTCTAAGATAACAAACTTATAAAATTTTAAGAGGGAGCAAAAATAGATTTTCAATATAAAATATATAGAAAATTTCTTTAAAAAATCTAAATCATATACAAATTTTAAACTTGTAAGGGTAATTGCCCCCTCGGTCCATCCTGATAATGGGTGATTCTTTCAACTTAATTTGTTTCATTTACACTATCGGAGGTTTAAATTTCTGATATTGTCTAAAAGATATAGATCTCATCATGTTAGACCCCAAGTTGTTGATTAAATTTGAAAATTTTAGTACTAATTAAAATAACAAATTTTGGTTTAGTTTATGAACTACTCGCATCAAATATAATGATACATAAATTCGACTCGTTGACTTGAACTATTTAAACATTGATTTACCCATTACTGAGCTGAATTCCTAACATGAGTTGTTAACAAGTGTAACTGACTTGACAATCGATGGTAAATCAATGTTATCCATTCAAGTTAACCTAATTAATTTAACACAATTAATTCATATTATTATCATTAAATTAGTTATAAGATTGGATTTTAATCTTTCCAACCGATTTTTACATTATAAATGGCAAATTAAAATAAAATAAATATAATCAACAGGTTGGTCCAAGTGGTAAGCAGTTTGGTATACAGAAAATTCTTGCTGAGAAACTCACCCACCACAAACAGGTGTATGACGCGAGTCGGTCCAAATTAATCAGAGCAAAGCTCTAAAAAACCGGAATAACAACCAAAAAAATAAATATAAATTGTTCGTTGTATGCTTTTGTATTTTTCCATTGAAGTGGTAATTATACATCAAATTAAGGCGAACACAGTCTGTTTAAATTAAAGTTTACAAGTGTTTGTTAAATTTAGGGGTTAAAAATTTATGTTGTAAGATTTAGAATTTAAGGTATTGGTTGTGTAAGAAAATTTTACATGAGTTGTGTATTAAAATATAACCAGTTAAATTAATATAAATAGATTAATTTAACATTTAAATCTAACTTTAGGAAGAAATGTGAAAAAAAAAGAAATTCAAAAGCGAAAGGAGGAAGGTACAATAATGTCTTTTAACAGTCGATGGCAAGTGAAGTAGGTGTCAATCAAAGAACATGAACCGTTTAAAATTGAAGCACTGCATGCAAACTGAGTCATCAGTCTCTTTTAAGTTTTAACAATCGAAGGGGACACCAAAATTATCTGAGGAAAACGAGATTTTGATGAATACCCTAAACCCTAAATCATCTCAGCCTCCCACTTGCACGGCCATGGCTGCCTCTGCTGTCTTCCCCTGCCTTTTACCCTCACAACTTTCCTTTTTTTATATAATAATTTAAAACCATCAATTTTATAATTTATATTGTACTTTGTCAAATGAAAAGAATGTTTCTTTGTTGTCTTGTTTTTCCATCACACATGTCTTGATATTTAAAAACCGTATCTTTATGTCCATTTGACGTGTCAGTGTGTCAATTTACGTGCTTGCTAGTTTTTCATGCAAGGGCCTACTGCTTGTCCTTCCCATGCAAATATGGATTCTCAGAATTCTCAGGGGAGGGACATTTTTTATGTTATAAATTCACCCTATTTTTTCAAGCTTAGACACAACCAAAACCATTGCTACTTTTGATTCTAATTTCTTCCTTTTTAGCTCCTGTTTTTGATTGGGAATCAGGATGACTATTCTCGTTGAGCAGCCTGAGTTTGGTGAGTTCTTTTTTGGTTCTTCCATTGATGAATCTTTTTAAAAAATGTTGTTTTTGTTTTTTTGTTGTTATTGTTATTGGTTTTCATTTTCTTTTTTGTGATGTAGAAATTGGGGTTCAGGAGAGGCATAGGGTTGCTGATGGGGGATTTGTAGCTCCTCATATCAACTCTTTTGGCCACACTTTCAGGTCTTTTGCTCTTTGCATTTCTTATTAAAACAGATTCATATAAAAAATTTCTGTTTTTTTTTACGAGTTTGATCCGAAATTGCTGGAAGAACAGGGTTGGGTATTGTTATGATTTTGGCCATTTTGAAATGATTTGATTTAATGAGAGGTAACCTGTTTGTAAAAATGCAAAACAGAGATTACCATGTGGAGAGTGAAAGGCAAAAGGGGGTAGAGGAATTCTACAGAACAAATCACATTAACCAGACTGTTGACTTTGTAAGTGATTTCTCTTACCAAATTGTTTCATTTTCTTGATTCTTGAGTATGTATGTATGTATGTATGTGAGCAGGTGAGGAGGATGAGAAAGGAATATGGAGAGCTGAAGAGGGTGGAAATGAGCATATGGGAATGCTGTGAGCTTCTGAATGAGTTTGTGGATGAGAGTGATCCTGACTTAGATGAACCTCAGATTCAGCATTTGCTGCAAACTGCTGAAGCTATCAGAAAAGACTATCCAGATGAGGGCTGGCTCCACTTGACTGCCCTTATCCATGGTACGTACCATACCATATTTACATACATGCATACATATGTCACTCTACTCTATTATCATCACCTTATTTGCTTCTCTGTTGCAGATCTTGGAAAAGTACTTCTTCATCCTGCTTTTGGCGAGCTTCCTCAATGGGCTGTTGTGGGTGAGTGCCTGCCCTCCCACTTCTGTTGTTTTGCTGTATAAATCTATATTGCTCTTTTAAGTATTCACTTTTTCAATTATGATCTTAAAAAACCCTAAATAAATAAATAAAATTTAAAAATTCGAACACAGAACCATATCTGATGCTGAACTCTAAACTACTGATTAACGAATGATGATTGGTGTCATTCCAGGGGACACATTTCCTGTTGGATGTGCCTTTGATGAATCAATCGTGCACCACAAGGTCATTACTCATTACTATTTTATATTTATTGATAACTTGTACCGTACACATATTGTTCTTCAAATTTTCCCCCACAGTATTTCCAGGAAAATCCAGACAACAAAAATCCTGCTTATAACACCATATATGGGATTTACTCACAAGGTTGTGGCCTAGACAATGTCTTGATATCCTGGGGGCATGATGATTACATGTACCTGGTACACTTCAGTTCCAATACCATTTTTACTGTTTTAAATTGATTTTTTACTGCCAACATCAAATACTCTGGTCTGAGATTTTTCAAGTCAAGATTAACTCTAGCTTGCAAGCACAAAACTTTGTTACATGTTATATAGGTTGCCAAGGAGAACAAGAGTACTCTTCCTTCAGCTGGACTCTTCATCATAAGATATCACTCCTTCTATGGTAAATAATCAAAATAAAAAAATAGATTTTCTTCAATTTTTTATAACTATTTTCAGCTTAATGTAACAAAAATCTATGAATCTTATTGGAACCAATTCAATTTGCAGCTTTACACAGGTGTGATGCATATAAGCACTTGATGAATGAAGAAGACAGAGAGAATCTGAAATGGCTCAAGATATTCAAGTAATATAATTTTACCCCTTCTCTCTGTTGTTAATTTTACTCTTCAGGTCAAAAAAAAAAAAACTTCATTTTAATCTAAACTTGTTTTGGGTTTTCAGTAAATATGATCTCTACAGCAAAAGCAAAGTACTCATAGATGTTGACAAAGTCAAGCCATACTATTTGTCTCTCATCAACAAGGTCAGAATACATATCTATTTTAAAATATCTTTGAACTTGTTTAATACAAGTGTATTCAAGAAAAATTAAGAATCCGACTATCATTGCTATATAATATATGACTTGTTTGTATAAACAATTATTTTCCAGTACTTCCCGGGCAAGGTAAAATGGTGATCTGAGAGCTGAAGCTAAAGGGCATGGATACTTGAATTTCTCATGCTTTCTTTTGAGTTCAATATTTTATTTTCTCTTTCTATTTTTAGGCAGAAAAAGAGGGCTGTTTGAAGGAGTTGGAAGTTAGGAATAAAAGGGTTGTTGTTGGTATGTTTTTAGTATTGTTTCAGGATTTCTTGGTTTTTTCAGTAATAAAACTTCGATTATATATGAACACGTATAGTACACTACTTATTACATTTTGTGACATCTTGATCTGAACCTAAAGATATAAAGAAAAATCAAATCTTCATTTGAGAGTGACGTCCAACATCAAAAAAATTTAGTAACTTTCATAAAAACTTTTTGTTTCTGTTGAACGAGATGCTTCATGCTCCTTGTCTCTGTCGAACTAGACGCTTTACGCTCCTTGTCGAACGAAACGCTTTGTAAAGTGATAAAGGAATAGTGAACTAAACAAACCATCTGGCATGCTGGTTCGCTACACAATTCTAATTATATCAACAAACAACATTTTACCAAAGAAGGAATCTAACTATACGTGACCACCAACAAACCAATCAAAAAACAAATATCATGAGGGTCTTTGTAGAACCACCAAAACGATTGCAAAGGTATGCGAAAAACGTACCAAAAGTCATAAGGATTGTGCCATAAGAATAGAGAGAAAGCGTGTCACAAGAGCATAGAGAAAACGAGTCACAAGGACAGAGATTCTTATTCAAAATTGAAAAGAAAAACCCAAGAAAAAAACAACAACGAACATAATATGAACAAACAAGAAAAATAATAAACACCAGCAGTCGACAACAAACACTAAAATTAGTGCTACCGCCGACTAAGCAAAAATCAAAGAAAAAGAAGAAATTTTAAATTAAGAAAAGAAGAAAGCGACTAGAATTTTCTCTTAAAAAATTAATTAATATCATAAATATAAAATTAAAAGAATTTAATTGGCACTTAGATATCTAAACAAATTTATTAGTCTCATGTTTGATTTAAATTTTAAATAATAATTTTTTATAATGAAAGGGATATTTTACAGGCCTTATTAAAAACTCCCTAAATTTAAATGAAGAAAAGAGTACCCATAGAATACTTACAAAAACAAAGCCTCGTACTAACCAAATAAACCGAGACATAAATTGAAATAAAATAATAAAGTAAATCGAAATAAAATAACAAAAACTACCCAGCAGTGTCCACTTGGGGCTGATCCTGTCCCCTCCTACCATCCTCACTTAGCATCAAACAACTGTGCTGTTCCTCCAACACCAAACTCGCAAGCGACGCAGGTGAAACCGAGAAAGACAGTGAAGTCATAGGCATAGCACGACACATGGATGCCAGCTTATCCGCGATCTAATTCCTCTTGCGGTTGACATGTCGAACTATTAAGCGCCAGTCTCTCCTGGTTAGCTCCACAATTGATGAGACTAGCGCACTGCCCGCAAGCGCAGCAGACTTACAATGAACGATTTGCATCGCCTCTAAACAATCCGATTTCAACTCAACG